>CM050448.1:67657046-68262847 GCA_027563935.2 Costus lasius | reverse complement strand
AAATCGATTTTAAGATTAAGATTAAAAAGAAGATAAAGATGAATATCATAAGATGAACTTTGAAATCATGTTTAAAATCAAGATCAACATCATGATCATGAACAAAATCAACATTAAATTAAGATTTCAAAATGATAAACATCAAATATGGATCATAATGAAGATCAACCTCATTATCATTAAAAGACCAAGATAAATATAAATATTAATATCAAGATTAAAAATTAATATATCCATAGAGATCAAAATCGAGTTTAAGATGAATATTAGGAGCAAGATAAAGATAAAGATTATAAGATTAAAACTGAAATCTGAGATCAAAACTGAAATCAAAATGAAGATAAAGATAATCATCAAGAATAAAATCAATCTTATAATTAAGAATGATAGTAGGATTAATAACAATTAAAGCTCATAATCGAGTTCAAAATTTTCATCATGATTAGATCAATATCAATATCAATAACAATATCAAGATTGAAGACCAAGATTATAAACAAGATCAAAATCGAGTTTAAGATTAAGATTAAAAAGAAGATAAAGATGAATATCATAAGATGAAGTTTGAAATCATGTTTAAAATCAAGATCAACATCATGATCATGAGCAAAATCATTTTTAAATTAAGATTCCAAAATGATATACATCAACTATGGATCATAATCAAGATCAACATCCTTATCATTAAAAGACCGAGATAAATATAAATATTAATATCAAGATTAAAAATTAATATATCCACAGAGATCAAAATCGAGTTTAAGATGAATATTAGGAGTAAGATAAAGATCAAGATTATAAGATTAAAACTTAAATCTGAGATCAAAACTGAGATCAAAATGAAGATGAAGATAATTATCAAGAATAAAATCAATGTTATAATTAAGTGTGAGAATAAGATTAAGATTGAAGACCAAGATTACAAACAAGATCAAAATCGAGTTTAAGATTAAGATTAAAAAGAAGATAAATAAGAATATCATAAGATGAAGTTTGAAATCAAGACAAAATCAATATTAAATTAAGATTTCATAATGATAAACATCAAATATGGATCATAATCAAGATCAATATCCTCATCATTAGAAGACTAAGATAAATATAAATATTAATATTAAAACTAAAATCTGAGATCAAAATGAAGAAGAAGATAATCATCAAGAATAAAATCAATGTTATAATTAAGAATGAAAATAAGATTAATAAAAATTAAAGTTCATAATCGAGTTCAAAATTTTCATCATGATTAGATCAATATCAATATTAATAACAATATCAAGATTTGAGGCCAAGATTACAAACAAGATCCAAATCGAGTTTAAGATTAAGATTAAAAAGAAGATAAAGATGAATATCATAAGATGAAGTTTGAAATCATGTTTAAAATCAAGATCAACATCATGATCATGAACAAAATCAATATTAAATTAAGATTTTAAAATGATAAACATCAAATATGGATCATAATCAAGATCAACATCCTTATCATTAAAAGACCGAGATAAATATAAATATTAATATCACGATGAAAAATTAATATATCCACAGAGATAAAAATCGAGTTTAAGTTGAATATTAGGAGCAAGATAAAGATGAAAATTATAAGATTAAAACTGAAATCTGAGATCAAAACTGAGATCAAAATGAGGATAAATATAATTATCAAGAATAAAATCAATGTTATAAATAAGACTGAGAATAAGATTAATAACAATTAAAGGTCATGATCGAGTTCAAAATTTTCATCATGATTAGATCAATATCAATATCAATAACAATATCAAGATTGAAGACCAAGATTACAAACAAGATCAACATCATGATCATGAACAAAATCAATATTAAATTAAGATTTCAAAAAGATAAACATCAAATATGGATCATAATCACGATCAATATCCTCATTATTAAAATATCAAGATAAATATAAATAATAATATCAAGATTGAAAATCAATATCTCCACAGAGATCAAAATCGAGTTTAAGATTAATATTAGGAGCAAGATAAAGATGAAGATTATAAGATTAAAACTGAAATCTGAGAACAAAACTAAGATCAAAATGAAGATGAAGATAATTATCAAGAATAAAATCAATGTTATAATTAAGAATGTGAATAAGATTAATAACAATTAAAGTTCATAATCTGAGATCAAAATTTTCATCATGATTAGATCAATATCAATATCAATGACAATATCAAGATTGAAGGCCAAATTACAAACAAGATCAAAATTGAGTTTAAGATTAAGATTAAAAAGAAGATAAAGATGAATATCATAAGATGAAGTTTGAAATCGTGTTTGAAATCAAGATCAACATCATGATCATGAACAAAATTAATATTAAATTAAGATTTAAAAATGATAAACATCAAATATGGATAATAATCAAGATCAACATCCTCATTATTAAAAGACGAAGATAAATATTAATATTAATATCAAGATTAAAACTCAATATCTCAATAGAGATCAAAATCGAGTTTAAGATGAATATTAGGAGCAAGATAAAGATGAAGGTTATAAGATTAAAACTTAAATCTGAGATCAAAACTGAGATCAAAATGAAGATAAAGATAATTATTAAGAATAAATCAATGTTATAAATAAGAATGAGAATAAGATTAATAACAATTAAAGCTCATAATCGAGTTCAAAATTTTCATCATGATTAGATCAATATCAATATTAATAACAATATCAAGATTGAAGACCAAGATTACAAACAAGATCAAATCGAGTTTAAGATTAAGAATAAAAAGAAGATAAAGATGAATATCATAAGATGAAGTTTGAAATCATGATTAAAATCTAGATTAACATCATGATCATGAACAAAATCAATATTAAATTAAGATTTTAAAATGATAAACATCAAATATGGATCATAATCAAGATCAACATCCTCATCATTAGAAGACCAAGATAAATATAAATATTAATATCAAGATTAAAACTAAATATCTCCACAGAGTTCAAAATCGAGTTTAAGATGAATATTAAGAGCAAGATAAAGATGAAGATTATAAGATTAAAACTAAAATCTGAGATCAAAATGAAAATGAAGATAATCATCAAGAATAAAATCAATGTTATAATTAAGAATGAAAATAAGATTAATAACTATTAAAGTTCATAATCGAGTTCAAAATTTTCATCATGATTAGATCAATATCAATATTAATAACAATATCAAGATTTAAGACCAAGATTACAAACAAGATCAAAATCGATTTTAAAATTAAGATTAAAGAGAAGATAAAGATGAATATCATAAGATAAAGTTTGAAATCATGTTTAAAATCAAGATCAACATCATGATCATGAACAAAATCAATATTAAATTAAGATTTTAAAATGACAAACATCAAATATGGATCATAATCAAGATCAGCATCCTTATCATTAAAAGACCGTGATAAATATAAATATTAATATCACGATGAAAAATTAATATATCCATAGAGATCAAAATCGAGTTTAAGTTGAATATTAGGAGCAAGATAAAGATGAAAATTATAAGATTAAAACTGAAATCTGAGATCAAAACTGAGATCAAAATGAGGATAAATATAATTATCAAGAATAAAATCAATGTTATAAATAAGAATGAGAATAAGATTAATAACAATTAAAGCTCATGATCGAGTTCAAAATTTTCATCATGATTAGATCAATATCAATATCAATAACAATATCAAGATTGAAGACCAAGATTACAAACAAGATCAACATCATGATCATGAACAAAATCAATATTAAATTAAGATTTCAAAAAGATAAACATCAAATATGGATCATAATCACGATCAATATCTGTTGGGGTATGCCCTTAAGGCTAATGTTTGAGGCCTTGGGATTCTATCAGTATCATGTATATAAACTCTTATGTTTATAAAGGCAATGGTTGTTATTCAGTATGTTACATTGTCTGCTGCAATGAGTGTGCTTCTGAATAATGTCTCAATGCTGTTCAGCTAGGCTGACAGGCTGGAATGTCCTTAGTCGAGATATCTTGGTGAACATGAGACAGCCTTGATATGATTGAGACTAATATGTGTTCTAATCTTATAGGATGCTTCGAGCATGGAATAAGATGTAGACTCATGGGTACATTGGATGTACTGGACTGACCCTACTAGGATATTCAATTGCTTGTCACAATGTGAATAATCCTTGTTTGCATCAAGTGGCACATGTCCTCTGACTTGAAATCACTTGTGTTTCTAAATGATGATTGTCATTGTTTTGAGGTAGTTCAATATCATTTGAAACATAATGGTTATAGACTATCTTGGATAATGATCATGAGTCAGGTTAGGACACTAGTGATAGATATAGGATTGCCGTCTCCTTGTTTAAGGAGTGTGATGTTCTAAAGGGGCCCCCCTAAATGAGATGATTGAGAAAGTGTATGGCCATACCCAGGTGACTATGTTCATCTGATCTAATCATGCTCATCATGTATGCCTAGTGAAGTGGATTCACACTTGTGCTGTGGTTTGGGTGTAGTCTTGGAAGACTATTTCCTTTATATCGGGAGACAGTGATGTGTTGCTAGATACCCCTCACTGATCGTGATAACGCAAGTTATCGTTACCGACATTTAAAGGAACCCTCAGGGTCGCACAATTTGATGATATGGCTTACTTAAGTCAGATCGTGTGGACTGAATTGTTTGGGTTCAGTTTAAAGGAGTTTAAACTCTGATTGTAAGTGAGATCTGGTATGATCATGTTTGATTGATTAAGGCTTGAGATCGGTAAGCTTCGATCGAGAGTATTGATGCTAGATCGGTGAGATCAAGAGTATCAAGAGATCAACGGTTAGATCTTGAACCATTGGTTCAATGAGATCTAGACCAAATGGCTTGGGCTGGTTTGATTTGGTCTTTGAACCAAATGCATCTAAACCGAATTGCTTTGAACCGGTTCACTTATGTGAACATATGGTTCAAAGGCAAGAGGAGTTTTCGATGGTTAAAGAGGGGTTTTTAAGTGAAGTTAAAACTTGCCAAATTGGGAAGGCGTTTTGCTAGTGGAAAACGCTCCCATGCTTTGAACGCCTCTCTAGCCTCTTCCTCCTTTCGCTTTGGGTGTTCTTCACGTGAAGGTGAGCATTCGGCCAGCAAGAAGTCTTCTCTCTCAATCTCCTTCACGCGACAAGGGGCACTTGAAGATCCTTGCTAGCACAAGGAGCGACAAGAAGAAAGCTACTTCTCATCTTGTGTGCGCATCTTGTGGAGGAGACCCCCTTTCGATCTCTTCTTCCAAGACACCATCCAAGCGATGGCAATGGTATGATATTTCTTCTAGATCTATCTACATTACAAGGTATTGAAAGTTGATCATATGTCATATAAATCGATCATGGAAACCCTTGCTTCCGCTCAAAAGCTCTATATGCGCTTACCTTTAGGGTTTCACCCCCTTGCGCTCCCCCTTGAAGGGGACTCTTCAATATCCTCATTATTAAAATATCAAGATAAATATAAATAATAATATCAAAATTGAAAATCAATATCTCCACAGAGATCAAAATCGAGTTTAAGATTAATATTAGGAGCAAGATAAAGATGAAGATTATAAGATTAAAACTGAAATCTGAGAACAAAACTAAGATCAAAATGAAGATGAAGATAATTATCAAGAATAAAATCAATGTTATAATTAAGAATGAGAATAAGATTAATAACAATTAAAGTTCATAATCTGAGATCAAAATTTTCATCATGATTAGATCAATATCAATATCAATGACAATATCAAGATTGAAGGCCAAATTACAAACAAGATCAAAATTGAGTTTAAGATTAAGATTAAAAAGAAGATAAAGATGAATATCATAAGATGAAGTTTGAAATCGTGTTTGAAATCAAGATCAACATCATGATCATGAACAAAATTAATATTAAATTAAGATTTAAAAATGATAAACATCAAATATGGATAATAATCAAGATCAACATCCTCATTATTAAAAGACGAAGATAAATATTAATATTAATATCAAGATTAAAACTCAATATCTCAATAGAGATCAAAATCGAGTTTGAGATGAATATTAGGAGCAAGATAAAGATGAAGATTATAAGATTAAAACTTAAATCTGAGATCAAAACTGAGATCAAAATGAAGATAAAGATAATTATTAAGAATAAAATCAATGTTATAAATAAGAATGAGAATAAGATTAATAACAATTAAAGCTCATTATCGAGTTCAAAATTTTCATGATGATTAGATCAATATCAATATCAATAACAATATCAAGATTGAAGACCAAGATTACAAACAAGATCAAAATCGAGTTTAAGATTAAGATTAAAAATAAGATAAAGATGAATATCATAAGATGAAGTTTGAAATCATGATTAAAATCAAGATAAACATCATGATCATGAACAAAATCAATTTTAAATTAAGATTCGAAAATGATAAACATCAAATATAGATCATAATCAAGATCAATATCTTCATCATTAGAAGACCAAGATAAATATTAATATTAATATTAAAATTAAAAATTAATATTTCCACAGAGATCAAATTTGAGTTTAAGATGAATAGTAGGAGCAAGATAAAGATGAAAATTATAAGATTAAAACTGAAATCTGAGATCAAAACTGAGATCAAAATAAAGATAAAGATAATTATCAAGAATAAGATCAATTTATAATTAACAATGAGTATAAGATTAATAACAATTAAAGCTCATAATCGAGTTCAAAATTTTCATCATGATTAGATCAATATCAATATCAATAACAATATCAAGATTGAAGACCAAGATTACAAACAAGATCAAAATCGAGTTTAAGATTAAGATTAAAAAGAAGATAAAGATGAATATCATAAGAGGAAGTTTGAAATCATGATTAAAATCAAGATCAACATCATAATCATGAACAAAATCAAATTAAATTATGTTTCAAAAATGATAAACATCAAATATGGATCATAATCAAGATCAACATACTCATCATTAAAAGGCCAAGATAAATATAAATATTAATATCAAGTTTAAAAATCAATATTTCCGCAAAGATCAAAATCTAGTTTAAGATGAATATTAGGAGCAAGATAAAGATGAAAATTATAACATTAAAACTGAAATCTAAGTTCAAAACTGAGATCAAAATGAAGATGAAGATAATTATCCAGAATAAGATCAATGTTATAATTAAGAATGAGAATAAGATTAATAACAATTAAAGCTCATTATCGAGTTCAAAATTTTCATTATAATTAAATCAATATCAATATTTATAACAATATCAAGATTTAAGACCAAGATTACAAACAAGATCAAAATCGAGTTTAAGATTAAGATTAAAAAGAAGATAAAGATGAATATCATATGATGAAGTTTGAAATCATGATTAAAATCAAGATCAACATGATAATCATGAACAAAATCAATATTAAATTAAGATTTCAAAATGATAAACATCAAACATGGATCATAATCAAGATTAACATCTTCATCATTAAAAGACCAAGATAACTATAAATATTAATATCTAGATTAAAAATCAATATTTTCACAGAGATCAAAATCGAGTTTAAGATGAATATTAGGAGTAAGATTAAGATGAAAATTATAAGATTAAAACTGAAATCTGAGATCAATACTGAGATCAAAATGAAGATAAAGATAATTATCATGAATAAGATCAATGTTATAATTAAGAATGAGAATAAGATTAAAAACAATTAAAGCTCATAATCGAGTTCAAAAATTTCAACATAATTAAATCAATATCAATATGAATAACAATATCAAGATTGAAAACCAAGATTAAAACCAAGATCAAAATCGTGTTTAAGATTAAGATTAAAAAGAAGATAAAAATGAATATCATAAGATAAAGTTTGAAATCATGATTGAAATCAGGATGAACATCATGATCATGAACAAAATCAATATTAAATTAAGATTGCAAAATGATAAACATCAAATATGGATTATAATCAAGATCAACATCTTCATCATTAAAAGACCAAGATAAATATAAATATTAATATTGTAACGCCCTTGATTTTCTGAATTATGATTTAAGGTTAGAAATTCAGTTTCTGTATTTTTATCGGTTAAAATTTTGGGATTTTTGCCTAATTGTAGGACTTTTCCCTACAGGGCAAAAATAATTATTTTTGTTGGGGCTTCGAACCCTCAACCTTGACTATTTGCTCCTGGAATTCTTCCACCATGGTGGCGCATATTTCTGTGTTATTGGAGTGGCGCATGGTGGTTAAGCCCAGGTAAGCCCATTAAAGCCGATTTCCACTTAAGTTAATTGGGTTATTGGATCTTGGATCCGTTTGGGGTGGAAAAAAAATAAAAAAAAAGGGGGAAAATTCGTGAGAGCTCCTCTCCCTCACGATTTGTGGTTTGTTTCTTGCCCTAGCCGCCTGTGTTGTCGCCCCTCACTGTGCTTGGCGCTCCTGCAAAATTTCTGACGCTGGTGGTGGCAGACTGGTGGTGGACGAACTTTCTGGAGACCCCTGATCCCCTGTTTCGGCGTTTTCTCTGTGGGCGATTTTTCTGGTGAGTAATTCGATCCTAAGGAGCCTAATCCGAATTAAAATTCGTTATTTGCCATGATTATTCGTATGGGGTTGAATTCAAATAATTATAGGGTTTTAAAATCCTGTTCTGCTGAAATCTGCATTCGTTAATCTGACCTTTGTGTACTATAACCCCAATATCTCATGGTCTATAGATCCAAATCGCACGAAATAAATTTTGTATGAAACTAGATACATTCGGCTTTAATTTGAATCTGATATCGACCATATCCGAGCTGTATTCGTATTTCAATCTGTATTGCAATCTAGCTGTACAAAATCAGTTTTCTGGAAATCTGGATTTCGACCTTTATGTGTTCGAACCATCATATCTCCCTAAGTATAGCTCGAAATCTTGTCAAATCAGTTTTATTAGACCGTAGGCTCGAAGAGCTTTATTTTGACTCCCATAACGCCTATTTTCGATTAGTTATTGGATCTGAAATAAATGTCGCAAGTCTGATATATGAATCTGTTTTCTTGAAATCTGAAATTCTGACCTTCCTGTGTTCGAACCCTTATATCTTCCTGTCTAAAATTCGAAATCTTGTGAAACCAGTTTTATTGGAAACTAGATTCAGAGAGCTTCATTTTGAATACAATATTGACTAGCTTTGGTTCGAAATTGGACTAAAAATATATTTTGCAAACTGACAATATAAATCTGCTATGTTTTGGTTAGATGAATATTCCTTTGTGAGAAAAATTTACATTGTATGGTTTAACCTCTTAAATTGTGGTCTGTAGTTCTTCTAAAATTTATTTGTTTGATGAGAAATTTTAGAGAAAACAAAATTGGGGATTTAACTAAGAACTTAGGAATTTTCGAAAATATAGTTCGAGCCAATTTTGGGGCTTTTGTCAATTTTCTTCACAAACGTGTAATTAAAATTATCTGTAGTGGGGGACTGAAATTAATTACATGAAATTTGTACGTTCTGTTAAGGTTCTGAAAGTGGCGCCCCTTACAGTAATTTTATAGCTCACGATTTTAGAAATTTTGAGGAGATTATTTCATGAATAATTTCTGTTCTGTGTTTAAATGTTTGTTATATGAATAATTTCTGTTCTGTATTTAATTGTTTGTTATGTGGATATTTCCTGTTCTGTTTATATGTTGTGAATTTTCTGAAAACCTTGAATGTGTTAAAACATTTGTGAGAACATAGAATGGTTTGACATGAATTAAGGTTAGTTGTAAGGAATTCACTCATATAATTTCTGTTCTGTGTTTAAGGACTGGATATTGGGGTGTGTCATTTTCTGGTTTGTTAGACTTTGGGCATAATGTAAGAATTAAGTAGTGGTTGATCCTACTTCTCCGTTTCAGTATAATCTGTTCTGTAAAATTATGCCCTAGTGTAGCACTCTTCCGTGTCCTTACCCTCCTTCTGTGGCGCTGTAATGGTGCTGATAGTCTACTACGACCCTTGAGACACTATTTCTGTTCAGTTCTGGGTATTGGAGGCCAGAGTGCCACGTCCTAACAAGACGGGGGCCACCCACTGATACCTCCTCTACCATTCAGTTCTGGGTTTTGGAGGCCAGAGTGCCACGTCCTAACAAGACGGGGGCCACCCACTGATACCTCCTCTACCATTCAGTTCTGGGTTTTGGAGGCCAGAGTGCCACGTCCTAACAAGACGGGGGCCACCCACTGATACCTCCTCTACCATTCAGTTCTGGGTTTTGGAGGCCAGAGTGCCACGTCCTGACAAGACGGGGGCCACCCACTGATACCTCCTCTACCATTCTGTTCTGGGTATTGGAGACCAGAGTGCCACGTCCTGACAAGACGGGGGCCACCCACTGATATCTCCTTTACCATTTTGTTTCTGATATGCATGCATTGTCTCGTCCTCGGCAGAGGTGGGGTCAGACCTTCTGTGGTCATCAGGCCTTCTGTGGCCTTTCTGTTTCCGATGTAGACTATCCGTTTGGACTCTGAAAATTCTGATTTTCTATCTGTCAGTTCTGATTTCTGTAGTTCTGTTTCGATCTGTATTTAGATGTATTAGGCGGTGTGGTTAGTTGGTATGGGTTGGTATATTCATATCCTACCTGTTTGATGCCTATTGTTACAAGTATCTGTATTTGATTGTGTTTGTTTCTGATATGAGCATGCATGTTAAGTTGATTTATCTTATCTGTTAAATAAAAAGAATTTCAACTTAAGTATGATATTTTTGATGTGTACTATGGATGACTTTTAGTGTCTTTTACTCACTGAGCTTTTTAGCTCACCTCCGTTGTTTAAATGTTTTCAGGTGAGACATCAAGACAGTAATTGCTACAGCTAATATGACGCTAATGTTTGATGTCATTTCTAAGAATAGTCTTCTAAAGATTTATCAGGCCTGCGTGCCTAATTTATTATGACCTATATGACATGTTTTATCTCCTGAGGGCTTATGCCTGTTTTCAGGATATTATATTATAGTTGTTTCGTTTAAAATATTGGATACAAGTCTTGGATTCTTTTATTGAATTGGTTCTTATTTTGAAATGTCCGATTTGAGATGTGTAACCGAATTTGTGTTGTTTATTTTAGTATCTGAATAATCAGTTCTGTATATTTCTGAAATTCCACATATGTGTAGTGTGGACGTCTGTTGTTGTTACAAGATATGTGTGTCTGTGCAGCAGTAGTTTAGAATACTTGCTGCCGGATTTTTTCTGGATTTCCGGATTTCTATTTCCTAGTAAATCGATCCTATTCAGTTCTGTGCGGTTTTCAGTTCCGTAGTAATGTCCTTCGATGCCGCTTTCTTCTTGTGTTTTAATGGAAGAGTAAAAATTTTTGAAACCCCGTATTTTACTTGTATGCGTGTGGGGTGTGATTCTGAGGGATGTTACAGATGGTATCAGAGGAATTTTACTAGCAATTAGAAACTCCGGGGAAGGAAAACTCTGTTTGTGTATTGCTAGAAACCAAGTTAGGATCTGATTTGTGATTGAATATTGGTTGTTATTCTACTGTGTTATGTGATGCAGGTAAAAATGGTGCGACCAAGAGCTAGCAGTAGCAACGGTGATCAACAGCCTGATCTGAGGCAGACCATGGAGGCTATGACTGCTATGATGCAACAACAGAACGCATTCATTCAGCAGCAAACTCAGATGATGCAGCAGCAGCAGGCGCAGCACATGGAGGTTCAGCAACAGTTATTGCAGCGGCTGTCGCAGACACAGTCTCAGTCACAGGCACAACCGGCTGGTTCTCCTCTGGGTGATGGCGCACATCAACGATATGCTCGGTTGGTTCGAGAATTTCAGCACCTGAACCCGACTGCATTTTATGGTAGTCCGGGGCCCAGAGCTGCTGAGGATTGGCTTTTGACACTGGAAAAGATTTTCCAAGTTTTGCGCTGTGATGATGCAGACAAGCTATGTTTGTCTGTCTTCATGTTGCGTGGAGATGCTGAAGACTGGTGGAAGGGAGTCGTCAGACTGGCGGCAACTGAATCCAGAGATGTTGATTGGCAGTACTTCATGATGAAGTTCAATGCCAAGTTTTTCCCCTCTAGCTTATCTGAGGAGCGCGAGGTGGAGTTTATTCATCTTGAGCAGGGTGACCTGACGGTGGATCAGTATGAGGCCATATCTACAGATATAGCATATCCTGACTGTTTGATTAAGGTTGAAGGATATGATTTACCTATTGATTTGATTAGTCTTCCTATGAAAGACTATGACATCATTCTGGGCATGGATTGGCTGTCTGCCTATCATGCTGCTTTAGATTGTTTTGAAAAGTTAATTACTCTGCATCTAAGTGATGGACAACAACTGGTTATCCAAGGCCGGATTTCAGAACAAGAGCCTTTGGTGATATCTCATCTGCAGGCCAGGAAGCTTTTAGCCTAGGGCTGCAAGGGGTATCTGGCGCATGTCAAGGTGCAGACTGAGCCTGATTTGGATCTGGCTAAAATTCCTGTGGTAAGAGAGTTTGCTGACGTCTTCTCTGATTTATCTGGGATACCACCCAGCAGAGAAGTTGAGTTTGGTATCGAGTTGTTGCCAGGCACAGCACCGATATCCAAAGCTCCTTACAGGATGGCAACTTCAGAACTGACAGAGCTGAAGAAGCAACTGGAAGAACTATTAGAGAAGGGGTATATTCGGCCCAGTGTTTCTCCATGGGGAGCACCTGTGTTATTTGTGAAGAAGAAGGATGGTACTTTGCGCATGTGCATCGATTACCGTCAACTCAATCAAGTGACTGTTAAGAATAAGTACCCATTACCCCGTATTGATGATCTCTTTGATCAGTTGCAGGGTGCTACTGTATTCTCTAAAATTGACCTGAGGTCTGGCTATTATCAGATGAGTGTTCGGGAGGAGGATGTACCTAAAACTGCATTCAGGACCAGGTATGGGCACTATGAATTTCTTGTTATGCCCTTTGGACTGACAAATGCTCCTGCGGTGTTTATGGATCTGATGAACAGGGTATTTCATGAGCTCCTGGACAAATGTGTGGTCGTCTTCATTGATGATATTCTGATCTACTCCAAGAATGCGCAAGACCACTCTCAGGATTTGCGCAAGGTGCTGGAGATTCTGCGGCTGAAGCGGCTATATGCTAAGGCCAGCAAATGTGAGTTCTGGCTAGATCATATTGGTTTTCTGGGGCACATTATTTCTAGCCAGGGTGTGTCTGTGGATCCAGTGAAGGTGGAGGCCATTCTTCACTGGGGAAGACCAACTACAGCGACTGAGGTCAGAAGTTTTCTGGGCTTAGCTGGATACTACCGCCGTTTTGTGGAAGGTTTTTCCAAGCTGGCAGGTCCTCTGACTAAGCTAACTAGAAAGAATCTGAAGTTTGAGTGGTCTGATGATTGTGAGTCTAGTTTTCAGGAACTGAAAAAGAGACTGACCAGTGCTCCTATCCTCATCATTCCCTGTGATGGAGAGAAGTTCATTGTTTACACTGATGCCTCTGGTAAGGGTCTGGGTGCTGTACTGATGCAGCAAGGAAAAGTAGTCGCTTATGCTTCAAGGCAACTCAAGGATTATGAAGTAAACTACCCCACTCATGATTTGGAGTTGGCAGCTGTAGTTTTTGCCTTGAAAATCTGGAGGCACTATCTGTTTGGACAAACATTTGAATTGTTTACAGATCACCAGAGCTTGAAGTATATCTTCACTCAGAAAGAGCTGAATATGAGACAGAGGCGATGGCTTGAATTGATAAAGGATTATGACTTCACCATCCAATATCAGTCTGGTAAAGCCAATGTGGTGGCCGATGCTCTTAGTCGGTATCCTGTGACTCAGATAGCTGCACTGCGAGTCCAGGAGTGGCGACTATTGCAGGAGTTCAGTGACATGCATCTGAGTGTGACTCCGGGTGAGAGAGGCGGTCTTCTAGCTTCTCTCAGGGTTCAGTCAGACTTACTGCAGAGACTGAGATCAGGGCAGCAGTCAGATCAGGATATTCTACGGTGGAAAGAGAGGTCTGAGCAAGGCTGGGATGAGAATTTCAGTATGTCGGATGATGGTCTCCTCAGATTCCGTGGAAGGGTCTGTGTCCCTGAGGACCCTGAGTTGAGAAATGACATTCTTAAGGAAAGTCATTGCACTAAGTATACCATTCATCCTGGTAGTACCAAGATGTATCAGGATCTGAAAAAGACTTTCTGGTGGCATGGTATGAAGAAGGATGTGCATTTGTTTGTGTCCAGATGTTTGACTTGCCAAACCGTGAAGACTGAGCATCAGAGGCCGGGCGGTTTGATGCAGTCTCTCCCTATTCCTCAGTGGAAGTGGGAGCATATCAGTATGGACTTTGTGTGTGGACTGCCCAATACCAGAAGGAATCATGATGCCGTATGGGTGATTGTGGACAGACTCACGAAGTCGGCTCACTTCTTACCGATCAAAATGACTTACAGTTTGGATCGGTTAGCAAAACTGTACATCGATGAGATTGTCAGATTACATGGAGTTCCCTTGGACATTGTCTCTGATCGTGATCCTCGATTTCTATCCAGGTTTTGGAAGAAATTACAGGAAGATTTGGGAACTAATCTGAGTTTCAGCACTGCATATCATCCTCAATCTGATGGTCAGACAGAGAGAACTATTCAGACACTTGAGGATCTTCTGAGATCTTATGTGATTGACTGGTCTGTTGAGTGGGATCTGGACTTATCACTGATAGAGTTCACCTACAACAATAGCTTCCACTCTAGCATACAGATGGCTCCGTATGAGGCCCTATATGGGAGGAAATGCAGAACACCTATATGCTGGGAGGAAACTGGGGACAGAACAGTGCTAAAGTCTGATGTTGTTCAGGAAGCCACTGAGAAGATCAGAGAAATTCAGAAAAAGATGAAGATTGCTCAGGATAGACAGAAGAGTTATGCTGATGTGAGGCGGCGTCCTCTTGAGTTTTTGGTGGGAGAGCATGTTTTCCTAAAGGTCTCGCCTATGAAAGGGGTGATGAGATTTGGGAAGAGAGGAAAATTGAGTCCCAGGTACATTGGTCCCTTTGATATCATTGAGAGGATTGGACCTGTGGCATACCGACTTGCTTTGCCCCCATCACTGGAACACCTCCATAATGTGTTCCATGTTTCTGCACTCAGAAAATATTGTTCTGATCCTTCTCATGTTCTGGAGTTGGAACCTCTCCAGCTTGAAGAGAACATGACTTTTGTGGTGAAACCTCTCAGAATTGAAGATAGAAAAGACAAAGTGCTGAGGAATAAGGTTATTCCACTTGTGAAAGTCATCTGGGGAAATCAGTCTGTTGAAGAAGCCTCTTGGGAGGTTGAAGCAGATATGAGAAAGGAGCATCCTCACATGTTTAGTGACGGGCTTGGTCAGCTTTAGAGGACTAAAGCTCTATAAGGGGGGGAGGATGTAACGCCCTTGATTTTCTGAATTATGATTTAAGGTTAGAAATTCAGTTTCTGTATTTTTATCGGTTAAAATTTTGGGATTTTTGCCTAATTGTAGGACTTTTCCCTACAGGGCAAAAATAATTATTTTTGTTGGGGCTTCGAACCCTCAACCTTGACTATTTGCTCCTGGAATTCTTCCACCATGGTGGCGCATATTTCTGTGTTATTGGAGTGGCGCATGGTGGTTAAGCCCAGGTAAGCCCATTAAAGCCGATTTCCACTTAAGTTAATTGGGTTATTGGATCTTGGATCCGTTTGGGGTGGAAAAAAAATAAAAAAAAAGGGGGAAAATTCGTGAGAGCTCCTCTCCCTCACGATTTGTGGTTTGTTTCTTGCCCTAGCCGCCTGTGTTGTCGCCCCTCACTGTGCTTGGCGCTCCTGCAAAATTTCTGACGCTGGTGGTGGCAGACTGGTGGTGGACGAACTTTCTGGAGACCCCTGATCCCCTGTTTCGGCGTTTTCTCTGTGGGCGATTTTTCTGGTGAGTAATTCGATCCTAAGGAGCCTAATCCGAATTAAAATTCGTTATTTGCCATGATTATTCGTATGGGGTTGAATTCAAATAATTATAGGGTTTTAAAATCCTGTTCTGCTGAAATCTGCATTCGTTAATCTGACCTTTGTGTACTATAACCCCAATATCTCATGGTCTATAGATCCAAATCGCACGAAATAAATTTTGTATGAAACTAGATACATTCGGCTTTAATTTGAATCTGATATCGACCATATCCGAGCTGTATTCGTATTTCAATCTGTATTGCAATCTAGCTGTACAAAATCAGTTTTCTGGAAATCTGGATTTCGACCTTTATGTGTTCGAACCATCATATCTCCCTAAGTATAGCTCGAAATCTTGTCAAATCAGTTTTATTAGACCGTAGGCTCGAAGAGCTTTATTTTGACTCCCATAACGCCTATTTTCGATTAGTTATTGGATCTGAAATAAATGTCGCAAGTCTGATATATGAATCTGTTTTCTTGAAATCTGAAATTCTGACCTTCCTGTGTTCGAACCCTTATATCTTCCTGTCTAAAATTCGAAATCTTGTGAAACCAGTTTTATTGGAAACTAGATTCAGAGAGCTTCATTTTGAATACAATATTGACTAGCTTTGGTTCGAAATTGGACTAAAAATATATTTTGCAAACTGACAATATAAATCTGCTATGTTTTGGTTAGATGAATATTCCTTTGTGAGAAAAATTTACATTGTATGGTTTAACCTCTTAAATTGTGGTCTGTAGTTCTTCTAAAATTTATTTGTTTGATGAGAAATTTTAGAGAAAACAAAATTGGGGATTTAACTAACAACTTAGGAATTTTCGAAAATATAGTTCGAGCCAATTTTGGGGCTTTTGTCAATTTTCTTCACAAACGTGTAATTAAAATTATCTGTAGTGGGGGACTGAAATTAATTACATGAAATTTGTACGTTCTGTTAAGGTTCTGAAAGTGGCGCCCCTTACAGTAATTTTATAGCTCACGATTTTAGAAATTTTGAGGAGATTATTTCATGAATAATTTCTGTTCTGTGTTTAAATGTTTGTTATATGAATAATTTCTGTTCTGTATTTAATTGTTTGTTATGTGGATATTTCCTGTTCTGTTTATATGTTGTGAATTTTCTGAAAACCTTGAATGTGTTAAAACATTTGTGAGAACATAGAATGGTTTGACATGAATTAAGGTTAGTTGTAAGGAATTCACTCATATAATTTCTGTTCTGTGTTTAAGGACTGGATATTGGGGTGTGTCATTTTCTGGTTTGTTAGACTTTGGGCATAATGTAAGAATTAAGTAGTGGTTGATCCTACTTCTCCGTTTCAGTATAATCTGTTCTGTAAAATTATGCCCTAGTGTAGCACTCTTCCGTGTCCTTACCCTCCTTCTGTGGCGCTGTAATGGTGCTGATAGTCTACTACGACCCTTGAGACACTATTTCTGTTCAGTTCTGGGTATTGGAGGCCAGAGTGCCACGTCCTAACAAGACGGGGGCCACCCACTGATACCTCCTCTACCATTCAGTTCTGGGTTTTGGAGGCCAGAATGCCACGTCCTAACAAGACGGGGGCCACCCACTGATACCTCCTCTACCATTCAGTTCTGGGTTTTGGAGGCCAGAGTGCCACGTCCTAACAAGACGGGGGCCACCCACTGATACCTCCTCTACCATTCAGTTCTGGGTTTTGGAGGCCAGAGTGCCACGTCCTGACAAGACGGGGGCCACCCACTGATACCTCCTCTACCATTCTGTTCTGGGTATTGGAGACCAGAGTGCCACGTCCTGACAAGACGGGGGCCACCCACTGATATCTCCTTTACCATTCTGTTTCTGATATGCATGCATTGTCTCGTCCTCGGCAGAGGTGGGGTCAGACCTTCTGTGGTCATCAGGCCTTCTGTGGCCTTTCTGTTTCCGATGTAGACTATCCGTTTGGACTCTGAAAATTCTGATTTTCTGTCTGTCAGTTCTGATTTCTGTAGTTCTGTTTCGATCTGTATTTAGATGTATTAGGCGGTGTGGTTAGTTGGTATGGGTTGGTATATTCATATCCTACCTGTTTGATGCCTATTGTTACAAGTATCTGTATTTGATTGTGTTTGTTTCTGATATGAGCATGCATGTTAAGTTGATTTATCTTATCTGTTAAATAAAAAGAATTTCAACTTAAGTATGATATTTTTGATGTGTACTATGGATGACTTTTAGTGTCTTTTACTCACTGAGCTTTTTAGCTCACCTCCGTTGTTTAAATGTTTTCAGGTGAGACATCAAGACAGTAATTGCTACAGCTAATATGACGCTAATGTTTGATGTCATTTCTAAGAATAGTCTTCTAAAGATTTATCAGGCCTGCGTGCCTAATTTATTATGACCTATATGACATGTTTTATCTCCTGAGGGCTTATGCCTGTTTTCAGGATATTATATTATAGTTGTTTCGTTTAAAATATTGGATACAAGTCTTGGATTCTTTTATTGAATTGGTTCTTATTTTGAAATGTCCGATTTGAGATGTGTAACCGAATTTGTGTTGTTTATTTTAGTATCTGAATAATCAGTTCTGTATATTTCTGAAATTCCACATATGTGTAGTGTGGACGTCTGTTGTTGTTACAAGATATGTGTGTCTGTGCAGCAGTAGTTTAGAATACTTGCTGCCGGATTTTTTCTGGATTTCCGGATTTCTATTTCCTAGTAAATCGATCCTATTCAGTTCTGTTTGGTTTTCAGTTCCGTAGTAATGTCCTTCGATGCCGCTTTCTTCTTGTGTTTTAATGGAAGAGTAAAAATTTTTGAAACCCCGTATTTTACTTGTATGCGTGTGGGGTGTGATTCTGAGGGATGTTACAAATATCAAGATTAAAAATTAATATTTTCACAGAGTTCAAAATCGGGTTTAAGATGAATATTAGGAGCAAGATAAAGATTATAAGATTAAAATTGAAATCTGAGATCAAAATGAAGATGAAGATAATTATTAAGAATAAGATCAATGTTATATTTAAGAATGACAAAAAGATTAATAACAATTAAAGCTCAATATCGAGTTCAAAATTTTAATCATGATTAGATCAATATCAATATCAATAACAATATCAAGATTGAAGACCAAGATTACAAACAAGATCAAAATCGTGTTTAAGATTAAGATTAAAAAGAAGATAAAGATGAATATCAAAAGATGAAGTTTGAAATCATCATTAAAATCAAGATCAACATCATAATCATGAACAAAATCAATATTAAATTAAGATTTCAAAATGATAAACATCAAACATGGTTCATAATCAAGATTAACATCTTCATCATTAAAAGACCAAGATAACTATAAATATTAATATCAAGATTAAAAATTAATATTTCCACAGAGATCAAAATCGAGTTTAAGATGAATATTAGGAGCAAGATAAAGATGAAGATTATAAGATTAAAACTAAAATCTGAGATCAAAACTGAGATCAAAATGAAGATGAAGATAATTATCCAGAATAAGATCAATGTTATAATTAAGAATGAGAATAAGATTAATAACAATTAAAGCTCATTATCGAGTTCAAAATTTTCATCATGATTAGATCAATATCAATATGAATAACAATATCAAGATTGAAGACCAAGATTACAAACAAGATCAAAATCGTGTTTAAGATTAAGATTAAAAAGAAGATAAAAATGAATATCAAAAGATAAAGTTTGAAATCATGATTAAAATCAGGATGAACATCATGATCATGAACAAAATTAAGAATTCAAAATGATAAACATCAAATATGGATCATAATCAAGATCAAAATTCTCATCGTTGAAAGACCAAGATAAATATAAATATTAATATGAAGATTAAAAATCAATATATCCACAGAGATCAAAACCGAGTTTAAGATGAATATTAGGAGCAAGATAAAGATGAAAATTAAAAATTAAAACTCAAATCTGAGATCAATACTGAGATCAAAATGAAGATAAAGATAATTATCAAGAATAAGATCAATGTTATAATTAAGAATGAGAATAAGATTAATAACAATTAAAGCTCATAATCGAGTTCAAAATTTTCATCATAATTAAATCAATATCAATATGAATAACAATATCAAGATTGAAAATCAAGATTACAAACAAGATCAAAATCGTGTTTAAGATTAAGATTAAAAAGAAGATAAAGATGAATATCATAAGATGAAGTTTGAAATCATGTTTAAAATCAAGATCAACATAATGATCATGAACAAAATCAATATTAAATTAAGATTTCAAAATGATAAACATCAAATATGGATCATAATCAACATCAACATCCTCATAATTAAAAGACCAATATAAATATAAATATTAATATCAAGATTAAAAATCAATATTTCCGCAGAGATCAAAATTGAGTTTACTATGAATATTAGGAGCAAGATAAATATGAAAATTATAAGATTAAAACTGAAATCCGAGATCAAAACTGAGATTAAAATGAAGATGAAAATAGTTATCAAGAATAAGATCAATGTTATAATTAAGAATGAGAATAAGATTAATAACAATTAAAGCTCATAATCGAGTTCAAAATTTTCATATAATTAAATCAATATCAATATTTATAACAATATCAAGATTTAAGACCAAGATTACAAACAAGATCAAAATCGAGTTTAAGATTAAGATTAAAAAGAAGATAAAGATGAATATCATATGATGAAGTTTGAAATCATGATTAAAATCAAGATCAACATCATGATTATGAACAAAATCAATATTAAATTAAGATTGCAAAATGATAAACATCAAATATGGATCATAATCAAGATCAACATCCTCATCATTAAAAGGCCAAGATAAATATAAATATTAATATCAAGTTTAAAAATCAATATTTCCGCAAAGATCAAAATCTAGTTTAAGATGAATATTAGGAGCAAGATAAAGATGAAAATTATAAGATTAAAACTGAAATCTGAGATCAAAACTGAGATCAAAATGAAGATGAAGATAATTATCAAGAATAAGATCAATGTTATAATTAAGAATGAGAATAAGATTAATAACAATTAAAGCTCAATATCGAGTTCAAAATTTTCATCATGATTAGATCAATATCAATATGAATAACAATATCAAAAGACCAAGATTACAAACAAGATCAAAATCGTGTTTAAGATTAAGATTAAAAAGAAAATAAAGATGAATATCATAAGATGAAGTTTGAAATCATCATTAAAATCAAGATCAACATCATAATCATGAACAAAATCAATATTAAATTAAGATTTCAAAATGATAAACATCAAACATGGATCATAATCAAGATTAACATCTTTATCATTAAAAGACCAAGACAAATATAAATATTAATATCAAGATTAAAAATTAATATTTCCACATAGATCAGAATCGAGTTTAAGATGAATATTAGGAGCAAGATAAAGATGAAGATTATAAGATTAAAACTGAAATCTGAGATCAAAACTGATATCAAAATGAAGATGAAGATAATTATCAAGAATAAGATCAATGTTATAATTAAGAATGAGAATAAGATTAATAACAATTAAAGCTCAATATCGAGTTCAAAATTTTCATCTTAATTAGATCAATATCAATATGAATAACAATATCAAGATTGAAGACTAAGATTACAAACAAGATCAAAATCGTGTTTAAGATTAAGATTAAAAAGAAGATAAAGATAAATATCATAAGATGAAGTTTGAAATCATGATTAAAATAAAAATCAACATCATAATCATGAACAAAATCAGTATTAAATTAAGATTTCAAAATGATAAACATCAAACATGGATCATAATCAAGATTAACATCTTTATCATTAAAAGACCAAGATAAATATAAATATTAATATCAAGATTAAAAATTAATATTTCCACATAGATCAAAATCGAGTTTAAGATGAATATTAGGAGCAAGATAAAGATGAAGATTATAAGATTAAAACTGAAATCTGAGATCAAAACTGATATCAAAATGAAGATGAAGATAATTATCAAGAATGAGATCAATGTTATAATTAAGAATGAGAATAAGATTAATAGCAATTAAAGCTCATTATCGAGTTCAAAATTTTCATCATTATTCGATTAATATCAATATGAATAACAATATCAAGATTGAAGACCAAGATTACAAACAAGATCAAAATCGTGTTTAAGATTAAGATTAAAAAGTAGATAAAAATGAATATCATAAGATGAATTTTGAAATCATGATTAAAATCAAGATCAACGTCATGATCATGAACAAAATCAAATTTAAATTAAGATTCCAAAATGATAAACATCAAATATGGATCATAATCAAGATCAACATCCTCATTATTAGAAGACAAAGATAAATATAAATATTAATATCAAGATTAAAACTCAATGTTTCACAAAGATCAAAATCGAGTTTAAGATGAATATTAGGAGCAAGATAAAGATAAAAATTATAAATTTAAAACTAAAATCTGAGATCAATACTGAGATCAAAATGAAGATAAAGATAATTATCAAGAATAAAATCAATATTATAATTAAGAATGAGAATAAGATTAATAACAATTAAAGCTCATAATCGAGTTCAAAATTTTCAACATAATTAAATCAATATCAATATGAATAACAATATCAAGATTGAAAACCAAGATTAAAAACAAGATCAAAATCGTGTTTAAGATTAAGATTAAAAAAAAGATAAAGATGAATATCATAAAATGAAGTTTGAAATCATGTTTAAAATCAAGATCAACATAATGATCATGAACAAAATCAATATTAAATTAACATTGCAAAATGATAAACATCAAATATGGATCATAATCAAGATCAACATCCTCATCATTAAAAGACCAAGATAAATATAAATATTAATATCAAGATTAAAAATCAATATATCCACAGAGATCAAAATCAAGTTTAAGATGAATATTAGGAGCAAGATAAAGATGAAGATTATAAGATTAAAACTGAAATCTGAGATCAAAATGAAGATAAAGATAATTATCCAGAATAAGATCAATGTTATAATTAAGAATGAGAATAAGATTAATAACAATTAAAGCTCATTATCGAGTTCAAAATTTTCATCATGATTAGATCCATATCAATATGAATAACAATATCAAGATTGAAGACCAAGATTACAAACAAGATCAAAATCGTGTTTAAGATTAAGATTAAATAGAAAATAAAGATGAATATCATAAGATGAAGTTTGAAATCATGTTTAAAATCAAGATCAACATAATGATCATGAACAAAATCAATATTAAATTAAGATTACAAAATGATAAACATCAAATATGGATCATAATCAAGATGAAGATAGTTATCAAGAATAAGATCAAAATGAAGATGAAGATAGTTATCAAGAATAAGATCAATGTTATAATTAAGAATGAGAATAAGATTAATAACAATTAAAGCTCATAATCGAGTTCAAAATTATCATTATAATTAAATCAATATCAATATTTATAATAATATCAAGATTTAAGACCAAGATTACAAACAAGATCAAAATCGAGTTTAAGATTAAGATTAAAAAGAAGATAAAGATGAATATCATAAAATGAAGTTTGAAATCAAGATTAAAATCAAGATCAACATCGTGATCATGAACAAAATCAATATTAAATTAAGATTGCAAAATGATAAACATCAAATATGGATCATAATCAAGATCAACATCATCATCATTAAAAGACCAAGATAAATATAAATATTAATATCAAGATTAAAAATCAATATTTCCACAGAGATCAAAATCGAGTGTAAGATTAATATTAGGAGCAAGATAAAGATGAAAATTATAAGATTAAAACTCAAATCTGAGATCAATACTGAGTTCAAAATGAAGATAAAGATAATTATCAAGAATAAGATCAATGTTATAATTAAGAATGAGAATAAGATTAATAACAATAAAAGCTCATAATCGAGTTCAAAATTTTCATCATAATTAAATCAATTTCAATATGAATAACAATATCAAGATTGAAAACCAAGATTACAAACAAGATCAAAATCGTGTTTAAGATTAAGATTAAAAAGAAGATAAAGATGAATATCATAAGATGAAGTTTGAAATCTTGTTTAAAATCAAGATCAACATAATGATCATGAACAAAATCAATATAAAATTAAGATTGCAAAATGATAAACATCAAATATGGATCATAATCAAGATGAAGATAGTTATCAAGAATAAGATCAAAATGAAGATGAAGATAGTTATCAAAAATAAGATCAATGTTATAATTAAGAATGAGAATAAGATTAATAACAATTAAAGCTCATTATCGAGTTCAAAATTTTCATTATAATTAAATCAATATCAATATTTATAACAATATCAAGATTTAAGACCAAGATTACAAACAAGATCAAAATCGAGTTTAAGATTAAGATTAAAAAGAAGATAAAGATGAATATCATAAGATGAAGTTTGAAATCATGATTAAAATCAAGATGAACATCGTGATCATGAACAAAATCAATAATAAATTAAGATTGCAAAATGATAAACATCAAATATGTATCATAATCAAGATCAACATCCTCATCATTAAAAGACCAAGATAAGTATAAATATTAATATCAAGATTAAAAATCAATATTTCCGCAGAGATGAAAATCTAGTTTAAGATGAATATTAGGGGCAAGATAAAGATGAAAATTATAAGATTAAAACTCAAATCTGAGATCAATACTGAGATCAAAATGAAGATGAAGATAATTATCAAGAATAAGATCAATGTTATAATTAAGAATGAGAATAAGATTAATAACAATTAAAGCTCAATATCGAGTTCAAAATTTTCATCATGATTAGATCAATATCAATATGATTAACAATATCAAGATTGAAGACCAAGATTACAAACAAGATCAAAATTGTGTTAAAGATTTAGATTAAAAAGAAGAGAAAGATGAATATCATAAGATAAAGTTTGAAATCATATTTAAAATCAAGATCAACATCATGATCATGAACAAAATCAATATTAAATTAAGATTGAAAAATGATAAACATCAAATATGGATCATAATCAAGATCAACATTCTCATCATTAAAAGACCAAGATAAATATAAATATTAATATAAAGATTAAAAATCAATATATCCACAGAGATCAAAATCT
Source organism: Costus lasius (assembly GCA_027563935.2). Classification (NCBI taxonomy): domain Eukaryota; kingdom Viridiplantae; phylum Streptophyta; class Magnoliopsida; order Zingiberales; family Costaceae; genus Costus; species Costus lasius. Next base: position 68,237,724 of record CM050448.1, on the reverse strand, counting down.
AGTTTAAGAAGAATATTAGGAGCAAGATAAAGATGAAAATTATAAGATTAAAACTGAAATCTTAGATCAAAATGAAGATGAAGATAATTATCAAGAATAAGATCAATGTTATAATTAAGAATGAGAATAAGATTAATAACAATTAAAGCTCAATATCGAGTTCAAAATTTTCATCATGATTAGATCAATATCTATATGATTAACAATATCAAGATTGAAGACCAAGATTACAAACAAGATCAAAATTGTGTTAAAGATTTAGATTAAAAAGAAGAGAAAGATGAATATCATAAGATAAAGTTTGAAATCATATTTAAAATCAAGATCAACATCATGATCATGAACAAAATCAATGTTAAATTAAGATTGAAAAATGATAAACATCAAATATGAATCATAATCAAGATCAACATTCTCATCATTAAAAGACCAAGATAAATATAAATATTAATATCAAGATTAAAAATTAATATATCCACAGAGATCAAAATCTAGTTTAAGAAGAATATTAGGAGCAAGATAAAGATGAAAATTATAAGATTAAAACTGAAATCTTAGATCAAAATGAAGATGAAGATAATTATCAAAAATAAGATCAATGTTATAATTAAGAATGAGAATAAGATTAATAACAATTAAAGCTCAATATCGAGTTCAAAATTTTCATCATGATTAGATCAATATCAATATGAATAACAATATCAATATTGAAGACCAAGATTACAAACAAGATCAAAATCGTGTTTAAGATTAAGATTAAAAGAAGATAAAGATGAATATCATAAGATGAAGTTTGAAATCATGATTAAAATCAGGATCCACATCATGATCATGAACAAAATCAATATTAAATTAAGATTTCAAAATGATAAACATCAAATATGGATCATAATCAAGATCAACATTCTTATCATTGAAAGACCAAGATAAATATAAATATTAATATCAAGATTAAAAATCAATATTTTCACAGAGATCAAAATCGAGTTTAAGATGAATATTAGGAGCAAGATAAAGATAAAAATTATAAGATTAAAACTCAAATCTGAGATCAATACTGAGATCAAAATGAAGATAAAGATAATTATCAAGAATAAGATCAATTTTATAATTAAGAATGAGAATAAGATTAATAACAATTAAAGCTCATAATCGAGTTCAAAATTTTCAACATAATTAAATCAATATCAATATGAATAACAATATCAAGATTGAAGACCAAGATTACAAACAAGATCATAATCGTGTTTAAGATTTTGATTAAAAAGAAGATAAAGATGAATATCATAAGATGAAATTTGAAATCATGATTAAAATCAAGATCAACATCATAATCATGAACAAAATCAATATTAAATTAAGATTTTAAAATGATAAACATCAAATATGGATCATAATCAAGATCAAAATCCTCATCATTAAAAGACCAAGATAAATATAAATATTAATATCAAGATTAAAAATTAATATATCCACAGAGATCAAAATCGAGTTTAAGATAAATATTAGGAGTAAGATAAAGATGAAGAATATAAGATTAAAACTGAAATTTGAGATCAAAACTGATATCAAAATGAAGATGAAGATAATTATCAAGAATAATATCAATGTTATAATTAAGAATGAGAATAAGATTAATAGCAATTAAAGCTCATTATCGAGTTCAAAATTTTCATCATGATTAGATCAATATCAATATGAATAACAATATAAAGATTGAAGACCAAGATTACAAACAAGATCAAAATCGTGTTTAAGATTATGATTAAAAAGAAGATAAAAATGAATATCATAATATGAAGTTTGAAATCATGATTAAAATCAGGATCCACATCATGATCATGAACAAAATCAATATTAAATTAAGATTTCAAAATGATAAACATCAAATATGGATCATAATCAAGATCAACATTCTTATCATTGAAAGACCAAGATAAATATAAATATTAATATCAAGATTAAAAATCAATATTTTCACAGAGATCAAAATCGAGTTTAAGATGAATATTAGGAGCAAGATAAAGATAAAAATTATAAGATTAAAACTCAAATCTGAGATCAATACTGAGATCAAAATGAAGATAATGATAATTATCAAGAATAAGATCAATTTTATAATTAAGAATGAGAATAAGATTAATAACAATTAAAGCTCATAATCGAGTTCAAAATTTTCAACATAATTAAATCAATATCAATATGAATAACAATATCAAGATTGAAGACCAAGATTACAAACAAGATCATAATCGTGTTTAAGATTTTGATTAAAAAGAAGATAAAGATGAATATCATAAGATGAAATTTGAAATCATGATTAAAATCAAGATCAACATCATAATCATGAACAAAATCAATATTAAATTAAGATTTTAAAATGATAAACATCAAATATGGATCATAATCAAGATCAAAATCCTCATCATTAAAAGACCAAGATAAATATAAATATTAATATCAAGATTAAAAATTAATATATCCACAGAGATCAAAATCGAGTTTAAGATAAATATTAGGAGTAAGATAAAGATGAAGAATATAAGATTAAAACTGAAATTTGAGATCAAAACTGATATCAAAATGAAGATGAAGATAATTATCAAGAATAATATGAATGTTATAATTAAGAATGAGAATAAGATTAATAGCAATTAAAGCTCATTATCGAGTTCAAAATTTTCATCATGATTATATCAATATCAATATGAATAACAATATAAAGATTGAAGACCAAGATTACAAACAAGATCAAAATCGTGTTTAAGATTAAGATTAAAAAGAAGATAAAAATGAATATCATAATATGAAGTTTGAAATCATGATTAAAATCAAGATCAGCATCATAATCATGAACAAAATCAATATTAAATTAAGATTTCAAAATGATAAACATCAAACATGGATCATAATCAAGATTAATATCTTTATCATTAAAAGACCAAGATAAATATAAATATTAATATCAAGATTAAAAATTAATATTTCCACATAGACCAAAATCAAATTGAAGATGAATATTAGGAGCAAGATAAAGATGAAGATTGTAAGATTAAAACAGAAATCTGAGATCAAAACTAAGATCAAAATGAAGATAAAGATAATTATCAAGAATAAAATCAATGCTATTTAAAACTCATTATCTCCATAGAGATCAAAATCGAGTTTAAGATGAATATTAGGAGCAAGATAATTCATAATCGAGTTCAAAATTTTCATCATGATTAGATCAATATCAATTTTAATAACAATATCAAGATTTGAGACCAAGATTACAAACAAGATCAAAATCGAGTTTAAGATTAAAATTAAAAAGAAGATAAAGATAAATATCATAAGATGAAGTTTAAAATCATGATTAAAATCAAGATCAACATCATGATCATGAACAAAATCAAATTTAAATTAAGATTCCAAAATGATAAACATCAAATATGGATCATAATCAAGATCAACATCCTCATCATTAGAAGACCAAGATAAATATAAATATTAATATCAAGATTAAAACTCAATGTTTTCACAGAGATCAAAATCGAGTTTAAGATGAATATTAGGAACAAGATAAAGATGAAAATTATAAGATTAAAACTGAAATCTAAAATCAAAACTGATATCAAAATGAAGATGAAGATAATTCTTATAAGAATAAAATCAATGTTATAATTAAGAATAAGAATAAGATTAATAACAATTAAAATTCATAATCGAGTTCAAAATTTTCATCATGATTAGATCAATATCAATATTAATAGCAATATCAAGATTTGAGACCAAGATTAAAAATAAGATCAAAATCGAGTTTAAGATTAAAATTAAAAAGAAGATAAAGATAAATATCATAAGATGAAGTTTGAAATCATGATTAAAATCAAGATCAACGTCATGATCATGAACAAAATCAATTTTAAATTATGATTCCAAAATGATAAACATCAAATATGGATCATAATCAAGATCAACATTCTCATCATTAGAAGACCAAGATAAATATAAATATTAATATCAAGATTAAAACTCAATGTTTCCACAGAGATCAAAATCGAGTTTAAGATGAATATTAGGAGCAAGATAAAGATGAAAATTATAAGATTAAAACTGAAATCTAAAATCAAAACTGAGATCAAAATGAAGATGAAGATAATTATGAAGAATAAGATCAATGTTATAATTAAGAATGAGAATAAGATTAATAACAATTAAAGCTCATAATCGAGTTCAAAATTTTCATCATGATTAGATCAATATCAATATCAATAACAATATCAAGATTGAAGACCAAGATTACAAACAAGATCAACATCGAGTTTAAGATTAAGATTAAAAAGAAGATAAAGATGAATATCATAAGATAATGTTTGAAATCATGATTAAAATCAAGATCAACATCATGATCTTGAAGAAAATAAATATTAAATTAAGATTTCAAAATGATAAATATCAAATATGGATCATAATCAAGATCAACATCCTCATTATAAAAAGACCAAGATAAATATAAATATTAATATCAAGATTAAATCTCAATATCTTCATAGAGATCAAAATCGAGTTTAAGATGAATATTATGAGCAAGATAAAGATGAAGATTATAAGATTAAAACTAAAATCTGAGATCAAAACTGAGATCAAAATGAAGATGAAGATAATTATCAAGAATAAAATCAATGTTATAATTAAGAATGAGAATAAGATTAATAACAATTAAAGCTCATAATCGAGTTCAAAATTTTCATCATGATTGGATAAATATCAATATCAATAACAATATCAAGATTGAAGACTAAGATAACAAACAAGATCAAAATCGAGTTTAAGATTAAGATTAAAAAGAAGATAAAGATGAATATCATAAGATAATGTTTGAAATCTTAATTAAAATCAAGATCAACATCATGATCATGAAGAAAATAAATATTAAATTAAGATTTCAAAATGATAAACATCAAAGATGGATCATAATCAAGATAAACATCCTCATTATAAAAAGACCAAGATAAATATAAATATTAATATCAAGATTAAAACTCAATATCTCCATAGAGATCAAAATCGAGTTTAAGATGAATATTAGTAGCAAGATAAAGATGAAAATTATAAGATTAAAACTGAAATCTGAGAACAAAACTGAGATCAAAATGAAGATGAAGATAATTCTTATAAGAATAAAATCAATGTTATAATTAAGAATAAGATTAAGATTAATAACAATTAAAATTCATAATCGAGTTCAAAATTTTCATCATGATTAGATCAATATCAATATTAATAACAATATCAAGATTTGAGACCAAGATTACAAACAAGATAAAAATCGAGTTTAAGATTAAAATTAAAAAGAAGATAAAGATAAATATCATAAGATGAAGTTTAAAACCATGATTAAAATCAAGATCAACATCATGATCATGAACAAAATCAAATTTAAATTAAGATTCCAAAATGATAAACATCAAATATGGATCATAATCAAGATCAACATCCTAATTATTAGAAGACCAAGATAAATATAAACATTTAAAATCAAGATTAAAACTCAATGTTTTCACAGAGATCAAAGTCGACTTTAAGATGAATATTAGGAGCAAGATAAAGATGAAAATTATAATATTAAAATTGAAATCTAAAATCAAAATGAAGATGAAGATAATTATGAAGAATAAGATCAATGTTATAATTAAGAATGAGAATAAGATTAATAACAATTAAAGCTTATAGTCGAGTTCAAAATTTTCATCATGATTAGATCAATATCAATATCAATAACAATATTAAGATTGAAGACTAAGATTACAAACAAGATCAAAATAGATTTTAAGATTAAGATTAAAAAGAAGATAAAGATAAATATCATAAGCTAAAGTTTGAAATCTTGATTAAAATCAAGATCAACATCATGATCATGAACAAAATAAATATTAAATTAAGATTTCAAAATGATAAACATCAAATATGGATCATAATCAAGATAAACATCCTCATTATAAAAAGACCAAGATAAATATAAATATTAATATCAAGATTAAAACTCAATATCTCCATAGAGATCAAAATCGAGTTTAAGATGAATATTAGGAGCAAGATAAAGATGAAGATTATAAGATTAAAACTGAAATCTGAGATCAAAACTGAGATCAAAATGAAGATGAAGATAATTCTTATAAGAATAAAATCAATGTTATAATTAAGAATAAGAATAAGATTAATAACAATTAAAATTCATAATCGAGGTCAAAATTTTCATCATGATTAGATCAATATCAATATTAATAACAATATCAAGATTTGAGACCAAGATTACAAACAAGATCAAAATCGAGTTTAAGATTAAAATTAAAAAGAAGATAAAGATAAATATCATAAGATGAAGTTTGAAATCATGATTAAAATCAAGATCAACGTCATGATCATGAACAAAATCAAATTTAAATTAAGATTCCAAAATGATAAACATCAAATATGGATCATAATCAAGATAAACATCCTCATTATAAAAATACCAAGATAAATATAAATATTAATATCAAGATTAAAACTCAATTGAAAAGCCCCGAAAACTAAGGGGGGTCCCCTTCAAGGGGGAGCGAAACCCTAATCAGGTGGCGCATAAACTTTTGGCAGCGGCATTAAGGGTTTCAAAAGGATCTTTCGCAAGTTTATATGATCAACTTAAGTAAGCTTGAATTCATACCATAGCCATTTGCGTTGGATGGCGATTTGGAAGAATAGAGAGCAATGTAGATCTCCTCCAAAAGGTTCACACACAAGATGAAGATCGCCAACTCCCTTGCATTCCTTGTGCTAGCAAGTCTCCAAGGTCTTCCTTGTCGAATGGAAGGAAATGATGGTTGAAGACTCTCTCAGCCGAACTCTCTCCTATGTTCACCCTTTTTCTGCCGAGTGACTCGTCGATAGGAAGAGGCAAAGAGGAAAAACGATGAGGAGACGTTTTCATCAAACGTGGAGACGTTTTCATCAAACGTGGAGACATTTTTCCATAATGGGAAAAACCGACATCCAAATAAGGAAAACCGATTACTCCATGCGTTCATGCGACTTCATGCGTTCATGCGATCTATGTGTTCACTCCATGTGAACCGATCGCTCCTCTTTGAACCAAGCCATGGTTCAATTGCATTTGGTTTAAAAACCAAATCAAAATTAACCCAAGCCATTAGTCCAGATCACATTAAACCCTAAGGTTGTAGATCTGACCGTCCATCACTTGATGCTCTTGATTTCACCAATCTGGCATCAACACTCTCGATCAAAGCTTACCAATCTCAAGCCCCAATCAATCAAACATGATCAGACCAGATCTCACTTACAATCAGAGTTTAAATCCCTTTAAACTGAATCAAAAACAATTCAGTCCACACGATCTAACATGAGTTAGCTATATCATCAAATTGTGCGACCCTGAGGGTTTCCTTTAATGTCAGTAACGATAACTTACGTTATCACGAACAGTGAGGGGTATCTAGCAACACATCACTGTCTCCCGATATAAAGGAAAGAGTCTTCCAAGACTACACCCAAACCACGGCACAAGTGTGAATCAACTTCACCAGGCATGCAAATATCCTTTGCCACTGGACGTTCTTATTGGACAAGCATGTCAAGCTTGTAGCTCCAATATGATGAGCATGATTAGATCAGATGATCACAGTCACCTGGGTATGGCCATACACTATTCTCAATCATCTCATTCAGGGGGGCCCCTTTAGAACATCTCACTCCTTAAACAAGAAGACGGCAATCCTTTATCTATCACTAGTGCCCTAACCTGATTCAAGCTCACCATCCAAGATAGTCTATAATCATTATGTTTCAAATGATATTGAACTAACTCAAAACAATGACAATCATCATTTAGAAACACAAGTGATCTCAAGTCAGAGGACATGTGCCACTTGTTGCAATCAAGGATTATTCACATTGTGACAACCAATTGAATATCCCAGTAGGGTCTGTCCAGTACATCCAATGTACCCATGAGTCTACATCTTATTCCATGCTCGAAGCATCCTATAAGATTAGAACACATATTAGTCTTAACCACATCAAGGCTGTCTCATGTTCACCAAGATATATCGACTAAGGACTTTATAGCATGTCAGCCCAGCTGAACAGCTTTGAGACATTATTCAGAAGTACAATTATTGCAGCAGATAACATAACAAACTGAATAACAACCATGCCTTTATAAACATAAGAGTTTATTACATGATACTGTTACAATCCCAAGGCCTCAAACATTAGCCTTAAGGGCATACCCCAACAATCTCCCACTTGCACTTAATCTAATGGTTGAGAAATCTCAAACCCATATTATTACAGTGCTTCTCATGCTTCTGCTGCGCCAGAGGCTTAGTAAGCGGGTCTGCCAGATTGTCATCTGTATGTACCTTGCAGACTTTGATCTCGCCACGATCTATGATCTCCCTGATCAAGTGAAACCGTCTCTGTATGTGCTTGGACTTCTGGTGCGACCGTGGTTCCTTTGCTTGTGCGATTGCTCCAGTGTTATCACAGAAGATAACCAAAGGATCTGCACTCAAAGGAACAACACCAAGTTCTCTCACGAACTTACGAATCCACACTGCCTCCTTGGATGCTTCCGAGGCTGCAACATACTTGGCTTCTGTTGTGGAATCAGCAACAGTTGACTGTTTGAAACTCTTCCACACCACTGCTCCTCCATTCAAGCTAAATACATAGCCTGATTGCGATCGGAAATCATCCTGGTCAGACTGGAACGAAGCGTCAGTATATCCTTCAATACTGAGTTCTTCCTGACCACCATATATCAAGAACATATCTTTGGTCCTCCGCAGATATTTTAAAATGTTCTTGACTGCAATCCAGTGCGCCATACCTGGATTACTTTGGAACCGACTGGTCACGCTTAACCCGTAAGCGACGTCTGGGCGAGTACACAACATCGCATACATAATGGACCCAATAGCCGAAGCATAAGGCGTATTGTCCATTTCATCTTTCTCAGTCTGTGTTTGTGGACACTGACTCTTCGAAAGATTCAGACCATGTCTGACTGGAAGATATCCTCTTTTAGAATTCTCTAAATGAAATCTTTCCAGGACTTTATCGATGTAAGTACTCTGGCACAGCCCGAGAAGCCTCTTAGATCTATCCCTGTAGATCTTCACACCTAATACATAGGCTGCTTCTCCTAAATCTTTCATCTGAAAACACTTCCTTAACCATGCCTTAACCGCATGCATTTCAGGAATGTCGTTTCCAATGATCAAGATATCATCGACGTAGAGGACTAAGAAAGTAATCACGCTTCCACTAAACCTCTTATATACACACGGGTCATCCTCGTTCTTGATGAAACCAAATTCACTGATTGATTCATCAAAACGAATATTCCAGCTTCTAGATGCTTGTTTAAGTCCATAAATAGACTTCTTTAACTTGCATATCTTATGACGATCTGATGGATTAGTGAAACCTTCTGGTTGTGTCATATACACATCCTCATCCAGATTTCCATTCAGGAAAGCTGTCTTCACATCCATTTGCCAGATCTCATAATCATAATATGCTGCTATCGCGAAAAGAATCCGAATAGACTTGAACATAGCTACAGGTGAGAAAGTTTCATCATAATCTATCCCGTAGATTTGTTTGAAACCTTTCGCAACTAGCCTGCCTTTATAGGTAACCACGTTACCATCCATGTCAATCTTCTTCTTGAAGATCCATTTACAGCCTATAGGGATAACTCCCGGAGGCGGATCAACCAAATCCCAGACTTGGTTATCTGACATGGAGTCCATCTCGGCTCGCATAGCCTCAAGCCATCTAGCTGAGTCCGGTCCACTGACCGCATCCGCATAAGTAAGGGGTTCATCATTATCAATGATGTAGACTCCGTCATAGCGCTCAGGCTGTCGACGGATCCTTCCCGATCTTCGCGGTTCCCGTGATATTTGAGCCTCAGGTTGTTCAATAACCTGCTCTACCGGCTCAGGCTCATCCAACTGTGCTTGACTACTTTGTCCTTCTTCTGGATTTTCATCCAGCTTTATTTCTCTCCCACTGGCCTCTTGCAGAAGAAACTCCTTCTCAAGAAATATGGCCGTCCGAGCAACAAATACCTTGTTCTCTTTGGGAACGTAGAAATAATAACCCTTAGTTTCCTTAGGGTAACCGACAAAGATACATTTGTCAGATCTGCTCTCTAGTTTCCCAGAGGCGAGCTTTTTGACATAAGCCTCACAGCCCCAGATCCTGATAAATGTCAAGCTCGGCTGTTTCCCATACCATAACTCATATGGCGTCTTAGAAACTGCCTTGGATGGCACTCGGTTTGAAGGGTTTTCGGAGGGGTCCCCTTCAAGGGGGAGCGAAACCCTATAGATAGCGCAAGTGGTCTTCTTTGTTTTAGCAGCGGAATTAGGGTTTAAACTTGATCGCATGCTATACTTTCATATGATCAACTTAAACAACAAATGAAAGATTCGTTACCATGGCCATGGGAAGGAGGCGGCTTGGAAGCAAAGAGCAAGATAGATCTTCTCCACAAGTGACGCACACAAACGAGGGATGACTTCTTCTTGTTGATCTTTGTGCTAGCAAAGATCTTCAAGAGTCCTTGCCGAATGGAAGGGATAGGTTGAGATGCTTCCTTGGCCGAGAGCTCTCCCTTGTCGTTCACCTTCTTCCACACGAGATGGCAAGCAAGCAACGTCAATGACAAGCGAGCAAAAGCGTTTAGGCGATAACATCAAAAATGGCGTTACATGACTTCCCAAAATGGAAAGTCATGAAGCCATGTTCCAACGCCAAAACGTCTTCCTTGATGAACCATGCGTTCACATAGTGAACCGGTTCATTCTTTGGTTCAATTCGATTTGGCTCATAGACCAAAATCAAACCAAGCCAAGCCAATACATGGTCTAGACCTTCTATGAACCTAATGGCTCAAGGTCTAACCGTTCATCTCCTGATGCTCTTGATCTCACCGATCTAGCATCTCCTCTCTCGATCGAAGCTTACCGATCTCAAGCCCTAATCAATCAAACATGATCAGACTAGATCTCACTTACAATCAGAGTTTAAATCCCTTTAAACTGAACCCAACTAATTCAGTCCACACGATCTAACTTAAGTAAGTCATATCATCAATTTGTGCGACCCTGAGGGTTTCCTTTAAATGTCGGTAACAATAACTTTCGTTATCACGATCAGTGAGGGGTATCTAGCAACACATCACTGTCTCCCGATATAAAGGAAAGAGTCTTCCAAGACTACTCCCAAACCACAGCACAAGTGTGAATCAACTTCACAAGGCATGCATGTGTCCTTTGCCACTGGATGTTCTTATTGGACAAGCGGGTCAAGCTTGTAACTCCAATACTATGAGTATGATTAGATCAGACGAGCATAGTCATCTGGGTATGGCCATACACTTTCTCAATCATCTCATATAGGGGGGCCCCTTTAGAACATCACACTCCTTGAACAAGGAGACGGCAATCCTATATCTATCACTAGTGCCCTAACCTGACTCATGATCATTATCCAAGATAGTCTATGATCATTATGTTTCAAATGATATTGAACTACCTCAAAACAATGACAATCATCATTTAGTCACTCAAGTGATCTCAAGTCAGAGGACATGTGCCACTTAGTGCATACAAGGAATATTCACATTGTGACAAGCAATTGAATATCCTAGTAGGGTCTATCCAGTACATCCAATGTACCCATGAGTCTACATCTTATTCCATGCTCGAAGCATCCTATAAGATTAGAACACATATTAGTCTCAATCATATCAAGGCTGTCTCATGTTCACCAAGATATCTCGACTAAGGACATATAGCCTGTCAGCCTAGCTGAACAGCTTTGAGACATTATTCAGTAGTACACTTATTACTGCAGACAAGGTAACAACCTGAATAATAACCATGCCTTTATAAATATAAGAGTTTATTACATGATACTGTTACAATCCCAAAGGCCTCAAACATTAGCCTTAAGGGCATACCCCAACACGGTTTAGTACCTTTGCAGCTGTTTCCAGTGCAAATCCCCAAAAGGAGTAAGGTAGAGTAGCCTGACTCATCATAGAACGAACCATATCAAGTAACATTCTATTTCTCCTCTCAGACACACCATTCCATTGGGGTGTTCCTAGTGGAGTGAGCTGTGAGATAATCCCACACTCCTTCAGATAGTCAGCAAACTCTCGACTTAGGTATTCACCACCTCGATCAGAACGAAGTGCCTTGATATTTCGGCCAAGCTGATTCTGTACTTCATTTTTGAACTCTTTGAACTTGTCAAAAGATTCACTCTTATGTCTCATAAGATAGACATACCCATATCTACTGAAATCATCAGTAAAGGTAATGAAGTACTGATAGCCACCTCTGGCATGTTTACTAAAAGGCCCACACACATCACTGTGTATAAGGTCCAGTAAACCTGAAGCCCTTTGACCTTTGTTAGAAAAAGGTGACTTCGTCATTTTACCCATTAAACAAGCCTTGCATGTATCAATCTCTTCAAAGGAGAATGTGTTGGGGTATGCCCTTAAGGCTAATGTTTGAGGCCTTGGGATTGTATCAGTATCATGTAATAAACTCTTGTGTTTATAAAGGCATGGTTATTATTCAGGTTGTTACCTTGTCTGCTGTAATAAGTGTACTACTGAATAATGTCTCAAAGCTGTTCAGCTAGGCTGACATGCTAAATGTCCTTAGTCGATATATCTTGGTGAACATGAGACAGCCTTGATATGATTGAGACTAATATGTATTCTAATCTTATAGGATGCTTCGAGCATGGAATAAGATGTAGACTCATGGGTACATTGGATGTACTGGACAGACCCTACTAGGATATTCAATTGCTTGTCACAATGTGAATAATCCTTGTATGCTACAAGTGGCACATGTCCTTTGACTTGAGATCACTTGTGTTCCTAAATGATGAATGTCATTGTTTTGAGGTAGTTCAATATCATTTGAAATATAATGGTTATAGACTATCTTGGATAATGATCATGAGTCAGGTTAGGACACTAGTGATAGATAAAGGATTGCCGTCTCCTTGTTTAAGGAGTGTGATGTTCTAAGGCCCCCCCTATATGAGATGATTGAGAAAGTGTATGGCCATACCCAGATGACTATGTTCATCTGATTTAATCATGCTCATCGTATTGGAGTCACAAGCTTGACACGCTTGTCCAATAAGAACATCCAGTGGCAAATGATACATGCATGCCTTGTGAAGTGGATTCACACTTGTGCTATGGTTTGGGTGTAGTCTTGGAAGACTCTTTCCTTTATATCGGGAGACAGTGATGTGTTGCTAGATACCCCTCACTGATCGTGATAATGTAAGTTATTGTTACCGACATTTAAAGGAAACCCTTAGGGTCGCACAATTTGATGATATGGCTTACTTAAGTCAGATCGTGTGGACTGGATTGTTTTGATTCAGTTTAAAGGAGTTTAAACTCTGATTGTAAGTGAGATCCAGTCTAATCATGTTTGATTGATTAGGGCTTGCGATCGGTAAGCTTCGATCGAGAGGATTGATGCTAGATCGGTGAGATCAAGAGCATCATGAGATGAACGGTTAGATTGGAAACCTTAGGGTTTAGTTGATCTAGACCGATTGGCTTGGGCTGGCTTGGTTTGGCCTTTGGACCGAACACATTTACTTTGAACCGGTTCAAGAGCTTGAACGTATGGTTCATTGTTTTGGCGTTTTGATCGATTTAGTGATCATGAACGCATGGCTTAATGGATTTTCCAATTTTGGAAAGTCATTTAGCGCATGTTCCCTTGAACGCCAAATGACTTGAACGCTCCATTCAACTCTCATCTCCTTGCTCTTGCTTGACGAGACTTTGGCGTGGAGAAGGCGAGGTCTTGGTGGAGGTTCGGCAAGCCTAGACATCATCTCTCATTTCCTTACCATACGAGAGGGACCCTTGAAGGACCTTGCTAGCACAAGGATCTCCAAGGAGCAAGCACATCATCTTGTGTGCGTCAACTAGGGAGAAGATCCCTTTCGATCTTTCTCTTCCAAGTCGCCATCTTCCTCATGGCTTTGGTATGGATCTAAACTTCATCAAGTTGATCATATTATCTTGCTAAGATCCATGAAAAAACCCTTGCTTCCGCTTGCAATTTTTATGCGCCACCCTTAAGGGTTTTTCGCCCCCCTCTTGAAAGGGGTTTCATCTGCTTGCGCTCCCCCTTGAAGGGGACTCTTCAGAATGATCCCAGCAGTCCATGATCATGCAACCGCTTAATGCGTTTCTTGTTAATATGGCCTAAACGACTATGCCATAGCAAGGTGCTGTCATCAGCATACTTGGCTTTCTTAATATCAATCGCGTGTATAGAACATTCCATGTCCAACATGAATAACCCATTATTAATTGAACCAGTAGCATAAACTATATTATCAAGAGATAAAACACACTTTGAAATATTGCATTCAAAGGAAAATCCCTTCCTGACAAGAGCAGGAATGGAGATAATATTTTTAGTAATACTGGGAACAAAGTAACAACTGTTTAATTCTAATACATGCCCAGATGGCAAAGAGATGAAATAGTCTCCTACAGCAACAGCAGCAACCCGTGCCCCGTTTCCAACTCGTAGGTCCACCTCATGCTGTCCCACCTGTCTTCTTCTCTTGAGTTCCTGTACATTTGAACAAATGTGAACTCCACATGCAGTGTCCAACACCCATGATATAGAAGAAGATGAAACCATGACTTCCGTCACGTATATACCTGAGCCAGAAGCGATGCTTCCCCTCTTGTCTCCTTGGAGCGCTTTACAGTCCTTTTTCCAGTGACCTAGCTGGCCACAGTGGAAACATCTGTATTCCTTTGACCGCTTAACTTTTTGCTTCAGAGCCTTGCTGTAACTCTTGACAGGGGCCTTGCCCTTCTTCCCCTTCTTCTTGTTCCTGGAAGGGAACATTAAGACAGAGGTTGAAGGCTTTCCCTTCAGAGTCTCCTCAGTAGTCAAGAGCATATTCAGCAGCTCTGCCGGAGTACAATTGATTTTGTTCATATTAAAGTTAATAATGAACGCATCGAAAGAGGGCGGGAGAGATTGCAGAATAATGTCTACAGCAAGCTCCTGGTTGATGGTATGCCCCAGTTTTTCTAGAGCCTCCTTGTGCCCAATCATCTTGAGCACGTGAGCTCCCACTGGGCTTCCTTCAGCCAGTTTGCTCTGAAAGAAAAGCTTCGTCAGATTATAGCGTTCTGTCCTCGCCTGTGCAGCATACAGCATCTTGAGGTTCGCTATAATTTCTATAGCCGACATATCCTCATGCTGACGCTGCAGCGGTGGCGTCATAGACGCTAGCATCAGGCAAGCAACATCAATGCTATCATTGACGTGCTTTTCATAAGCTTCCCGAACCGCCCTTGCGGCGTTCGGAGCGGGCTGAGGCGGTATCGCCGTCTCGAGGACATACAGTTTCCTCTCTGCCTTAAGAACAATCTTAAGGTGTCCATACCAGTCCGAGAAGTTCGGCCCAGCAAACTTCTCCCTTTCCAGTAGGGATCGCACATTGAAGTTCATGGTGTTCGTTGCTGCAGGTATCTACAACAATGCAAGAACAGCAAGGTCAGTATCAATGTCAAGAATCAATCAGGACTTAAGAAAGATTCTTTTTCTCACTATTTTATCTGGCTGAAAAATCCAGCAAAACAGCCCGAAAGAGTAGAACTCTTTTAGTGAGATGGGATCCAGATTTCATACTTGGTCTCCGCGTCCCGCTCAGGCGAGATAAGATGCACAGAGAGTACAAGCACTAATCTCTGGTAGGCAGTCCCTGCCAATCGCCAACCCGTGCGATTCCCCTTCATCTGGGCAATCCAGCAGACTGTGCCAACTGAGTTGGTACAACACAGTCTCTGACCCCACAGATGGCTGCCTCCATGTGCTACCATATGCGCCACACATGTAGCCTACATGGTCAAGCTGACCCGACCTACTCCCTGGACCACCACGTGCTATGCTGAGCAACGAGAAGCGATAAATCCCTTCTCTGTAACACGCAGGTGTAATCCCGCACCGTCTGAAGATAGATGGACGTGCCCACTGAGTGGGTACAACACGGCTCCAACGATAATCAGAACAGTGAGGTTTCGCGTCAGAAGGCTTACGAGCTTGATATTTAGCGTTGGATTTTAACGGTCTTTTATCTTCTTCACTATCATGCAATTCCTATGGTGATAGCAGAAGATAAATAAATCATGCTGTTCTACTTATTTAAACAATAAAAGAAAGCATGGATCTTATGTGGTAAAAGCCCATAGCCTAAGTAAGACCTTAACCTAACTTAAGTCTTCACTTGCTTTTCTTCATGGGACTTTTGCTGCTCATTTGGCCCAACCCAGGGCCCAAGCGCCATCTGCAGCTTTGGTGCGCCTACCAGGGAAAATGCGCCTGGTCCCAGAGTCGAACCCTGGACCTCCCGTCTGGTCAAGCCACTGCTACATGCGCCTCTGCCAAGTGTGCTCAGTGCTCTTGTCTGATTAATTTACAAATTAATCTATCTAGACAAGATTGACTCGCAGGTCAATTACATTTTATAAATTAAATGCAATGTGATGCGCAGATCACAATATAAAAATAATTTACAAAATTAACCAGGCACGCAGGCCCCAGCACAGCACACATTAAAAACGGGCAGCCCACATAAGATTAAGTAAACAAGCAAATGGCATCAATCAGCATGTGATCCAAACAAGAAATTAAAACTTTTGAAAAACCCCATGGGATCATTTTAATTTCCTTATATGCCCTACTACCTTACAACGGTCCATCATTAGGGATCCACTCATCCAACCTAGTCAGATCCACTGCCCTTGCATGCACCAAGTCCTAACCGACTTGAGTCGTGCAGGTCCCCTTCAAGGGGGAGCGCAAACCCTAAGCATGCACAAATCTCAATTGCATGGGCGGAATTAGGGTTTCCATAGATCGCATGTTGTATATCTATAAGATTAACTTTGTTTGCTTATAAAGATCAAGAGAAGATCTCTTACCATAGCCATGATAAAGGGTGGCGACTTGGAAGCAAGAGGGCAAGTAAGCACTCCTCCAAAGATAACGCACACTAGATGAGAGATGGCTACCCTTTCGGATGTTCCTTGTGCTAGCAAGGGATCTCCAAAACTTCCTTGTCATGTGTAGATGAAGAGAGGTGCTTGGCCGAGAGCTTCGTTGTACAAGAGTTTCCCTTTCTTTTCTTTCTTGTCGAATGAAGATGACAAGAGAGTAATTGGGCAAATGGCGTTAAGGCTTTCATTCAAGTGATGGCGTTACACTTCCAAATATGGAAGGTTATGAAGCCATGCGACCACTTGAAGAAAAACCGCCCAAAATGCCTTCAATCCTTGAACCATACGTTCACCCATGTGAACCGGTTCAAGCCAATTAGGTTCAACTCAATTCGGTTCAAAAAACCAAATCAAACCAGCCCAAGCCATGGTCTAGATCTCTTTGAACCAAATGGTTCAAGATCCAACCGTTCATCTCTGGATGCTCTTGATCTCTCCGATCTAGCATCCACACTCTCGATCGAAGCTTACCGATCTCAAGCCCTAATCAATCAAACATGATCAGACCAGATCTCACTTACAATCAGAGTCTAAACTCCTTTAAACTGAATCCAAACAATTCAGTCCACACGATCTGACTTGAGTAAGCCATGTCATCAAATTGTGCGACCCTAAGGGTTTCCTTTAAATGTCGGTAACGACAACTTACGTTATCACGATCAGTGAGGGGTATCTAGCAACACATCACTGTCTCCCGATATAAAGGAAAGAGTCTTCCAAGACTACACCCAAATCACAGCACAAGTGTGAATCCATTTCACGAGGCATACATGTTTCCTTTGCCACTGGATGTTCTTATTGGACAAGCATGTCAAGCCTGTAACTCCAATACGATGAGCATGATTAGATCAGATGAACATAGTCATCTGGGTATGGCCATACACTTTCTCAATCATCTCATATAGGGGGGCCTTAGAACATCACACTCCTTAAACAAGGAGACGGCAATCCTTTATCTATCACTAGTGTCCTAACCTGACTCATGATCATTATCCAAGATAGTCTATAACCATTATATTTCAAATGATATTGAACTACCTCAAAACAATGACATTCATCATTTAGAAACACAAGTGATCTCAAGTCAAAGGACATGTGCCACTTGTAGCATACAAGGATTATTCACATTGTGACAAGCAATTGAATATCCTAGTAGGGTCTGTCCAGTACATCCAATGTACCCATGAGTCTACATCTTATTCCATGCTCGAAGCATCCTATAAGATTAGAACTCATATTAGTCTTAACCATATCAAGGCTGTCTCATGTTCACCAAGATATATCGACTAAGGACATTACTGCATGTCAGCCTAGCTGAACAGCTTTGAGACATTATTCAGTAGTACACTTATTACAGCAGACAAGGTAACAACCTGAATAACAACCATTGCCTTTATAAACTTAAGAGTTTATACAATGATACTATTACAATCCCAAGGCCTCAAACATTAGCCTTAAGGGCATACCCCAACAATCTCCCACTTGCACTTAATCTAATGGTTGAGAAACCTCAAACCCATATTATTACAGTGCTTCTCATGCTTCTGCTGCGCCAGAGGCTTGGTAAGCGGGTCTGCCAGATTGTCATCTGTATGAACCTTGCATATTTTGATCTCGCCACGATCTATGATCTCCCGGATCAAGTGAAACCGTCTCTGTATGTGCTTGGACTTCTGGTGCGACCGTGGTTCCTTTGCTTGTGCGATGGCTCCAGTGTTATCACAGAAGATAACCAAAGGATCGACACTCGAAGGAACAACACCAAGTTCTCTCACGAACTTACGAATCCACACTGCCTCCTTGGATGCTTCCGAGGCTGCAACATACTCGGCTTCTGTTGTGGAATCAGCAACAGTTGACTGTTTGAAACTCTTCCACACCACTGCTCCACCATTCAAGCTAAAAACATAGCCTGATTGCGATCGGAAATCATCCTGGTCCGACTGGAACGAAGCGTCAGTATATCCTTCTATACTGAGTTCTTCCTGACCACCATATATCAAGAACATATCTTTGGTCCTCCGCAGATATTTTAAAATGTTCTTGACTGCAATCCAGTGTGCCTGACCTGGATTACTTTGGAAACGACTGGTCATGCTTAACCCGTAAGCAACGTCTGGGCGAGTACATAACATCGCATACATAATGGACCCAATAGCCGAAGCATAAGGCGTATTGTCCATTTCATCTTTCTCAGTCTGTGTTTGTGGACACTGACTCTTCGAAAGATTCAGACCATGTCTGACTGGAAGATATCCTCTTTTAGAATTCTCTAAATGGAATCTCTCCAGAACTTTATCGATGTAAGTACTCTGGCACAGCCCGAGAAGCCTCTTAGATCTATCCCTGTAGATCTTCACACCTAATACATAGGCTGCTTCTCCTAGATCTTTCATCTGGAAACATTTCCTTAGCCATGCTTTAACAGCATGCATTTCAGGAATATCGTTTCCAATGATTAAGATATCATCGACGTAGAGGATTAGGAATGTAATCACGCTCCCACTAAACCTCTTATACACACACGGGTCATCTTCGTTCTTGATGAAACCAAACTCAGAGATTGATTCATCAAAACGAATATTCCAGCTTCTTGATGCTTGTTTCAGTCCATAAATGGACTTCTTTAACTTGCATATTTTATGACGATCTGATGGATTAGTGAAACCTTCAGGTTGTGTCATATACACATCCTCATCTAGATTTCCATTAAGGAAAGCTGTTTTCACATCCATCTGCCAGATCTCATAATCGTAATATGCTGCTATCGCGAAAAGAATCCGAATAGACTTAAACATAGCTACAGGAGAGAAAGTTTCATCATAATCTATCCCGTAGATTTGTTTGAAACCTTTCGCAACTAGCCTGCCTTTATAGGTAACCACGTTACCATCCATGTCAATCTTCTTTTTGAAGATCCATTTACAGCCTATAGGGATTACTCCCGGAGGCGGATCAACCAAATCCCAGACTTGGTTATCTGACATGGAGTCTATCTCGGCTCGCGTAGCTTCAAGCCATCTAGCTGACTCCGGTCCACTGACCGCATCCGCATAAGTAAGGGGTTCATCATTATCAATGATGTAGACTCCGTCATAGCGCTCAGGCTGTCTACGGATCCTACCCGATCTTCGCGGTTCCCGTGATATCTGAGCCTCAGGTTGTTCAATAACCTGATCCACTGGCTCATGCACATCCAACTGTGCTTGACTACTTTGTCCTTCCTCTGGATTCTCATCCAGCTTTATTTCTCTCCCACTGGCCTCTTGCAGAAGAAACTCCTTCTCAAGAAATATGGCCGTCCGAGCAACAAATACTTTGTTCTCTTTGGGATCGAAGAAATAATAACCCTTAGTTTCCTTAGGGTAACCGACAAAGATACATTTCTCAGATCTGCTCTCCAGTTTCCCAGAGGCGAGCTTTTTGACATAAGCCTCGCAACCCCAGATCCTGATAAATGTCAAGCTCGGCTGTTTCCCATACCATAATTCATATGGCGTCTTTGAAACGGCCTTGGATGGCACTCGGTTTAGTACCTTTGCAGCTGTTTCCAGTGCAAATCCCCAAAAGGAATATGGAAGAGTAGCCTGACTCATCATAGAACGAACCATATCAAGTAATGTTCTATTTCTCCTCTCGGACACACCATTCCATTGTGGTGTTCCTGGCGGAGTGACCTGTGAGATAATCCCACACTCTTTTAGATAGTCAGTAAACTCTCGACTTAGGTATTCTCCACCTCGATCAGAACGAAGTGCCTTGATATTTCGGCCTAGCTGATTCTGTACTTCATTTTTGAACTCTTTGAACTTGTCAAAAGATTCACTCTTATGTCTCATAAGATAGACATAACCATACCTACTGAAATCATCAGTAAAGGTAATGAAGTACTGATAGCCACCTCTGGCATGTTTACTAAATGGCCCACACACATCACTGTGTATAAGGTCAAGTAAACCTGAAGCCCTTTGACCTTTGTTAGGAAAAGGAGACTTCGTCATTTTACCCATTAAACAAGCTTTGCATGTATCAATCTCCTTGTAGGAGAATGATCCCAGCAGTCCATGATCATGCAACCGCTTAATGCGCTTCTTGTTAATATGGCCTAAACGACTATGCCATAACAAGGTGCTATCTTCAGCATACTTGGTGTAACGCCCCTCGATACTTAACCCCGAATTTCACGCGGAAATCATACGAGGAACGTCACGAGAAAAAAAAAAAGAAAAGCCAAGATCATACTACGAACAAAGCTAGGGAATAAAAGATCTGAAAACTTATACAAAAATCCGGCAGCATGTATACGTACATACAAGGTTCGGGAAAATTCCCATACATGTACGTGCTTTACTGACTCATAACAACAAGTAATTTCAACTTATAAAATACTGAACATAATCGAATCAGATCACAACTCCGTACTATGCATATACGGAGACAAAATCGCATATCACAGAACAGACTGAACATAAAATCCTATCAAACGCTGAAAATACCACAACCGAAATCTTGTAACAAAATGGGCCTAAGCCCTCACATGTAACCAAAATATAGCATTCATCATCCAAAACAAAATACAACTAATACAGGCACGCAGGCCCCAGATAACAGAATCAAGATACAAGTATTCAAATACCAAAATTGTTTACAAGGTCCATATCACAAAACCCAAAGCTTCATCAAGCTACTCAGTATATCTCAAAGGTGCATAACGCCGTATCAATCACTGTCCCTCACCTGTAGATTTTAGAGGGGGTGAGCTAACAGCTCCGCAAGTGAGAACCTTATGAAACCCCTCCATTAATACATTCAAAAATAGCATGCAAGGTTTTTTTTTTTTTTTTTTTTTTTTCAAAACATTTACCAAATGCGATTATCAAATATCAAATCAAATACAGATAAGAATACAAACTTACAAAATAATCCACATGGCGAAATCTAATCATAATACAACAAAACCAAAATAGAAACTTACATATCATATGGCAAAACAGAACACATACGTAGATGCACATCCTATCCTAACATATCCAAATCCAGAACAGAACGAAATGACCACAAAGGTCCGACCCTTCCCTCGTCAGGGCTCAGAGAATGCATGCATGCCAAACAGTAGGGGAGAAATCAGGAGGTGGCCCCCGTCTAGCTAAGACGTGGCACGCTGATCTCCATCTACCCACTCAGACAATGTGGTAAATCAAGAGGTGGCCCCCGCCAAGTCACGGCGTGGCACTTTGTTTCCCCACATTGGTCACACAGCAGTCAGAGAGTTCAAGAGGTGGCCCTCGCTTACCAGTAGCGTGGCACTTTGTCTCTCTTATGCTAAACTAATCACATCTGTGAAGGAAGATCAAGTGGTGGCCCCCGCCTGACCAAGGCGTGGCACTTTGCCCCACTTCACAATATCTCCAGGGTCACACATAATGGACATGACTACACCACACACATATAGCAAAAGACTAATACCCGGATATCTAACTTATCGAATTCACCACTCGCAATTAATTAAACAGCATAAATGTCTTAGACAGGGTAGTCCTTAAGTTTCATGCAATCAGGTTAGGAAGATACCATGCTAAGTTCTCAACAAATGTTCCCATGCAGGTATAATGTGTTAATCCTAGATTTCATGCAATTAGATTGTAACATCTCCATTCTAGGTTATCAAACGGAATTTCCACTCAAGCAGATTAATTACAAGCATTGCACAACATTATCATCACTTAATTTCAAGAGAACGATTACACATATAACTATGCATAGAAAATTCCTAAAATTAGACAAAAATCATATTTAAGTACCATATGAACTCAATTACATGAATAACAGCTTTGCCCCAAAAGTTAACTGAACATTGACCAAAATACCCCTAAGGTAAATTTCGGCCAGCATGATTTAAGGCTCCAAAAATAGTATAAAATTCATAATAAATTCCCTTATACTTCTAATCACATGAATCCTAAGTTTTCCCCAAAAGTTAGCATGAAATTTCATCAAATTAGGGCATGGGCGCATGTCATACTCTAGGGCTGATTTTTGAAACTTCAAATAGGTATTCACGGTTTCATGGTAAGGGAAATTAAACCTACTCGTTTTTCCATCACAAAGCAAGAAAAACATGTCAAGGAAACGATCATATACTCGGAATACAGGTAACATAAGATTTCCACTCGCCTTGGGAACGATTTGCAAGCAAACCGTGAGCAGAGAGAGAGTTGTCTGAAGCCTCCACACGCCGCCGCCGTCCACCACACCGGAAGGCCAAGCGCCGCCGCCGGAAAACTCACCGGAAGAGGAGCTGGACGAAGGGGAAGGCGCGGGCCGCAGTCGTCCACGAGAGGGAGAGGAAGAAATGCAAGGGGCGGCTAGGGTTGGGCTGAAATTCGAAAGCAACTTAAGTGGGGCCAAATCACTTAAGTGAGATCTGAATTTTTAATCTGCATACTCACATAATAAGTAGGCGCCCACATACATAACACAAAGACTGGGCTGGAACTCTGGTAGTCAGGACAACATACACAGGAAAGGTCTCAAGTTCAAGACTCCTCCATAGCAACTTATTTTTGCCCGAGGTTTAATACATCAAAATTCTCGGGTCTTACATCCTCTCCTCCTTAAAAGGCTTTAGTCCTCTAAAGCAAATCGGGAGCAGGTTCAAACAAATGTGGGTAATCCTTTCTCATATCGGTTTCCAACTCCCAAGTAGCTTCTTCCATGGACTGATTTCCCCAAATAACTTTCACTAGAGGTATCACCTTGCTTCGAAGGACTCTCTCTTTTCTATCCACAATCTTAAGTGGCCTTTCAACATAAGTCAGATTTTCATCAATTTGCAAAGGTGTTGAATCCAAGATATGTGACGGGTTATGACAATACTTCCTAAGCACGGATACGTGAAACACACTGTGCAGATGCTCCAAGGATGGCGGTAAGGCTAAACGGTAAGCAACAGGTCCAACCCTCTCGATGATATCAAACGGACCCACATATCTAGGGCTTAATTTCCCTTTCTTTCCAAATCGCATCACACCTTTTGTAGGAGAAACCTTAACAAATACATGTTCTCCCACCATGAATTCCAGAGGTCTCCTTCTCGCATCAGCGTAGCTTTTTTTGCCTATCCTGTGCAGCCTTTAGCTTTTCTTGAATAATCTTTACCTTATCTGTGGCTTCCTGCACAGCATCAGACTGGAGCAAGGTTCTATCACCTACCTCCTCCCAACTCAAGGGAGTTCTGCATCTTCTCCCGTACAATGCCTCGTACGGGGCCATCTGGATACTAGAGTGGTAACTATTGTTGTAGGTAAACTCAATCAGGGCTAAGTCTCTGTCCCACTCACCATGCCAATCAATGATGTAAGATCTCAGCAAGTCCTCCAATGTCTGTATGGTCCTCTCAGTCTGCCCATCAGACTGCGGGTGATATGCAGTGCTAAAACTGAGCTTGGTGCCCAAATCTTCCTGAAGCTTCTTCCAAAACCGAGATAAGAACCTGGAATCGCGGTCAGATACAATATCCACCGGAACACCATGCAATCTCACAATCTCGTCAATGTACAACCTGGCAAGCCTCTCCAAAGGATAAGTCATCTTGATAGGCAAAAAGTGGGCGGACTTAGTAAGTCTGTCCACGATAACCCAAATAGCATCGTGCCCATTTCTGGTCCGGGGTAATCCACAGACAAAGTCCATGCTGATATTTTCCCACTTCCACAGAGGAATCTGAAGTGGTTGGAGGGATCCACCCGGTCTCTGATGCTCGGCTTTAACCATCTGGCATGTCAAACATCTAGCCACACACTGCGCCACATCATTCTTCATCCCTTGCCACCAGAAACTTTTCTTCAGGTCCTGATACATTCTGGTACTACCAGGGTGAATAGAATACTTAGAACTGTGGCCTTCAGCTAAAATCTCTTGTCTCAACTTAGGGTCCTCAGGGACACAGACCCTTCCATGGAACCTAAGCAAACCATCTGTGGATAGGCTGAAATCCTCAATCAATCCCATCTCCAGTTTTTCTTTCCATTTCAAAATTTCAGGATCAACCAACTGTGCTTTGCTCAACTTTTGCAAAATATCAGACTCAACTCTAAGTGCAGCAACAAAACACTTATTACCACGAGGTGTCACATCCAATCGAAGTCTACTGAACTCATCAAGCAAGCGCCACTCCTGCACAAGGAGTGCAGCCATAGAGGTCACAGGCCGCCTGCTCAATGCGTCTGCAACCACATTTGCCTTACCCTCCTGATAGTGAATAGTAAAATCATAATCTTTGATCAGTTCCATCCACCGCCGCTGCCGCATGTTGAGTTCTTTCTGGGTAAATATGTATTTGAGGCTCTGATGGTCGGTGTACAAATCAAAAGTCTGACCCAGCAGATAATGACGCCAAATCTTCAATGCAAACACCACTGCAGCCAACTCCAAGTCATGGGTAGGGTAGTTGGACTCGTATTCCTTTAACTGCCTGGAAGCATAGGCAACCACCTTACCATGCTGCATGAGTACACAGCCCAAACCTTTGCCAGAGGCGTCCGTGTACACAGTGAAACCTTCACCGCCACTAGGTATAGTGAGAATCGGTGCACTAGTCAAACGCTTCTTCAGCTCGAGGAAACTTTCCTCGCACTTGATATCCCAGATAAAATCAGCATTCTTCCTGGTCAACTTTGTTAAAGGGCCCGCCAGCTTGGAAAACCCTTCAACAAATCTGCGGTAGTAACCTGCTAAGCCCAAGAAACTTCGAATCTCAAATGCATTTGTTGGTCTTCCCCAGCTAATAATAGCCTCTACCTTAGCTGGATCCACAGACACACCCTGTCCAGATATCACATGTCCCAAAAAGTTAATCTTCTCCAACCAGAACTCGCATTTACTGGCCTTGGCATACAACCTTTTACTTCTCAGAATTTCCATCACCTTGCGTAAGTCCTGTGCGTGATCTTGAGCACTCCGCGAGTAAACCAAAATGTCATCGATAAATACAACCACGCATTTATCCAGGAGATGGTGAAACACCCTATTCATAAGATCCATAAAGACAGCAGGGGCATTCGTTAGTCCAAAAGGCATAACTAAAAATTCATAATGCCCATACCTTGTCCTGAATGCTGTCTTAACTACATCCTCCTCTCTGACCTTCAGCTGATAATACCCAGACCTTAAGTCAATCTTGGAGAAGACAGTAGCGCCCTGTAACTGATCGAAGAGATCATCAATACGGGGCAGAGGGTACTTGTTCTTAATTGTTACCTGGTTCAGCTGACGGTAATCGATGCACATTCTCAGTGATCCGTCCTTCTTCTTTACAAACAACACAGGCGCTCCCCAAGGAGACGCGCTAGGCCTGATGTACCCTTTTTCTAGCAATTCTTCCAGCTGTTTCTTCAACTCAGCCAATTCAGAGGTGGCCATGCGGTACGGGGCTTTAGAGATTGGGGCAGTGCCAGGTATCAAGTCAATACTGAATTCCACTTCCCGGTCAGGTGGTAAACCAGATAACTCATCAGAAAATACATCTGGGAATTCATTCACCACAGGTATATAAGCCAAATCAGATACAGGTTCATCCTGAACCTTTACATGTGCCAAGTAGCCTTTACAGCCGCCAGCCAATAACCTTTGAGCATGCAGGAAAGAGATCACAGGTAACCCCTGATCTGCAGTCAAACCTTTGATATGCAATTGATGACCATCACTCAAATTCAGAGTCACCAACTTTTCAAAACAATCTAGGGTGGCATGGTAAGAGGACAACCAGTCCATCCCTAATATCACATCATAGTCAAGCATGTCAAGCAATATCAAATCAACAAACAAGTCATATTCCTCTATCCTAAGCATGCAATCAGGATAAAGCACATCTGTTACCAGGGAATCACCCATAGGGGTGCAGACAGATATAGCACAATCAAGAGTCCCAGGTGCCACAGGCAAATAACGAACAAAACGAACTGATACGAAAGAGAGATTGGCACCAGGATCAAATAAAACACGTGCTAACTGATCGAAAACAAAAAGAGTACCTTCCACAACTGACTTGGAAGCCCTGGCGTCCTTCTCAGCAATAGCATATACTCGAGTCTGCACTGTGGGCTTATCAGTACCCTGAGATGAAGACTTCAGCTGTGGGCAGTCTTTGATACGGTGTCCGGCCTTACCACACCTGAAACAAGCCCCTGACTTCTTATAGCAGTCCTTGATCTCGTGACCACTGCATCCACAATGATAGCACTTTCTGCCTTCCACGGTATCACCTCGGGCAGATTTAGAATTCTTCTGATAGGGATGATGCCGACCTTTCTTATCCTTGTGCTTATATTGTTTCTTTTCATGACTCTGGGGAACTGGAGCAGCAGTCTCCACAACAGGGGTTGGGGCAATCACCACTGCCTGCTCAGAAATTGACCTCTCCACTGTGAGAGCCCTCTCTAAAACCTCAGCATAGGTCTCTAGATGCAGTGCCACAATCCGATCTCTGATATCTTTTCTCAAACCCCTCTGAAACTTCCTGGCCCTTAGTTCCTCAGTGCTGACCAAATGGGGAGCATACTTGGACAACTGGGTGAACATAATATCATATTGAGCCACAGAAAGGTCACCCTGCACCAGGTGGATAAACTCCACCTCCTTCTCTTCATTCATGCTAGGTGGAAAGTACTTGTCATTAAATTTTCTCATGAAGTAAACCCAGTCTACAGTATCCCCTTTTTCAGTTGCTAGCCTCTTAACTCCTTTCCACCATATCTCAGCATTCCCCTTCAGCATATATACTGACAGGCACAGTTTATCCTCTTCGCTACATCGCATCACCGCAAAAATCTTATCTAAGTCAGCAAGCCAGTCCTCAGCTGCTCTAGGCCCTGGGCTCCCATAAAAAGCTGGAGGGTTCATACGCTGAAATTCCTTCACCAGTTGAGCATACCTCTTATGCACATTCTCCTGAGAACTCCCCACATTCTCCTTCTCAGCCGGCCGTGGCTGGGAATGAGACTGTGACTGCATCTGCTGCTGCATCTGCTGGTGAAATTCTCGTTGCTGATCGCGGTTCTGCTGCAGGAGTTGCTGCTGAAACTCCTGATGCTGCTCACGCTGTTCCCTCATCATCTGTTGCTGTTCTTGCATAGCCTGAGCCTGCTGCTGGATGAGGGCACCCTGTTGTTGCATCATACTACTCATAGACTCTAAAGCCCTCATAAAGCCAGCCATCTGATCATCAGCATTACCCTTGGGTCGTACCATTCTTACCTTCATACACCTTGCAAGTCAAGATAAACAATAATTTCCTTATCTTACTAGCAACCAATTCCTTACTTGGTTTATTTCTATGCAATACACAAACAATGTTTTACTACCCAGATCTAATATTCGCTAGAAACTCCCTACCCAGATCTAATATTCGCTAGAAACTCGCTCTGATACCATATGTAACGCCCCTCGATACTTAACCCCGAATTTCACGCGGAAATCATACGAGGAACGTCACGAGAAAAAAAAAAGAAAAGCCAAGATCATACTACGAACAAAGCTAGGGAATAAAAGATCTGAAAACTTATACAAAAATCCGGCAGCATGTATACGTACATACAAGGTTCGGGAAAATTCCCATACATGTACGTGCTTTACTGACTCATAACAACAAGTAATTTCAACTTATAAAATACTGAACATAATCGAATCAGATCACAACTCCGTACTATACATATACGGAGACAAAATCGCATATCACAGAACAGACTGAACATAAAATCCTATCAAACGCTGAAAATACCACAACCGAAATCTTGTAACAAAATGGGCCTAAGCCCTCACATGTAACCAAAATATAGCATTCATCATCCAAAACAAAATACAACTAATACAGGCACGCAGGCCCCAGATAACAGAATCAAGATACAAGTATTCAAATACCAAAATTGTTTACAAGGTCCATATCACAAAACCCAAAGCTTCATCAAGCTACTCAGTATATCTCAAAGGTGCATAACGCCGTATCAATCACTGTCCCTCACCTGTAGATTTTAGAGGGGGTGAGCTAACAGCTCCGCAAGTGAGAACCTTATGAAACCCCTCCATTAATACATTCAAAAATAGCATGCAAGGTTTTTTTTTTTTTTTTTTTTTTTTCAAAACATTTACCAAATGCGATTATCAAATATCAAATCAAATACAGATAAGAATACAAACTTACAAAATAATCCACATGGCGAAATCTAATCATAATACAACAAAACCAAAATAGAAACTTACATATCATATGGCAAAACAGAACACATACGTAGATGCACATCCTATCCTAACATATCCAAATCCAGAACAGAACGAAATGACCACAAAGGTCCGACCCTTCCCTCGTCAGGGCTCAGAGAATGCATGCATGCCAAACAGTAGGGGAGAAATCAGGAGGTGGCCCCCGTCTAGCTAAGACGTGGCACGCTGATCTCCATCTACCCACTCAGACAATGTGGTAAATCAAGAGGTGGCCCCCGCCAAGTCACGGCGTGGCACTTTGTTTCCCCACATTGGTCACACAGCAGTCAGAGAGTTCAAGAGGTGGCCCTCGCTTACCAGTAGCGTGGCACTTTGTCTCTCTTATGCTAAACTAATCACATCTGTGAAGGAAGATCAAGTGGTGGCCCCCGCCTAACCAAGGCGTGGCACTTTGCCCCACTTCACAATATCTCCAGGGTCACACATAATGGACATGACTACACCACACACATATAGCAAAAGACTAATACCCGGATATCTAACTTATCGAATTCACCACTCGCAATTAATTAAACAGCATAAATGTCTTAGACAGGGTAGTCCTTAAGTTTCATGCAATCAGGTTAGGAAGATACCATGCTAAGTTCTCAACAAATGTTCCCATGCAGGTATAATGTGTTAATCCTAGATTTCATGCAATTAGATTGTAACATCTCCATTCTAGGTTATCAAACGGAATTTCCACTCAAGCAGATTAATTACAAGCATTGCACAACATTATCATCACTTAATTTCAAGAGAACGATTACACATATAACTATGCATAGAAAATTCCTAAAATTAGACAAAAATCATATTTAAGTACCATATGAACTCAATTACATGAATAACAGCTTTGCCCCAAAAGTTAACTGAACATTGACCAAAATACCCCTAAGGTAAATTTCGGCCAGCATGATTTAAGGCTCCAAAAATAGTATAAAATTCATAATAAATTCCCTTATACTTCTAATCACATGAATCCTAAGTTTTCCCCAAAAGTTAGCATGAAATTTCATCAAATTAGGGCATGGGCGCATGTCATACTCTAGGGCTGATTTTTGAAACTTCAAATAGGTATTCACGGTTTCATGGTAAGGGAAATTAAACCTACTCGTTTTTCCATCACAAAGCAAGAAAAACATGTCAAGGAAACGATCATATACTCGGAATACAGGTAACATAAGATTTCCACTCGCCTTGGGAACGATTTGCAAGCAAACCGTGAGCAGAGAGAGAGTTGTCTGAAGCCTCCACACGCTGCCGCCGTCCACCACACCGGAAGGCCAAGCGCCGCCGCCGGAAAACTCACCGGAAGAGGAGCTGGACGAAGGGGAAGGCGCGGGCCGCAGTCGTCCACGAGAGGGAGAGGAAGAAATGCAAGGGGCGGCTAGGGTTGGGCTGAAATTCGAAAGCAACTTAAGTGGGGCCAAATCACTTAAGTGAGATCTGAATTTTTAATCTGCATACTCACATAATAAGTAGGCGCCCACATACATAACACAAAGACTGGGCTGGAACTCTGGTAGTCAGGACAACATACACAGGAAAGGTCTCAAGTTCAAGACTCCTCCATAGCAACTTATTTTTGCCCGAGGTTTAATACATCAAAATTCTCGGGTCTTACACTTGGCTTTCTTAATATCAACACTTTGTATAGAACTTTCCATGTCCAACATGTATAACCCATTGTTAATTGAACCAGTTGCATAAACAATATTATCTAAAGATAAAACACACTTTGAAATATTGCATTCAAAGGCAAATCCTTTCCTGACAAGAGCAAGAATAGAGACAATATTTTTAGTAATACTGGGAACAAAGTAACAACTGTTTAGTTCTAATACAATGCCAGATGGTAATGAGATGAAATAGTCTCCTACAGCAACAGCAGCAACCCGTGCCCCGTTTCCAACGCGTAGGTCCACCTCATGCTGTCCCACCTGCCTTCTTCTCTTGAGTTCCTGTACATTTGAACAAATGTGAACTCCACATGCAGTGTCCAACACCCATGAAATAGAAGAAGATGATATCATGACCTCAGTCACAAATATACCTGAGCCAGAAGCGATGCTTCCCCTCTTATCTCCTTGGAGCGCTTTACAGTCCTTTTTCCAGTGACCCAGCTGGCCACAGTGGAAACACCTGTTGTCCTTCGCCCGCTTCACCTTTTGTTTCAGAGCCTTACTGTAGTTCTTGACAGGGGCCTTGCCCTTCTTCCCCTTCTTCTTGTTCCTCGAAGGAACCATCAAGACAGAGGTTGAAGGCTTTCCCTTCAGAGTTTCCTCAGTAGTCAAGAGCATATTGAGCAGCTCTGCCGGAGTACAATCGATCTTGTTCATATTAAAATTAATAATGAACGCATCGAAAGAGGGCGGGAGAGACTGCAGAATTATGTCTACAGCAAGCTCCTGGTTGATGGTATGCCCCAGTTTCTCTAGAGCCTCCTTGTGCCCGATCATCTTGAGCACGTGAGCTCCCACTGGGCTCCCTTCAGCCAGTTTGCTCTGAAAGAAAAGCTTGGTCAGATTATAGCGTTCTGTCCTCGCCTGTGCAGCATACAGCATCTTGAGGTTCGCTATAATCTCTATAGCCGACATATCCTCATGCTGACGCTGCAGCGGTGGCGTCATAGACGCTAGCATCAGGCAAGCGACATCAATGCTATCATTGACATGCTTTTCATAGGCTTCGCGAACCGCCCTTGCGGCGTTCGCAGCGGGTTGAGGCGGCACAGCCGTCTCGAGGACATACAGTTTCCTCTCAGCCTTAAGAATGATCTTAAGGTGTCCGAACCAGTCTGAGAAGTTTGGCCCAGCAAACTTCTCCCTTTCCAGTAGGGATCGCACATTGAAGCTCATGGTGTTCGTTGCTGCAGGAATCTACAACAATGCAAGAACAGCAAGGTTAGTATCAATGTTTAGAATCAATCCAGGACTTAAGAAAGATTCTTTTTCTCACTATTTTATCTGGCTGAAAAATCCAGCAAAACAGCCCGAAAGAGTAGAACTCTTTTAGTGAGATGAGATCCAGATTTCATACTTGGTCTCCGCGTCCCGCTCAGGCGAGATAAGATGCACAGAGAGTACAAGCACTAATCTCTGGTAGGCTGTCCCAACCAATCGCCAACCCGTGCGATTCCCCTTCATCTAGGCAATCCAGCAGACTATGCCAACTGAGTTGGTACAACACAGTCTCTGACCCCACAGATGGCTGCCTCCATGTGCTACCATATGCGCCACATATGTAGCCTACATGGTCAAGCTGACCCGACCTACTCCCTGGACCACCACGTGCTATGCTGAGCAACGAGAAGGGATAAATCCCTACTCTGTAAAACGCAGGTGTAATCCCGCACCGTCTGAAGATAGATGGACGTGCCCACTGAGTGGGTACAACACGGCTCCAACAATAGTCAGAACAGTGAGGTTTCGCGTCAGAAGGCTTACGAGCTTGATATGTTAGCGTTTGGATTTTAACGGTCTTTTATCTTCATACCTATCATGTAAGTCCTATGGTGATAGCAGAAGATAAACTCATGCAATTCTAATTATAAAAGCAATAAATAGAAAGCATGCTGATCTTATGTGGTAAAAGCCCATAGCCTAAGTAAGACCTTAATTTTACTTAAGTTTTCACTTTCTTTTCATGGGTCTTTTATCTCATCAGGTCCATCCCAGGGCCCTTGCGCCAAGTTCAGCTCAGGTGCGCCCACCAGCTGAATGCGCCTCTTTAATGTGTGCTTTTGTGCTCTTGTCTAATCAAATACATTTTGATCTATCTAGACAAGGTTGACTCGCAGGTCAAATATACAATAAATTAATTAAAAAGTGATTCGCAGATCACAATAAAAATTAATTTACAAGTTTAAGTCCAGGCACGCAGGCCCCAGCACAGCACACATTTAACATGGGCAGCCCACATAAGAATAAATAAACAAGCATCATGGCATCATTCAATCAAGATGTGATCCATTACAAAGAAAATAAAATTTTGAAAACCCCATTGGCATCAATTTTAATTTTCTTATGAGCCCTACTACCTTACAACGGTCCATTAATAGGGATCCACTCATCCAGCTAGTCAGATCCTTTGCCCTTGCATGCACCAAGTCCTAACTGACTCGAGTTGACCTAATGGTCAACCATGCATGCTACAAGGGCTGAACAACCCTCATGAGTTTTGGCAAGCGGGTGTGACCCCGGGCCTAACTCATGTGTGTTCATTAGTCGTCTCAACCAGACCTCGCTACACGCCCTTGATGCAGTCAACCTATAGCCACCTCGTGCTTGCGCACAGGTGCTATCAGGTCAACCCATCTAGGCTGTCAGATGGTCTGATCAGACTAGTTGGATCTTCCCTAGAGGATGCCTTCAACCCTACTAACCCGTCTAAGGGATTATAGCAGGCGCCACTTAGATCTATGGTGATAGGCGCGCAAGATGTAAGGTTTTTCTTTGAAAAACAACTACAACAAGCGCAAACAAGTAACATGCGCCACTTTGATAAACAAGATACATCAAATATCTAGCATGTCATTCTTTGCATGTTGATAAACCAAAGATCTAGGCATAAGCGCAAACTTCTCCAAGCAATGATACAAGCGCAAACAAACTTATGTGCACACAACATCATGTAAGCGCAAGAAAACAAAGCATGAAGTGAGCGCAATATGGCATCATGAATGGATCACAACCTCAGCAAAGCAATCATATAGATGATACTGAAAAACCCTAGGCTCTGATACCAATTGCAGGTCCCCTTCAAGGGGGAGCGCAAACCCTAAGCATGCACAAATCTCAATTGCATGGGCGGAATTAGGGTTTCCATAGATCGCATGTTGTATATCTATAAGATTAACTTTGTTTGCTTATAAAGATCAAGAGAAGATCTCTTACCATAGCCATGATAAAGGGTGGCGACTTGGAAGCAAGAGGGCAAGTAAGCACTCCTCCAAAGATAACGCACACTAGATGAGAGATGGCTACCCTTTCGGATGTTCCTTGTGCTAGCAAGGGATCTCCAAAACTTCCTTGTCGTGTGTAGATGAAGAGAGGTGCTTGGCCGAGAGCTTCGTTGTACAAGAGTTTCCCTTTCTTTTCTTTCTTGTCAAATGAAGATGACAAGAGAGTAATTGGGCAAATGGCGTTAAGGCTTTCATTCAAGTGATGGCGTTACACTTCCAAATATGGAAGGTTATGAAGCCATGCGACCACTTGAAGAAAAACCGCCCAAAATGCCTTCAATCCTTGAACCATACGTTCACCCATGTGAACCGGTTCAAGCCAATTAGGTTCAACTCAATTCGGTTCAAAAAACCAAATCAAACCAGCCCAAGCCATGGTCTAGATCTCTTTGAACCAAATGGTTCAAGATCCAACCGTTCATCTCTGGATGCTCTTGATCTCTCCGATCTAGCATCCACACTCTCGATCGAAGCTTACCGATCTCAAGCCCTAATCAATCAAACATGATCAGACCAGATCTCACTTACAATCAGAGTCTAAACTCCTTTAAACTGAATCCAAACAATTCAGTCCACACGATCTGACTTGAGTAAGCCATGTCATCAAATTGTGCGACCCTAAGGGTTTCCTTTAAATGTCGGTAACGACAACTTACGTTATCATGATCAGTGAGGGGTATCTAGCAACACATCACTGTCTCCCGATATAAAGGAAAGAGTCTTCCAAGACTACACCCAAATCACAGCACAAGTGTGAATCCATTTCACGAGGCATACATGTTTCCTTTGCCACTGGATGTTCTTATTGGACAAGCATGTCAAGCCTGTAACTCCAATACGATGAGCATGATTAGATCAGATGAACATAGTCATCTGGGTATGGCCATACACTTTCTCAATCATCTCATATAGGGGGGGCCTTAGAACATCACACTCCTTAAACAAGGAGACGGCAATCCTTTATCTATCACTAGTGTCCTAACCTGACTCATGATCATTATCCAAGATAGTCTATAACCATTATATTTCAAATGATATTGAACTACCTCAAAACAATGACATTCATCATTTAGAAACACAAGTGATCTCAAGTCAAAGGACATGTGCCACTTGTAGCATACAAGGATTATTCACATTGTGATAAGCAATTGAATATCCTAGTAGGGTCTGTCCAGTACATCCAATGTACCCATGAGTCTACATCTTATTCCATGCTCGAAGCATCCTATAAGATTAGAACTCATATTAGTCTTAACCATATCAAGGCTGTCTCATGTTCACCAAGATATATCGACTAAGGACATTACTGCATGTCAGCCTAGCTGAACAGCTTTGAGACATTATTCAGTAGTACACTTATTACAGCAGACAAGGTAACAACCTGAATAACAACCATTGCCTTTATAAACTTAAGAGTTTATACAATGATACTATTACAATCCCAAGGCCTCAAACATTAGCCTTAAGGGCATACCCCAACAAGTCGACCAAAGGTCAACCATGCATGCGCCAGGGCCGAACAACCCTCATGAATTCTGGCAAGCGGGTGTGACCCCGGGCCTAACTCATGTGTGTTCGTTAGTCGTCTCAATCAGACATCGCTACACGCCTGTCTGCAGTCGACCTATAGCCACCACGTGCTCGCGCACAGGTGCTATCCGGTCAACCCATCAAGGCTGTCAGATGATCTGATCAGGCTATCTGGATCTAACCTAGGGGATGACTTCAACCCTAATAACCCGTCTAAGGGTTTAAAGTAAGGCTTTAGATCTAATGTGGAGCGCGCATATGATAGAGATTTTTGATAAAACCAAGATGCGCCAACAAGCAAAACAACAAAAACAAGTTTCGGCATGAAACAAGGTAACATGTATATTCGCATGTTGTTAACTCTAGATCTAAACATTTAAAACATGGATCACAAAACATGTAGCAATCATATAAATCATGCATTAACGATGCTCTGATACCAATTGAAAAGCCCCGAAAACTAAGGGGGGTCCCCTTCAAGGGGGAGCGAAACCCTAATCAGGTGGCGCATAAACTTTTGGCAGCGGTATTAAGGGTTTCAAAAGGATCTTTCGCAAGTTTATATGATCAACTTAAGTAAGCTTGAATTCATACCATAGCCATTTGCGTTGGATGGCGATTTGGAAGAATAGAGAGCAATGTAGATCTCCTCCAAAAGGTTCACACACAAGATGAAGATCGCCAACTCCCTTGCGTTCCTTGTGCTAGCAAGTCTCCAAGGTCTTCCTTGTCGAATGGAAGGAAATGATGGTTGAAGACTCTCTCGACCGAACTCTCTCCTATGTTCACCCTTTTTCTCCCGAGTGACTCGTCGATAGGAAGAGGCAAAGAGGAAAAACGATGAGGAGACGTTTTCATCAAACGTGGAGACGTTTTTCCATAATGGGAAAAACCGACATCCAAATAAGGAAAACCGATTACTCCATGCGTTCATGCGACTTCATGCGTTCATGCGATCTATGTGTTCACTCCATGTGAACCGATCGCTCCTCTTTGAACCAAGCCATGGTTCAATTGCATTTGGTTTAAAAACCAAATCAAAATTAACCCAAGCCATTAGTCCAGATCACATTAAACCCTAAGGTTGTAGATCTGACCGTCCATCACTTATGCTCTTGATTTCACCAATCTGGCATCAACACTCTCGATCAAAGCTTACCGATCTCAAGCCCCAATCAATCAAACATGATCAGACCAGATCTCACTTACAATCAGAGTTTAAATCCCTTTAAACTGAATCAAAAACAATTCAGTCCACACGATCTAACATGAGTTAGCTATATCATCAAATTGTGCGACCCTGAGGGTTTCCTTTAATGTCAGTAACGATAACTTACGTTATCACGAACAGTGAGGGGTATCTAGCAACACATCACTGTCTCCCGATATAAAGGAAAGAGTCTTCCAAGACTACACCCAAACCACGGCACAAGTGTGAATCAACTTCACCAGGCATGCAAATATCCTTTGCCACTGGACGTTCTTATTGGACAAGCATGTCAAGCTTGTAGCTCCAATATGATGAGCATGATTAGATCAGATGATCACAGTCACCTGGGTATGGCCATACACTATTCTCAATCATCTCATTCAGGGGGGCCCCTTTAGAACATCTCACTCCTTAAACAAGGAGACGGCAATCCTTTATCTATCACTAGTGCCCTAACCTGATTCAAGCTCACCATCCAAGATAGTCTATAATCATTATGTTTCAAATGATATTGAACTAACTCAAAACAATGACAATCATCATTTAGAAACACAAGTGATCTCAAGTCAGAGGACATGTGCCACTTGTTGCAATCAAGGATTATTCACATTGTGACAACCAATTGAATATCCCAGTAGGGTCTGTCCAGTACATCCAATGTACCCATGAGTCTACATCTTATTCCATGCTCGAAGCATCCTATAAGATTAGAACACATATTAGTCTTAACCACATCAAGGCTGTCTCATGTTCACCAAGATATATCGACTAAGGACTTTATAGCATGTCAGCCCAGCTGAACAGCTTTGAGACATTATTCAGAAGTACAATTATTGCAGCAGATAACGTAACAAACTGAATAACAACCATGCCTTTATAAACATAAGAGTTTATTACATGATACTGTTACAATCCCAAGGCCTCAAACATTAGCCTTAAGGGCATACCCCAACATCAATATCTCCATAGAGATCAAAATCGAGTTTAAGATGAATATTAGGAGCAAGATAAAGATGAAGATTATAAGATTAAAACTGAAATCTGAGAACAAAACTGAGATCAAAATGAAGATGAAGATAATTCTTATAAGAATAAAATCAATGTTATAATTAAGAATAAGAATAAGATTAATAACAATTAAAATTCATAATCGAGGTCAAAATTTTCATCATGATTAGATCAATATCAATATTAATAACAATATCAAGATTTGAGACCAAGATTACAAACAAGATCAAAATCGAGTTTAAGATTAAAATTAAAAAGAAGATAAAGATAAATATCATAAGATGAAGTATGAAATCATGATTAAAATCAAGATCAACGTCATGATCATGAACAAAATCAAATTTAAATTAAGATTCCAAAATGATAAACATCAAATATGGATCATAATCAAGATCAACATCCTCATTATTAGAAGACAAAGATAAATATAAATATTAATATCAAGATTAAAACTCAATGTTTTCACAGAGATCAAAATCGAGTTTAAGATGAATATTAGGAGCAAGATAAAGATGAAAATTATAAGATTAAAACTGAAATCTGAGATCAAAACTGAGATCAAAATGAAGATGAAGATAATTATCAAAAATAAGATGAATGTTATAATTAAGAATGAGAATAAGATTAATAACAATTAAAGCTCAATATCGAGTTCAAAAATTTTCATCATGATTAGATCAATATCAATATGAATAACAATATCAAGATGGAAGACCAAGATTACAAACAAGATCATAATCGTGTTTAAGATTTAGATTAAAAAGAAGATAAAGATGAATATCATAAGATGAAGTTTGAAATCATGATTAAAATCAAGATCAACATCATAATCATTAACAAAATCAATATTAAATTAAGATTTCAAAATGATAAACATCAAACATGGATCATAATCAAGATCAACATTCTCATCATTGAAACACCAAGATAAATTAAAATATTAATATCAAGATTAAAAATCAATATTTCCAGAGAGATCAAAATCGAGTTTAAGATGAATATTAGGAGCAAGATAAAGATGAAAATTATAAGATTAAAACTGAAATCTTAGATCAAAATGAAGATGAAGATAATTATCAAAAATAAGATCAATGTTATAATTAAGAATGAGAATAAGATTAATAACAATTAAAGCTCAATATCGAGTTCAAAATTTTCATCATGATTAGATCAATATCAATATGAATAACAATATCAAGATTGAAGACCAAGATTACAAACAAGATCAAAATCGTGTTTAAGATTAAGATTAAAAAGAAGATAAAGATGAATATCATAAGATGAAGTTTGAAATCATGATTAAAATCAAGATCAACATCGTAATCATGAACAAAATCAATATTAAATTAAGATTTCAAAATTATAAACATCAAACATGGATCATAATCAAGATTAACATCTTTATCATTAAAAGACCAAGATAAATATAAATATTAATATCAAGATTAAAAATTAATATATCCACAGAGATCAAAATCGAGTTTAAGATAAATATTAGGAGTAAGATAAAGATGAAGAATATAAGATTAAAACTGAAATTTGAGATCAAAACTGATATCAAAATGAAGATGAAGATAATTATCAAGAATAATATCAATGTTATAATTAAGAATGAGAATAAGATTAATAGCAATTAAAGCTCAATATCGAGTTCAAAATTTTCATCATGATTAGATCAATATCAATATGAATAACAATATAAAGATTGAAGACCAAGATTACAAACAAGATCAAAATTGTGTTTAAGATTAAGATTAAAAAGAAGATAAAAATGAATATCATAATATGAAGTTTGAAATCATGATTAAAATCAGGATCCACATCATGATCATGAACAAAATCAATATTAAATTAAGATTTCAAAATGATAAACATCAAATATGGATCATAATCAAGATCAACATTCTTATCATTGAAAGACCAAGATAAATATAAATATTAATATCAAGATTAAAAATCAATATTTTCACAGAGATCAAAATCGAGTTTAAGATGAATATTAGGAGCAAGATAAAGATAAAAATTATAAGATTAAAACTCAAATCTGAGATCAATACTGAGATCAAAATGAAGATAAAGATAATTATCAAGAATAAGATCAATTTTATAATTAAGAATGAGAATAAGATTAATAACAATTAAAGCTCATAATCGAGTTCAAAATTTTCAACATAATTAAATCAATATCAATATGAATAACAATATCAAGATTGAAGACCAAGATTACAAACAAGATCATAATCGTGTTTAAGATTTTGATTAAAAAGAAGATAAAGATGAATATCATAAGATGAAATTTGAAATCATGATTAAAATCAAGATCAACATCATAATCATGAACAAAATCAATATTAAATTAAGATTTTAAAATGATAAACATCAAATATGGATCTTAATCAAGATCAAAATCCTCATCATTAAAAGACCAAGATAAATATAAATATTAATATCAAGATTAAAAATTAATATATCCACAGAGATCAAAATCAAGTTTAAGATGAATATTAGGAGCAAGATAAAGATGAAGATTATAAGATTAAAACTGAAATCTGAGTTCAAAACTAAGATCAAAATGAAGATAAAGATAATTATCAAGAATAAATTCAATGTTATAATTAAGAATGAGAATAAGATTAATAACAATTAAAGCTCAATATCGAGTTCAAAATTTTCATCAAGATTAGATCAATATCAATATGAATAACAATATCAAGATTGAAGACCAAGATTACAAACAAGATCATAATCGTGTTTAAGATTTAGATTAAAAAGAAGATAAAGATGAATATCATAAGATGAAATTTGAAATCATGATTAAAATCAAGATCAACATCATAATCATGAACAAAATCAATATTAAATTAAGATTTCAAAATGATAAACATCAAACATGGATCATAATCAAGATTAATATCTTTATCATTAAAAGACCAAGATAAATATAAATATTAATATCAAGATTAAAAATTAATATTTCCACATAGACCAAAATCGAGTTGAAGATGAATATTAGGAGCAAGATAAAGATGAAGATTGTAAGATTAAAACTGAAATCTGAGATCAAAACTGAGATCAAAATGAAGATGAAGATAATTATCAAGAATAAGATCAATGTTATAATTAAGAATGAGAATAAGATTAATAACAATTAAAGCTTATAATCGAGTTCAAAATTTTCATCATGATTAGATCAATATCAATTTTAATAACAATATCAGGATTTGAGACCAAGATTACAAACAAGATCAAAATCGAGTTTAAGATTAAAATTAAAAAGAAGATAAAGATAAATATCATAAGATGAAGTTTAAAATCATAATTAAAATCAAGATCAACGTCATGATCATGAACAAAATCAAATTTAAATTAAGATTCCAAAATGATAAACATCAAATATGGATCATAATCAAGATCAACATCCTCATCATTAGAAGACGAAGATAAATATTAATATTAATATCAAGATTAAAACTCAATATCTCCATAGAGATCAAAATCGAGTTTAAGATGAATATTAGGAGCAAGATAAAGATGAAGATTATAAGATTAAAACTGAAATCTGAGAACAAAACTGAGATCAAAATGAAGATGAAGATAATTCTTATAAGAATAAAATCAATGTTATAATTAAGAATAAGAATAAGATTAATAATAATTAA
Organism: Costus lasius; assembly: GCA_027563935.2. Classification (NCBI taxonomy): domain Eukaryota; kingdom Viridiplantae; phylum Streptophyta; class Magnoliopsida; order Zingiberales; family Costaceae; genus Costus; species Costus lasius. Next base: position 68,195,950 of record CM050448.1, on the reverse strand, counting down.
AATTCATAATCGAGTTCAAAATTTTCATCATGATTAGATCAATATCAATATTAATAACAATATCAAGATTTGAGACTAAGATTACAAATAAGATCAAAATCGAGTTTAAGATTAAAATTAAAAAGAAGATAAAGATAAATATCATAAGATGAAGTATGAAATCATGATTAAAATCAAGATCAACGTCATGATCATGAATAAAATCAATTTTAAATTAAGATTCCAAAATGATAAACATCAAATATGGATCATAATCAAGATCAACATTCTCATCATTAGAAGACCAAGATAAATATAAATATTAATATCAAGATTAAAACTCAATGTTTCCACAGAGATCAAAATCGAGTTTAAGATGAATATTAGGAGCAAGATAAAGATGAAAATTATAAGATTAAAACTGAAATCTAAAATCAAATCTGAGATCAAAATGAAGATGAAGATAATTATGAAGAATAAGATCAATGTTCTAATTAAGAATGAGAATAAGATTAATAACAATTAAAGCTTATAATCGAGTTCAAAATTTTCATCATGATTAGATCAATATCAATATCAATAACAATATCAAGATTGAAGACTAAGATTACAAACAAGATCAAAATCGAGTTTAAGATTAAGATTAAAAAGACGATAAAGATAAATATCATAATCTAAAGTTTGAAATCTTGATTAAAATCAAGATCAACATCATGATCATGAACAAAATAAATATTAAATTAAGATTTCAAAATGATAAACATCAAATATGGATCATAATCAAGATAAACATCCTCATTATAAAAAGACCAAGATAAATATAAATATTAATATAAAGATTAAAACTCAATATCTCCATAGAGATCAAAATCGAGTTTAAGATGAATATTAGGAGCAAGATAAAGATGAAGATTATAAGATTAAAACTGAAATCTGAGAACAAAACTGAGATCAAAATGAAGATGAAGATAATTCTTATAAGAATAAAATCAATGTTATAATTAAGAATAAGAATAAGATTAATAACAATTAAAATTCATAATCGAGGTCAAAATTTTCATCATGATTAGATCAATATCAATATTAATAACAATATCAAGATTTGAGACCAAGATTACAAACAAGATCAAAATCGAGTTTAAGATTAAAATTAAAAAGAAGATAAAGATAAATATCATAAGATGAAGTTTGAAATCATGATTAAAATCAAGATCAACGTCATAATCATGAACAAAATCAATTTTAAATTAAGATTCCAAAATGATAAACATCAAATATGGATCATAATCAAGATCAACATCTTCATTATTAGAAGACAAAGATAAATATAAATATTAATATCAAGATTAAAACTCAATGTTTCCATAGAGATCAAAATCGAGTTTAAGATGAATATTAGGAGCAAGATAAATATGAAAATTATAAGATTAAAACTGAAATCTAAAATCAAAACTGAGATCAAAATGAAGATGAAGATAATTATGAAGAATAAGATCAATGTTATAATTAAGAATGAGAATAAGATTAATAACAATTAAAGCTTATAATCGAGTTCAAAATTTTCATCATGATTAGATCAATATCAATATCAATAACAATATCAAGATTGAAGACTAAGATTACAAACAAGATCAAAATCGAGTTTAAGATTAAGTTTAAAAAGAAGATAAAGATAAATATCATAAGATAAAGTTTGAAATCTTGAATAAAATCAAGATCAACATCATGATCATGAACAAAATAAATATTAAATTAAGATTTCAAAATGATAAACATCAAATATGGATCATAATCAAGATAAACATCCTCATTATAAAAAGACCAAGATAAATATAAATATTAATATCCAGATTAAAACTCAATATCTCCATAGAGATCAAAATCGAGTTTAAGATTAATATTAGGAGCAAGATAAAGATGAAGATTATAAGATTAAAACTGAAATCTGAGAACAAAACTGAGATCAAAATGAAGATAAAGATAATTCTTATAAGAATAAAATCAATGTTATAATTAAGAATACGAATAAGATTAATAACAATTAAAATTCATAATCGAGGTCAAAATTTTCATCATGATTAGATCAATATCAATATTAATAACAATATCAAGATTTGAGACCAAGATTACAAACAAGATCAAAATCGAGTTTAAGATTAAAATTAAAAAGAAGATAAAGATAAATATCATAAGATGAAGTTTGAAATCATGATTAAAATCAAGATCAACGTCATAATCATGAACAAAATCAATTTTAAATTAAGATTCCAAAATGATAAACATCAAATATGGATCATAATCAAGATCAACATCTTCATTATTAGAAGACAAAGATAAATATAAATATTAATATCAAGATTAAAACTCAATGTTTCCATAGAGATCAAAATCGAGTTTAAGATGAATATTAGGAGCAAGATAAATATGAAAATTATAAGATTAAAACTGAAATCTAAAATCAAAACTGAGATCAAAATGAAGATGAAGATAATTATGAAGAATAAGATCAATGTTATAATTAAGAATGAGAATAAGATTAATAACAATTAAAGCTTATAATCGAGTTCAAAATTTTCATCATGATTAGATCAATATCAATATCAATAACAATATCAAGATTGAAGACTAAGATTACAAACAAGATCAAAATCGAGTTTAAGATTAAGTTTAAAAAGAAGATAAAGATAAATATCATAAGATAAAGTTTGAAATCTTGAATAAAATCAAGATCAACATCATGATCATGAACAAAATAAATATTAAATTAAGATTTCAAAATGATAAACATCAAATATGGATCATAATCAAGATAAACATCCTCATTATAAAAAGACCAAGATAAATATAAATATTAATATCCAGATTAAAACTCAATATCTCCATAGAGATCAAAATCGAGTTTAAGATTAATATTAGGAGCAAGATAAAGATGAAGATTATAAGATTAAAACTGAAATCTGAGAACAAAACTGAGATCAAAATGAAGATGAAGATAATTCTTATAAGAATAAAATCAGTGTTATAATTAAGAATAAGAATAAGATTAATAACAATTAAAATTCATAATCGAGTTCAAAATTTTCATCATGATTAGATCAATATAAATATCAATAACAATATCAAGATTGAAGACCAAGATTACAAACAAGATCTAAATCGAGTTTAAAATTAAGATTAAAAAGAAGATAAAGATGAATATCATAAGATAAAGTTTGAAAGCAAGATTAAAATCAAGATCAACATCATGATCATGAACAAAATCAATATTAAATTAAGATTTCAAAATGATAAACATCAAACATGGATCATAATCAAGATCAACATTCTCATCATTGAAACACCAAGATAAATTAAAATATTAATATCAAGATTAAAAATCAATATTTCCAGAGAGATCAAAATCGAGTTTATGATGAATATTAGGAGCAAGATAAAGATGAAAATTATAAGATTAAAACTGAAATCTTAGATAAAAATGAAGATGAAGATAATTATCAAAAATAAGATCAATGTTATAATTAAGAATGAGAATAAGATTAATAACAATTAAAGCTCAATATCGAGTTCAAAATTTTCATCATGATTAGATCAATATCAATATGAATAACAATATCAAGATTGAAGACCAAGATTACAAACAAGATCAAAATCGTGTTTAAGATTAAGATTAAAAAGAAGATAAAGATGAATATCATAAGATGAAGTTTGAAATCATGATTAAAATCAAGATCAACATCGTAATCATGAACAAAATCAATATTAAATTAAGATTTCAAAATTATAAACATCAAACATGGATCATAATCAAGATTAACATCTTTATCATTAAAAGACCAAGATAAATATAAATATTAATATCAAGATTAAAAATTAATATATCCACAGAGATCAAAATCGAGTTTAAGATAAATATTAGGAGTAAGATAAAGATGAAGAATATAAGATTAAAACTAAAATTTGAGATCAAAACTGATATCAAAATGAAGATGAAGATAATTATCAAGAATAATATCAATGTTATAATTAAGAATGAGAATAAGATTAATAGCAATTAAAGCTCAATATCGAGTTCAAAATTTTCATCATGATTAGATCAATATCAATATGAATAACAATATAAAGATTGAAGACCAAGATTACAAACAAGATCAAAATTGTGTTTAAGATTAAGATTAAAAAGAAGATAAAAATAAATATCATAATATGAAGTTTGAAATCATGATTAAAATCAGGATCCACATCATGATCATGAACAAAATCAATATTAAATTAAGATTTCAAAATGATAAACATCAAATATGGATCATAATCAAGATCAACATTCTTATCATTGAAAGACCAAGATAAATATAAATATTAATATCAAGATTAAAAATCAATATTTTCACAGAGATCAAAATCGAGTTTAAGATGAATATTAGGAGCAAGATAAAGATAAAAATTATAAGATTAAAACTCAAATCTGAGATCAATACTGAGATCAAAATGAAGATAAAGATAATTATCAAGAATAAGATCAATTTTATAATTAAGAATGAGAATAAGATTAATAACAATTAAAGCTCATAATCGAGTTCAAAATTTTCAACATAATTAAATCAATATCAATATGAATAACAATATCAAGATTGAAGACCAAGATTACAAACAAGATCATAATCGTGTTTAAGATTTTGATTAAAAAGAAGATAAAGATGAATATCATAAGATGAAATTTGAAATCATGATTAAAATCAAGATCAACATCATAATCATGAACAAAATCAATATTAAATTAAGATTTTAAAATGATAAACATCAAATATGGATCTTAATCAAGATCAAAATCCTCATCATTAAAAGACCAAGATAAATATAAATATTAATATCAAGATTAAAAATTAATATATCCACAGAGATCAAAATCAAGTTTAAGATGAATATTAGGAGCAAGATAAAGAGGAAGATTATAAGATTAAAACTGAAATCTGAGTTCAAAACTAAGATCAAAATGAAGATAAAGATAATTATCAAGAATAAATTCAATGTTATAATTAAGAATGAGAATAAGATTAATAACAATTAAAGCTCAATATCGAGTTCAAAATTTTCATCAAGATTAGATCAATATCAATATGAATAACAATATCAAGATTGAAGACCAAGATTACAAACAAGATCATAATCGTGTTTAAGATTTTGATTAAAAAGAAGATAAAGATGAATATCATAAGATGAAATTTGAAATCATGATTAAAATCAAGATCAACATCATAATCATGAACAAAATCAATATTAAATTAAGATTTTAAAATGATAAACATCAAATATGGATCTTAATCAAGATCAAAATCCTCATCATTAAAAGACCAAGATAAATATAAATATTAATATCAAGATTAAAAATTAATATATCCACAGAGATCAAAATCAAGTTTAAGATGAATATTAGGAGCAAGATAAAGATGAAGATTATAAGATTAAAACTGAAATCTGAGTTCAAAACTAAGATCAAAATGAAGATAAAGATAATTATCAAGAATAAATTCAATGTTATAATTAAGAATGAGAATAAGATTAATAACAATTAAAGCTCAATATCGAGTTCAAAATTTTCATCAAGATTAGATCAATATCAATATGAATAACAATATCAAGATTGAAGACCAAGATTACAAACAAGATCATAATCGTGTTTAAGATTTAGATTAAAAAGAAGATAAAGATGAATATCATAAGATGAAATTTGAAATCATGATTAAAATCAAGATCAACATCATAATCATGAACAAAATCAATATTAAATTAAGATTTCAAAATGATAAACATCAAACATGGATCATAATCAAGATTAATATCTTTATCATTAAAAGACCAAGATAAATATAAATATTAATATCAAGATTAAAAATTAATATTTCCACATAGACCAAAATCGAGTTGAAGATGAATATTAGGAGCAAGATAAAGATGAAGATTGTAAGATTAAAACTGAAATCTGAGATCAAAACTGAGATCAAAATGAAGATGAAGATAATTATCAAAAATAAGATCAATGTTATAATTAAGAATGAGAATAAGATTAATAACAATTAAAGCTTATAATCGAGTTCAAAATTTTCATCATGATTAGATCAATATCAATTTTAATAACAATATCAGGATTTGAGACCAAGATTACAAACAAGATCAAAATCGAGTTTAAGATTAAAATTAAAAAGAAGATAAAGATAAATATCATAAGATGAAGTTTAAAATCATAATTAAAATCAAGATCTACGTCATGATCATGAACAAAATCAAATTTAAATTAAGATTCCAAAATGATAAACATCAAATATGGATCATAATCAAGATCAACATCCTCATCATTAGAAGACGAAGATAAATATTAATATTAATATCAAGATTAAAACTCAATGTTTTCACAGAGATCAAAATCGAGTTTAAGATGAATATTAGGAACAAGATAAAGATGAAAATTGTAAGAATAAAACTGAAATCTAAAATCAAAACTGAGATCAAAATGAAGATGAAGATAATTCTTATAAGAATAAAATCAATGTTATAATTAAGAATAAGAATAAGATTAATAATAATTAAAATTCATAATCGAGTTCAAAATTTTCATCATGATTAGATCAATATCAATATTAATAACAATATCAAGATTTGAGACTAAGATTACAAATAAGATCAAAATCGAGTTTAAGATTAAAATTAAAAAGAAGATAAAGATAAATATCATAAGATGAAGTTTGAAATCATGATTAAAATCAAGATCAACGTCATGATCATGAACAAAATCAATTTTAAATTAAGATTCCAAAATGATAAACATCAAATATGGATCATAATCAAGATCAACATTCTCATCATTAGAAGACCAAGATAAATATAAATATTAATATCAAGATTAAAACTCAATGTTTCCACAGAGATCAAAATCGAGTTTAAGATGAATATTAGGAGCAAGATAAAGATGAAAATTATAAGATTAAAACTGAAATCTAAAATCAAATCTGAGATCAAAATGAAGATGAAGATAATTATGAAGAATAAGATCAATGTTATAATTAAGAATGAGAATAAGATTAATAACAATTAAAGCTTATAATCGAGTTCAAAATTTTCATCATGATTAGATCAATATCAATATCAATAACAATATCAAGATTGAAGACTAAGATTACAAACAAGATCAAAATCGAGTTTAAGATTAAGATTAAAAAGAAGATAAAGATAAATATCATAAGCTAAAGTTTGAAATCTTGATTAAAATCAAGATCAACATCATGATCATGAACAAAATAAATATTAAATTCAGATTTCAAAATGATAAACATCAAATATGGATCATAATCAAGATAAACATCCTCATTATAAAAAGACCAAGATAAATATAAATATTAATATAAAGATTAAAACTCAATATCTCCATAGAGATCAAAATCGAGTTTAAGATGAATATTAGGAGCAAGATAAAGATGAAGATTATAAGATTAAAACTGAAATCTGAGAACAAAACTGAGATCAAAATGAAGATGAAGATAATTCTTATAAGAATAAATCAATGTTATAATTAAGAATAAGAATAAGATTAATAACAATTAAAATTCATAATCGAGGTCAAAATTTTCATCATGATTAGATCAATATCAATATTAATAACAATATCAAGATTTGAGACCAAGATTACAAACAAGATCAAAATCGAGTTTAAGATTAAAATTAAAAAGAAGATAAAGATAAATATCATAAGATGAAGTATGAAATCATGATTAAAATCAAGATCAACGTCATGATCATGAGTAAAATCAATTTTAAATTAAGATTCCAAAATGATAAACATCAAATATGGATCATAATCAAGATCAACATTCTCATCATTAGAAGACCAAGATAAATATAAATATTAATATCAAGATTAAAACTCAATGTTTCCACAGAGATCAAAATCGAGTTTAAGATGAATATTAGGAGCAAGATAAAGATGAAAATTATAAGATTAAAACTGAAATCTAAAATCAAATCTGAGATCAAAATGAAGATGAAGATAATTATGAAGAATAAGATCAATGTTATAATTAAAAATGAGAATAAGATTAATAACAATTAAAGCTTATAATCGAGTTCAAAATTTTCATCATGATTAGATCAATATCAATATCAATAACAATATCAAGATTGAAGACTAAGATTACAAACAAGATCAAAATCGAGTTTAAGATTAAGATTAAAAAGACGATAAAGATAAATATCATAAGCTAAAGTTTGAAATCTTGATTAAAATCAAGATCAACATCATGATCATGAACAAAATAAATATTAAATTAAGATTTCAAAATGATAAACATCAAATATGGATCATAATCAAGATAAACATCCTCATTATAAAAAGACCAAGATAAATATAAATATTAATATAAAGATTAAAACTCAATATCTCCATAGATATCAAAATCGAGTTTAAGATGAATATTAGGAGCAAGATAAAGATGAAGATTATAAGATTAAAACTGAAATCTGAGAACAAAACTGAGATCAAAATGAAGATGAAGATAATTCTTATAAGAATAAAATCAATGTTATAATTAAGAATAAGAATAAGATTAATAACAATTAAAATTCATAATCGAGGTCAAAATTTTCATCATGATTAGATCAATATCAATATTAATAACAATATCAAGATTTGAGACCAAGATTACAAACAAGATCAAAATCGAGTTTAAGATTAAAATTAAAAAGAAGATAAAGATAAATATCATAAGATGAAGTTTGAAATCATGATTAAAATCAAGATCAACGTCATAATCATGAACAAAATCAATTTTAAATTAAGATTCCAAAATGATAAACATCAAATATGGATCATAATCAAGATCAACATCTTCATTATTAGAAGACAAAGATAAATATAAATATTAATATCAAGATTAAAACTCAATGTTTCCATAGAGATCAAAATCGAGTTTAAGATGAATATTAGGAGCAAGATAAATATGAAAATTATAAGATTAAAACTGAAATCTAAAATCAAAACTGAGATCAAAATGAAGATGAAGATAATTATGAAGAATAAGATCAATGTTATAATTAAGAATGAGAATAAGATTAATAATAATTAAAGCTTATAATCGAGTTCAAAATTTTCATCATGATTAGATCAATATCAATATCAATAACAATATCAAGATTGAAGACTAAGATTACAAACAAGATCAAAATCGAGTTTAAGATTAAGTTTAAAAAGAAGATAAAGATAAATATCATAAGATAAAGTTTGAAATCTTGAATAAAATCAAGATCAACATCATGATCATGAACAAAATAAATATTAAATTAAGATTTCAAAATGATAAACATCAAATATGGATCATAATCAAGATAAACATCCTCATTATAAAAAGACCAAGATAAATATAAATATTAATATCCAGATTAAAACTCAATATCTCCATAGAGATCAAAATCGAGTTTAAGATTAATATTAGGAGCAAGATAAAGATGAAGATTATAAGATTAAAACTGAAATCTGAGAACAAAACTGAGATCAAAATGAAGATAAAGATAATTCTTATAAGAATAAAATCAATGTTATAATTAAGAATACGAATAAGATTAATAACAATTAAAATTCATAATCGAGGTCAAAATTTTCATCATGATTAGATCAATATCAATATTAATAACAATATCAAGATTTGAGACCAAGATTACAAACAAGATCAAAATCGAGTTTAAGATTAAAATTAAAAAGAAGATAAAGATAAATATCATAAGATGAAGTTTGAAATCATGATTAAAATCAAGATCAACGTCATAATCATGAACAAAATCAATTTTAAATTAAGATTCCAAAATGATAAACATCAAATATGGATCATAATCAAGATCAACATCTTCATTATTAGAAGACAAAGATAAATATAAATATTAATATCAAGATTAAAACTCAATGTTTCCATAGAGATCAAAATCGAGTTTAAGATGAATATTAGGAGCAAGATAAATATGAAAATTATAAGATTAAAACTGAAATCTAAAATCAAAACTGAGATCAAAATGAAGATGAAGATAATTATGAAGAATAAGATCAATGTTATAATTAAGAATGAGAATAAGATTAATAACAATTAAAGCTTATAATCGAGTTCAAAATTTTCATCATGATTAGATCAATATCAATATCAATAACAATATCAAGATTGAAGACTAAGATTACAAACAAGATCAAAATCGTGTTTAAGATTAAGTTTAAAAAGAAGATAAAGATAAATATCATAAGATAAAGTTTGAAATCTTGAATAAAATCAAGATCAACATCATGATCATGAACAAAATAAATATTAAATTAAGATTTCAAAATGATAAACATCAAATATGGATCATAATCAAGATAAACATCCTCATTATAAAAAGACCAAGATAAATATAAATATTAATATCCAGATTAAAACTCAATATCTCCATAGAGATCAAAATCGAGTTTAAGATTAATATTAGGAGCAAGATAAAGATGAAGATTATAAGATTAAAACTGAAATCTGAGAACAAAACTGAGATCAAAATGAAGATAAAGATAATTCTTATAAGACTAAAATCAATGTTATAATTAAGATTAAGAATAAGATTAATAACAATTAAAATTCATAATCGAGGTCAAAATTTTCATCATGATTAGATCAATATCAATATTAATAACAATATCAAGATTTGAGACCAAGATTACAAACAAGATCAAAATCGAGTTTAAGATTAAAATTAAAAATAAGATAAAGATAAATATCATAAGATGAAGTTTGAAATCATGATTAAAATCAAGATCAACGTCATGATCATGAACAAAATCAATTTTAAATTAAGATTCCAAAATGATAAACATCAAATATGGATCATAATCAAGATCAACATCCTCATTATTAGAAGACCAAGATAAATATAAATATTAATATCAAGATTAAAACTCAATGTTTTCATAGAGATCAAAATCGAGTTTAAGATGAATATTAGGAGCAAGATAAAGATGAAAATTATAAGATTAAAATTGAAATCTAAAATCAAAACTGAGATCAAAATGAAGATGAAGATAATTATGAAGAATAAGATCAATGTTATAATTAAGAATGAGAATAAGATTAATAACAATTAAAGCTTATAATCGAGTTCAAAATTTTCATCATGATTAGATCAATATCAATATCAATAACAATATCAAGATTGAAGACTAAGATTACAAACAAGATCAAAATCGAGTTTAAGATTAAGTTTAAAAAGAAGATAAAGATAAATATCATAATATAAAGTTTGAAATCTTGAATAAAATCAAGATCAACATCATGATCATGAACAAAATAAATATTAAATTAAGATTTCAAAATGATAAACATCAAATATGGATCATAATCAAGATAAACATCCTCATTATAAAAAGACCAAGATAATTATAAATATTAATATCCAGATTAAAACTCAATATCTCCATAGAGATCAAAATCGAGTTTAAGATTAATATTAGGAGCAAGATAAAGATGAAGATTATAAGATTAAAATTGAAATCTGAGAACAAAACTGAGATCAAAATGAAGATAAAGATAATTCTTATAAGAATAAAATCAATGTTATAATTAAGAATAAGAATAAGATTAATAACAATTAAAATTCATAATCGAGGTCAAAATTTTCATCATGATTAGATCAATATCAATATTAATAACAATATCAAAATTTGAGACCAAGATTACAAACAAGATCAAAATCGAGTTTAAGATTAAAATTAAAAATAAGATAAAGATAAATATCATAAGATGAAGTTTGAAATCATGATTAAAATCAAGATCAACGTCATGATCATGAACAAAATCAATTTTAAATTAAGATTCCAAAATGATAAACATCAAATATGGATCATAATCAAGATCAACATCCTCATTATTAGAAGACCAAGATAAATATAAATATTAATATCAAGATTAAAACTCAATGTTTTCATAGAGATCAAAATCGAGTTTAAGATGAATATTAGGAGCAAGATAAAGATGAAAATTATAAGATTAAAATTGAAATCTAAAATCAAAACTGAGATCAAAATGAAGATGAAGATAATTGAAAGTCCCCTAGAACAAGGGGGGCGAAACCCTATAGGAGGCGCAACAAAACCTCTAGCGGAATCTAGGATTTCTAACAAGATCGCATAGCATGTAACATGTTCAACTTTCATTAGAAAGGGATTCTTACCATTGCCATCGCTTAGATGGTGTCTTGGAAGGAAAGGCGCAAGTGCTCCTTCTCCAAAGGTGACGCACACAATTGGTGTCGCCTACTCTTCTTTGGTGCTCCTTGTGCTAGCAAGGTTCCAAGAAGTCGTTGTCGAATGGAAGGGAAAGATCACCTTGCTTGGCCGAACACTTCCTCTTTTTCGTCTACACTTCTCCACACGAGAGTGCAAGCGCCCAATCCTCAAGTTGGCGACGAGAGAGAAGGAGAAGCGAGAGAGTAGAGCGCCCTTAGGCGTGAACGTGAGTAGTGGTCACGTATGTGATCATGCTTTCTAAAAATAGAAAGCCACTTACTCACATGCGATCATGGGTTTACCCCTATCGCAAACTCCTCTCAATTTGAACCACACGCTCACTCAATGAGCTGGTTCAATTTGGTTTGGTTTAATAACCAAATAAACCAAGCAATCAGTCCAGACCACAATAAACCCTAAGGCTCTTGATCTGACCGTCGATCTCTTGATGCTGCTGATCTCACTGATCTAGCATCCATTCTCTCGATCGAAGCTTACCGATCTCAAGCCCTAATCAATCAAACATGATCAGACCAGATCTCACTTACAATCAGAGATTAAATCCCTTTAAACTGAACCTGAACAATTCAGTCCACACGATCTGACTTAAGTAAGCCATATCATCAAATTGTGCGACCCTGAGGGTTTCCTTTAAATGTCGGTAACGATAACTCACGTTATCACGATCAGTGAGGGGTATCTAGCAACACATCACTGTCTCCCGATATAAAGAAAAGAGTCTTCCAAGACTACACCTAAACCACAGCACAAGTGTGAATCCAACTCACAAGGCATGCATGTTTCCTTTGCCACTGGATGTTCTTATTGGACAAGCGTGTCAAGCTTGTAACTCCAATATGATGAGCATGATTAGATCAGATGAACATAGTCACCTGGGTATGGCCATACACTTTTCTCAATCATCTCATCCAGGGGGCCCCTTTAGAACATCACACTCCTTAAACAAGGAGACGGCAATCCTTTGTCTATCACTAGTGCCCCTAACCTGACTCAAGCTCACCATCCAAGATAGTCTATAATCATTATGTTTCAAATGATATTGAACTACCTCAAAACAATGACAATCATCATTTAGAAAACACAAGTGATCTCAAGTCAGAGGAAATGTGCCACTTGTTGCAATCAAGGATTATTCACATTGTGACAAGCAATTGAATAACCTAGTAGGGTCTGTCTAGTACATCCAATGTACCCATGAGTCTACATCTTATTCCATGCTCGAAGCATCCTATAAGATTAGAACACATATTAGTCTCAATCATATCAAGGCTGTCTCAAGTTCACCAAGATATCTCGACTAAGGACTTTATAGCATGTCAGCCCAGCTGAACAGCTTTGAGACATTATTCAGAAGTACAATTATTGCAGCAGACAATGTAACAAACTGAATAACAACCATGCCTTTATAAACATAAAAGTTTATTACATGATACTGATACATTCCCAAGGCCTCAAACATTAGCCTTAAGGGCATACCCCAACAATCTCCCACTTGCACTTAATCTAATGGTTGAGAAATCTCAAACCCATATTATTACAGTGCTTCTCATGCTTCTGCTGCGCCAGAGGCTTGGTAAGCGGGTCTGCCAGATTGTCATCTGTATGAACCTTGCAGACTTTGATCTCGCCATGATCTATGATCTCCCTGATCAAATGAAACCGTCTCTGTATGTGCTTGGACTTCTGGTGCGACCGTGGTTCCTTTGCTTGTGCGATTGCTCCAGTGTTATCACAGAAGATAACCAAAGGATCTGCACTCGAAGGAACAACACCAAGTTCTCTCACGAACTTACGAATCCATACTGCCTCCTTGGATGCTTCCGAGGCTGCAACATACTCGGCTTCTGTTGTGGAATCAGCAACAGTTGACTGTTTGAAACTCTTCCACACCACTGCTCCTCCATTCAAGCTAAAAACATAGCCTGATTGCGATCGGAAATCATCCTGGTCAGACTGGAATGAAGCGTCAGTATATCCTTCAATACTGAGTTCTTCCTGACCACCATATATCAAGAACATATCTTTGGTCCTCCGCAGATATTTTAAAATGTTCTTGACTGCAATCCAGTGTGCCTGACCTGGATTACTTTGGAACCGACTGGTCACGCTTAACCCGTAAGCGACGTCTGGGCGAGTACACAACATCGCATACATTATGGACCCAATAGCCGAAGCATAAGGCGTATTGTCCATTTCATCTTTCTCAGTCTGTGTTTGTGGACACTGACTCTTCGAAAGATTCAGACCATGTCTGACTGGAAGATATCCTCTTTTAGAATTCTCTAAATGAAATCTCTCCAGGACTTTGTCGATGTAAGTACTCTGGCATAGCCCGAGAAGTCTCTTAGATCTATCCCTGTAGATCTTCACACCTAATACATAGGCTGCTTCTCCTAGATCTTTCATCTGGAAACACTTCCTTAACCATGCCTTAACCGCATGCATTTCAGGAATGTCATTTCCAATGATCAAGATATCATCGACGTAGAGGACTAGAAAAGTAATCACGCTCCCACTAAACCTCTTATATACACACGGGTCATCCTCGTTCTTGATGAAACCAAACTCAGAGATTGATTCATCAAAACGAATATTCCAGCTTCTCGATGCTTGTTTAAGTCCATAAATAGACTTATTTAACTTGCATATCTTATGACGATCTGATGGATTAGTGAAACCTTCTGGTTGTGTCATATACACATCCTCATCCAGATTTCCATTCAGGAAAGCTGTCTTCACATCCATTTGCCAGATCTCATAATCATAATATGCAGCTATCGCGAAAAGAATCCGAATAGACTTAAACATAGCTACAGGTGAGAAAGTTTCATCATAATCTATCCCGTAGATTTGTTTGAAACCTTTCGCAACTAGCCTGACTTTATAGGTAACCACGTTACCATCCATGTCAATCTTCTTCTTGAAGATCCATTTACAGCCTATAGGGATAACTCCCGGAGGCGGATCAACCAAATCCCAGACTTGGTTATCTGACATGGAGTCCATCTCGGCGCGCATAGCTTCAAGCCATCTCGCTGACTTCGGTCCACTGACCGCATCCGCATAAGTGAGGGGTTCATCATTATCAATGATGTAGACTCCATCATAGCGCTCAGGCTGTCGACGGATCCTTCCCGATCTTCGCGGTTCCCGTGATATCTGAGCCTCAGGTTGTTCAGTAACCTGTTCCACCGGCTCAGGCTCATCCAACTGTGCTTGACTACTTTGTCCTTCCTCTGGATTCTCATCCAGCTTTATTTCTCTCCCACTGGCCTCTTGCAGAAGAAACTCCTTCTCAAGAAATATGGCCGTCCGAGCAACAAATACTTTGTTCTCTTTGGGATCGTAGAAATAATAACCCTTAGTTTCCTTAGGGTAACCGACAAAGATACATTTGTCAGATCTGCTCTCTAGTTTCCCAGAGGCGAGCTTTTTGACATAAGCCTCGCAGCCCCAGATCCTGATAAATGTCAAGCTCGGCTGTTTCCCATACCATAACTCATATGGCGTCTTAGAAACTGCCTTGGATGGCACTCGGTTTAGTACCTTTGCAGCTGTTTCCAGTGCAAATCCCCAAAAGGAATATGGAAGAGTAGCCTGACTCATCATAGAACGAACCATATCAAGTAACGTTCTATTTCTCCTCTCGGACACACCATTCCATTGCGGTGTTCCTGGCGGAGTGAGCTGTGAGATAATCCCACACTCCTTCAGATAGTCAGTAAACGCATGACTTAGGTATTCTCCACCTCGATCAGAACGAAGTGCCTTGATATTTCGGCCTAGCTGATTCTGTACTTCATTCTTGAACTCTTTGAACTTGTCAAAAGATTCACTTTTATGTCTCATTAAATAGACATACCCATATCTACTGAAATCATCAGTAAAGGTAATGAAGTACTGATAGCCACCTCTGGCATGTTTACTAAATGGCCCACACACATCACTGTGTATAAGGTTAAGTAAACCTGAAGCCCTTTGACCTTTGTTAGGAAAAGGTGACTTCGTCATTTTACCCATTAAACAAGCCTTGCATGTATCAATCTCCTCATAGGAGAATGATCCCAGCAGTCCATGATCATGCAACCGCTTAATGCGTTTCTTGTTAATATGGCCTAAACGACTATGCCATAGCAAGGTGCTGTCATCAGCATACTTGGCTTTCTTAATATCAATATTTTGTATAGAACATTCCATGTCCAACATGAATAACCCATTGTTAATTGAACCAGTAGCATAAACAATATTATCAAAAGTTAAAACACACTTTGAAATATTGCATTCAAAGGAAAATCCCTTCCTGACAAGAGCAGGAATGGAGATAATATTCTTAGTAATGCTGGGAACAAAATAACAACTGTTTAGTTCTAATACAAGCCCAGATGGCAAAGAGATGAAATAGTCTCCTACAGCAACAGCAGCAACCCGTGCCCCGTTTCCAACTCGTAGGTCCACCTCATGCTGTCCCACCTGTCTTCTTCTCTTGAGTTCCTGTACATTTGAACAAATGTGAACTCCACATGCAGTGTCCAACACCCATGAAATAGAAGAAGATGAAACCATGACTTCCGTCACGTATATACCTGAGCCAGAAGCGATGCTTCCCCTCTTATCTCCTTGGAGCGCTTTATAGTCCTTTTTCCAGTGACCCAGCTGGCCACAGTGGAAACATCTGTATTCCTTTGACCGCTTGACTTTTTGCTTCAGAGCCTTGCTGTAACTCTTGACAGGGGTCTTGCCCTTCTTCCCCTTCTTCTTGTTGTTCCTTGAAGGAACCATTAAGACAGAGGTTGAAGGCTTTCCCTTCAGAGTTTCCTCAGTAGTCAAGAGCATATTCAGCAGCTCTGCCGGAGTACAATCGATTTTGTTCATATTAAAGTTAATGATGAACGCATCGAAAGAGGGCGGGAGAGACTGCAGAATAATGTCTACAGCAAGCTCCTGGTTGATGGTATGCCCCAGTTTCTCTAGAGCCTCCTTGTGCCCAATCATCTTGAGCACGTGAGCTCCCACTGGGCTCCCTTCAGCCAGTTTGCTCTGAAAGAACAGCTTTGTCAGATTATAGCGTTCTGTCCTCGCCTGTGCAGCATACAGCATCTTGAGGTTTGCTATCATGTCTATAGCAGACATATCCTCATGCTGACGCTGCAGCGGTGGCGTCATAGACGCTAGCATCAGGCAAGCGACATCAATGCTATCATTGACGTGCTTTTCATAAGCTTCCCGAACCGCCCTTGCGGCGTTCGGAGCGGGCTGAGGCGGTATCGCCGTCTCGAGGACATACAGTTTCCTCTCTGCCTTAAGAACAATCTTAAGGTGTCCGAACCAGTCTGAGAAGTTTGGCCCAGCAAACTTCTCCCTTTCCAGTAGGGATCGCACATTGAAGCTCATGGTGTTCGTTGCTGCAGGTATCTACAACAATGCAAGAACAGCAAGGTCAGTATCAATGTAAAGAATCAATTCAGGACTTAAGAATGATTCTTTTTCTCACTATTTTATCTGGCTGAAAAATCCAGCAAAACAGCCCGAAAGAGTAGAACTCTTTTAGTGAGATGGGATCCAGATTTCATACTTGGTCTCCGCGCATTGACGTGCTTTTCATAAGCTTCCCGAACCGCCCTTGCGGCGTTCGGAGCGGGCTGAGGCGGTATCGCCGTCTCGAGGACATACAGTTTCCTCTCTGCCTTAAGAACAATCTTAAGGTGTCCGAACCAGTCTGAGAAGTTTGGCCCAGCAAACTTCTCCCTTTCCAGTAGGGATCGCACATTGAAGCTCATGGTGTTCGTTGCTGCAGGTATCTACAACAATGCAAGAACAGCAAGGTCAGTATCAATGTAAAGAATCAATTCAGGACTTAAGAATGATTCTTTTTCTCACTATTTTATCTGGCTGAAAAATCCAGCAAAACAGCCCGAAAGAGTAGAACTCTTTTAGTGAGATGGGATCCAGATTTCATACTTGGTCTCCGCGTCCCGCTCAGGCGAGATAAGATGCACAGAGAGTACAAGCACTAATTTCTGGTAGGCTGTCCCAGCCAATCGCCAACCCGTGCGATTCCCCTTCATCTGGGCAATCCAGCAGACTGTGCCAACTGAGTTGGTACAACACAATCTCTGACCCCACAGATGGCTGCCTCCATGCGCTACCATATGCGCCACATATGTAGCCTACATGGTCAAGCTGACCCGACCTACTCCCTGGACCACCACGTGCTATGCTGAGCAACGAGAAGCGATAAATCCCTTCTCTATAACACGCAGGTGTAATCCCGCACCGTCTGAAGATAGATGGACGTGCCCACTGAGTGGGTACAACACGGCTCCAACGATAATCAGAACAGTGAGGTTTCGCGTCAGAAGGCATACGAGCTTGATATTTTAGCGTTGGATTTTAACGGTCTTTTATCTTCTTCACTATCATGCAATTCCTATGGTGATAGCAGAAGATAAATAAATCATGCTGTTCTACTTATTTAAACAATAAAAGAAAGCATGGATCTTATGTGGTAAAAGCCCATAGCCTAAGTAAGACCTTAAATAAACTTAAGTCTTCACTTGTTTTTCTTGATGGGTCTTTTGCTGCTCATCTGGCCCAACCCAGGGCCCAAGCGCCATCTGCAGCTGAGGTGCGCCTACCAGGGAAAATGCGCTTGGTCCCAGAGTCGAACCCTGGACCTCCCTCCTGGTCAAGCCACTGCTGCATGCGCCTCTGCCAAGTGTGCTCTGTGCTCTTGTCTGATTAATTTACAAATTAATCTATCTAGACAAGATTGACACGCAGGTCAATTACACTTTATAAATTAAATACAATGTGATACGCATATCACAATAATTAATTTACAACTTAAATTCCAGGCACGCAGGCCCCAGCACAGCACACAATTAACATGGGCAGCCCACATAAGAATTAAATAAACAAACATAGGCATCAAGCAACATGTGATCCAATCATGAAAATTAAATTTTGAAAACCCCATAGGCATCAATTTTAATTTCCTTATTTGCCCTACAACCTTACAACGGTCCATTACTAGGGATCCACTCATCCAACCTAGTCAGATCCACTGCCCTTGCATGCACCAAGTCCTAACTGACTTGAGTCGACCAAAAGGTCAACCATGCATGCGCCAGGGCCGAACAACCCTCATGAGCTCTGGCAAGCGGGTGTGACCCCGGGCCTAACTCATGTGTGTTCGCTAGTCATCTCAATCAGACATCGCTACACGCCTGTCTGCAGTCGACCTATAGCCACCAGGTGCTATCGCACAGGTGCTATCTGGTCAACCCATCAAGGCTGTCAGATGGTCTGATCAGACTGTCTGGATCTAACCTAGGGGATGACTTCAACCCTAATAACCCGTCTAAGGGTTTAATGCAGGGCCTTAGATCTATAATGAGTCGCGCAAGTATAAGAAGTTTTGAGAAAACATACATATGCGCCAACAAGAAAACATGCGCCTAGGAGAAATAAAAACATCTCTAACAAGCATGTAAAATTCGCCTATCTCAACTAGCGCATGTAACATATAGATCATTGCATAGGATCACATAGAAAGCAAACATATTAGCATGCAATAACTGCCTCTGATACCAATTGAAAGTCCCCTAGAACAAGGGGGGCGAAACCCTATAGGAGGCGCAACAAAACCTCTAGCGGAATCTAGGATTTCTAACAAGATCGCATAGCATGTAACATGTTCAACTTTCATTAGAAAGGGATTCTTACCATTGCCATCGCTTAGATGGTGTCTTGGAAGGAAAGGCGCAAGTGCTCCTTCTCCAAAGGTGACGCACATAATTGGTGTCGCCTACTCTTCTTTGGTGCTCCTTGTGCTAGCAAGGTTCCAAGAAGTCGTTGTCGAATGGAAGGGAAAGATCACCTTGCTTGGCCGAACACTTCCTCTTTTTCGTCTACACTTCTCCACACGAGAGTGCAAGCGCCCAATCCTCAAGTTGGCGACGAGAGAGAAGGAGAAGCGAGAGAGTAGAGCGCCCTTAGGCGTGAACGTGAGTAGTGGTCACGTATGTGATCATGCTTTCTAAAAATAGAAAGCCACTTACTCACATGCGATCATGGGTTTACCCCTATACGCATTTCGCGTGCCGACGTCAGCGTGACGTCACCTGGAGAACGAGTTCGCGGCGACGGATTTAATCGGTGGCTGACGTCAGCGTGACGTCAGCAAGGGCGATTCGGCGGCGATTTTCAACAGTGAAAATCAGATTAAAACGATATTGATTTTGACTTCGGTCAAAATCCAGATTGAGGTATAATTTGGGGTTTTCAATTCTCTTTTCGGATTTCCTAATTAGGGTTAGGGTTTTCTCCGTGTGAATTGTATTTTGGGGATAAAAATTATCCGGGAGATTAGGGTTTCGATTTTGGGGCCGGAAACCCTAGGGCGAGTTACGTTCTGGTATTCCGCCGGATGGTTCTAGGAAGCGGATAAGCGCTACTTCTAGACCGATCCGACCGGGGCGTGACAACAGGTATCAGAGCAGGCTAACGTGCTCTAGCAAACACGGCACGTTCAACTTCACCCTCGAAGGTGAAGAAAGGCCTGAAATTCCAAAAAATCACCCATACTGCTAGAGGAGCGTCAGAGGACGTCCGACCTAGGCAGGATAAAGGAAAAGCCAAGGAGACGGCTGATCCTGAGGAGATGGTGAACCAGGGTGATCGCATTGCCCACATCGAGCAGATACTCGGTATGGCCAGTGGTGGAGATAATGGGATGATTCCACAGGTGGAAAATCTTCAGAAGACTGTGGAGGATCAGGAATTACTGATCGAACAGCAGAGGCTGCAAATCGAGCAACAGGGGTTGCAGATCGAGCAACAAAGGTTGCAGATCGAGGTCATGCAACAGACCATGGAGGGTCTGATCCATCTACCAGGAGAGATGGCTCGCATGAAGGAAGACATGCACGCTGAAGTAAGGGTACTGCGTTTAGCCCTAGCGCAAGTATCGAAACCAGCACCGGTGGAGCAGGAGGCTCCCAAACCGAGGATACGCGTGCCAGACCCAGCGACGTTCGGGGGAGCTCGATCATCCAGAGAGGTCGAGAATTTTATCTGGGATATGGAGCAACTGTTTTCAGCTAACCATATTTCTGCAGGAGATCGGGTGTAGGTGTGCATCGCCTATCTTACAGGTGACGCGAAACTTTGGTGGCGAACCAAAGTCGGCTCTACCTCAGGAACTGCTAGTTGGACTTGGGAGACTTTCCGTGAGGAACTGCGGCGGTAGTTTCTTCCCGGAAACTCGGCGGACCAGGCGCGTGGCAAACTGGATCGGCTGAGGCATACAGGCTCGATCCAGGAGTACGTCAGGGCCTTCTCTACTTTGATGCTGGAGCTTCCGGGTATGGCGGAGGACGATAGGCGATACTTCTTCCTCCGGGGCCTTCAGCCATGGGCAGAAACAGAGGTCCGACGTCGTGAGCCGGTTGACTGGAGGGCGGCAGCGGCAGTGGCTGAATCTTTGGTGGATAACAGAAATTTCAAACCAGCACCACCAAAGAAATCCAAGACACCACCAAAGTGCGGCTCTCAGCGCGGCTCCCCACGCACACCACCGGGAGCCAGAGTTTCAGAGAGAGGTAGGCCATTCTACCGGAAGAACAAGGGTTCACCGGGACGACGGGAGCAAAAGCCACAGGGTTGCTTTTGGTGCGGCGGTCCTCACTGGGTAAAGGATTGTCCTAGCAAACAAAAGCTTATGGCGATAGCGGCACAGGATCCAGTGGAGCAGGTTGAAGAAACTGAGCAACCACGGATTGGATCACTGCAGGTAGTGCCACACACTGCCACGGGAGCGCAGCAGTGTCGGGTTGGTGCTTTGAGGATCGGAGCGATGGTTCTGCAGGATCCGCCCGTTAGAGACATCGAGGGCGATGTCCAAATTGGGCGGGGGATATAAATATTAATATCAAGATTAAAACTCAATGTTTTCATAGAGATCAAAATCGAGTTTAAGATGAATATTAGGAGCAAGATAAAGATGAAAATTATAAGATTAAAATTGAAATCTAAAATCAAAACTGAGATCAAAATGAAGATGAAGATAATTATGAAGAATAAGATCAATGTTATAATTAAGAATGAGAATAAGATTAATAACAATTAAAGCTTATAATCGAGTTCAAAATTTTCATCATGATTAGATCAATATCAATATCAATAACAATATCAAGATTGAAGACTAAGATTACAAACAAGATCAAAATCGAGTTTAAGATTAAAATTAAAAAGAAGATAAAGATAAATATCATAAGATAAAGTTTGAAATCTTGAATAAAATCAAGATCAACATCATGATCATGAACAAAATAAATATTAAATTAAGATTTCAAAATGATAAACATCAAATATGGATCATAATCAAGATAAACATCCTCATTATAAAAAGACCAAGAAAAATATAAATATTAATATAAAGATTAAAACTCAATATCTCCATAGAGATCAAAATCGAGTTTAAGATGAATATTAGGAGCAAGATAAAGATGCAGATTATAAGATTAAAACTAAAATCTGAAATCAAAACTGAAATCAAAATGAAGATAAAGATATTTCTTATAAGAATAAAATCATTATTATAATTAAGAATAAGAATAAGATTAATAACAATTAAAATTCATAATCGAGGTCAAAATTTTCATCATGATTAGATCAATATCAAAATTAATAACAATATCAAGATTTGAGACCAAGATTACAAACAAGATCAAAATCGAGTTTAAGATTAAAATTAAAAATAAGATAAAGATAAATATCATTAGATGAAGTTTAAAATCATGATTAAAATCAAGATCAACGTCATGATCATGAACAAAATCAATTTTAAATTAAGATTCCAAAATGATAAACATCAAATATGGATCATAATCAAGATCAACATCCTCATTATTAGAAGACCAAGATAAATATAAATATTAATATCAAGATTAAAACTCAATGTTTTCATAGAGATCAAAATCGAGTTTAAGATGAATATTAGGAGCAAGATAAAGATGAAAATTATAAGATTAAAATTGAAATCTAAAATCAAAACTGAGATCAAAATGAAGATGAAGATAAATATGAAGAATAAGATCAATGTTATAATTAAGAATGAGAATAAGATTAATAACAATTAAAGCTTATAATCGAGTTCAAAATTTTCATCATGATTAGATCAATATCAATATCAATAACAATATCAAGACTGAAGACTAAGATTACAAACAAGATCAAAATCGAGTTTAAGATTAAGATTAAAAAGAAGATAAAGATAAATATCATAAGCTAAAGTTTGAAATCTTGATTAAAATCAAGATCAACATCATGATCATGAACAAAATAAATATTAAATTAAGATTTCAAAATGATAAACATCAAATATGGATCATAATCAAGATAAACATCCTCATTATAAAAAGACCAAGATAAATATAAATATTAATATCAAGATTAAAACTCAATATCTCCATAGAGATGAAAATCGAGTTTAAGATTAATATTAGGAGCAAGATAAAGATGAAGATTATAAGATTAAAACTAAAATCTGAAATCAAAACTGAGATCAAAATGAAGATAAAGATATTTCTTATAAGAATAAAATCATTGTTATAATTAAGAATAAGAATAAGATTAATAACAATTAAAATTCATAATCGAGGTCAAAATTTTCATCATGATTAGATCAATATCAAAATTAATAACAATATCAAGATTTGAGACCAAGATTACAAACAAGATCAAAATCGAGTTTAAGATTAAAATTAAAAATAAGATAAAGATAAATATCATAAGATGAAGTTTAAAATCATGATTAAAATCAAGATCAACGTCATGATCATGAACAAAATCAATTTTAAATTAAGATTCCAAAATGATAAACATCAAATATGGATCATAATCAAGATCAACATCCTCATTATTAGAAGACCAAGATAAATATAAATATTAATATCAAGATTAAAACTCAATGTTTTCATAGAGATCAAAATCGAGTTTAAGATGAATATTAGGAGCAAGATAAAGATGAAAATTATAAGATTAAAACTGAAATCTAAAATCAAATCTGAGATCAAAATGAAGATGAAGATAATTATGAAGAATAAGATCAATGTTATAATTAAGAATGAGAATAAGATTAATATCAATTAAAGCTTATAATCGAGTTCAAAATTTTCATCATGATTAGATGAATATCAATATCAATAACAATATCAAGATTGTAGACTAAGATTACAAACAAGATCAAAATCGAGTTTAAGATTAAGATTAAAAAGAAGATAAAGATAAATATCATAAGCTAAAGTTTGAAATCTTGATTAAAATCAAGATCAACATAATGATCATGAACAAAATAAATATTAAATTAAGATTTCAAAATGATAAACATCAAATATGGATCATAATCAAGATAAACATCCTCATTATAAAAAGACCAAGATAAATATAAATATTAATATAAAGATTAAAACTCAATATCTCCATAGAGATCAAAATCGAGTTTAAGATTAATATTAGGAGCAAGATAAAGATGCAGATTATAAGATTAAAACTAAAATCTGAAATCAAAACTGAGATCAAAATGAAGATGAAGATATTTCTTATAAGAATAAAATCATTGTTATAATTAAGAATAAGAATAAGATTAATAACAATTAAAATTCATAATCGTGGTCAAAATTTTCATCATGATTAGATCAATATCAAAATTAATAACAATATCAAGATTTGAGACCAAGATTACAAACAAGATCAAAATCGAGTTTAAGATTAAAATTAAAAATAAGATAAAGATAAATATCATAAGATGAAGTTTAAAATCATGATTAAAATCAAGATCAACGTCATGATCATGAACAAAATCAATTTTAAATTAAGATTCCAAAATGATAAACATCAAATATGGATCATAATCAAGATCAACATCCTCATTATTAGAAGACCAAGATAAATATAAATATTAATATCAAGATTAAAACTCAATGTTTTCATAGAGATCAAAATCGAGTTTAAGATGAATATTAGGAGCAAGATAAAGATGAAAATTATAAGATTAAAACTGAAATCTAAAATCAAATCTGAGATCAAAATGAAGATGAAGATAAATATGAAGAATAAGATCAATGTTATAATTAAGAATGAGAATAAGATTAATAACAATTAAAGCTTATAATCGAGTTCAAAATTTTCATCATGATTAGATCAATATCAATATCAATAACAATATCAAGATTGAAGACTAAGATTACAAACAAGATCAAAATCGAGTTTAAGATTAAAATTAAAAATAAGATAAAGATAAATATCATAAGCTAAAGTTTGAAATCTTGATTAAAATCAAGATCAACATCATGATCATGAACAAAATAAATATTAAATTAAGATTTCAAAATGATAAACATCAAATATGGATCATAATCAAGATAAACATCCTCATTATAAAAAGACCAAGATAAATATAAATATTAATATCAAGATTAAAACTCAATATCTCCATAGAGATCAAAATCGAGTTTAAGATGAATATTAGGAGCAAGATAAAGATGAAGATTATAAGATTAAAACTGAAATCTGAGAACAAAACTGAGATCAAAATGAAGATGAAGATAATTCTTATAAGAATAAAATCAATGTTATAATTAAGAATAAGAATAAGATTAATAACAATTAAAATTCATAATCGAGGTCAAAATTTTCATCATGATTAGATCAATATCAATATTAATAACAATATCAAGATTTGAGACCAAGATTACAAACAAGATCAAAATCGAGTTTAAGATTAAAATTAAAAATAAGATAAAGATAAATATCATTAGATGAAGTTTAAAATCATGATTAAAATCAAGATCAACGTCATGATCATGAACAAAATCAATTTTAAATTAAGATTCCAAAATGATAAACATCAAATATGGATCATAATCAAGATCAACATCCTCATTATTAGAAGACCAAGATAAATATAAATATTAATATCAAGATTAAAACTCAATGTTTTCATAGAGATCAAAATCGAGTTTAAGATGAATATTAGGAGCAAGATAAAGATGAAAATTATAAGATTAAAATTGAAATCTAAAATCAAAACTGAGATCAAAATGAAGATGAAGATAAATATGAAGAATAAGATCAATGTTATAATTAAGAATGAGAATAAGATTAATAACAATTAAAGCTTATAATCGAGTTCAAAATTTTCATCATGATTAGATCAATATCAATATCAATAACAATATCAAGACTGAAGACTAAGATTACAAACAAGATCAAAATCGAGTTTAAGATTAAGATTAAAAAGAAGATAAAGATAAATATCATAAGCTAAAGTTTGAAATCTTGATTAAAATCAAGATCAACATCATGATCATGAACAAAATAAATATTAAATTAAGATTTCAAAATGATAAACATCAAATATGGATCATAATCAAGATAAACATCCTCATTATAAAAAGACCAAGATAAATATAAATATTAATATCAAGATTAAAACTCAATATCTCCATAGAGATGAAAATCGAGTTTAAGATTAATATTAGGAGCAAGATAAAGATGCAGATTATAAGATTAAAACTAAAATCTGAAATCAAAACTGAGATCAAAATGAAGATAAAGATATTTCTTATAAGAATAAAATCATTGTTATAATTAAGAATAAGAATAAGATTAATAACAATTAAAATTCATAATCGAGGTCAAAATTTTCATCATGATTAGATCAATATCAAAATTAATAACAATATCAAGATTTGAGACCAAGATTACAAACAAGATCAAAATCGAGTTTAAGATTAAAATTAAAAATAAGATAAAGATAAATATCATAAGATGAAGTTTAAAATCATGATTAAAATCAAGATCAACGTCATGATCATGAACAAAATCAATTTTAAATTAAGATTCCAAAATGATAAACATCAAATATGGATCATAATCAAGATCAACATCCTCATTATTAGAAGACCAAGATAAATATAAATATTAATATCAAGATTAAAACTCAATGTTTTCATAGAGATCAAAATCGAGTTTAAGATGAATATTAGGAGCAAGATAAAGATGAAAATTATAAGATTAAAACTGAAATCTAAAATCAAATCTGAGATCAAAATGAAGATGAAGATAATTATGAAGAATAAGATCAATGTTATAATTAAGAATGAGAATAAGATTAATATCAATTAAAGCTTATAATCGAGTTCAAAATTTTCATCATGATTAGATGAATATCAATATCAATAACAATATCAAGATTGTAGACTAAGATTACAAACAAGATCAAAATCGAGTTTAAGATTAAGATTAAAAAGAAGATAAAGATAAATATCATAAGCTCAAGTTTGAAATCTTGATTAAAATCAAGATCAACATAATGATCATGAACAAAATAAATATTAAATTAAGATTTCAAAATGATAAACATCAAATATGGATCATAATCAAGATAAACATCCTCATTATAAAAAGACCAAGATAAATATAAATATTAATATAAAGATTAAAACTCAATATCTCCATAGAGATCAAAATCGAGTTTAAGATTAATATTAGGAGCAAGATAAAGATGCAGATTATAAGATTAAAACTAAAATCTGAAATCAAAACTGAGATCAAAATGAAGATGAAGATATTTCTTATAAGAATAAAATCATTGTTATAATTAAGAATAAGAATAAGATTAATAACAATTAAAATTCATAATCGTGGTCAAAATTTTCATCATGATTAGATCAATATCAAAATTAATAACAATATCAAGATTTGAGACCAAGATTACAAACAAGATCAAAATCGAGTTTAAGATTAAAATTAAAAATAAGATAAAGATAAATATCATAAGATGAAGTTTAAAATCATGATTAAAATCAAGATCAACGTCATGATCATGAACAAAATCAATTTTAAATTAAGATTCCAAAATGATAAACATCAAATATGGATCATAATCAAGATCAACATCCTCATTATTAGAAGACCAAGATAAATATAAATATTAATATCAAGATTAAAACTCAATGTTTTCATAGAGATCAAAATCGAGTTTAAGATGAATATTAGGAGCAAGATAAAGATGAAAATTATAAGATTAAAACTGAAATCTAAAATCAAATCTGAGATCAAAATGAAGATGAAGATAAATATGAAGAATAAGATCAATGTTATAATTAAGAATGAGAATAAGATTAATAACAATTAAAGCTTATAATCGAGTTCAAAATTTTCATCATGATTAGATCAATATCAATATCAAAAACAATATCAAGATTGAAGACTAAGATTACAAACAAGATCTAAATCGTGTTTAAGATTAAGTTTAAAAAGAAGATAAAGATAAATATCATAAGATAAAGTTTGAAATCTTGAATAAAATCAAGATCAACATCATGATCATGAACAAAATAAATATTAAATTAAGATTTCAAAATGATAAACATCAAATATGGATCATAATCAAGATAAACATCCTCATTATAAAAAGACCAAGATAAATATAAATATTAATATCAAGATTAAAACTCAATATCTCCATAGAGATCAAAATCGAGTTTAAGATGAATATTAGGAGCAAGATAAAGATGAAGATTATAAGATTAAAACTGAAATCTGAGAACAAAACTGAGATCAAAATGAAGATGAAGATAATTCTTATAAGAATAAAATCAATGTTATAATTAAGAATAAGAATAAGATTAATAACAATTAAAATTCATAATCGAGGTCAAAATTTTCATCATGATTAGATCAATATCAATATTAATAACAATATCAAGATTTGAGACCAAGATTACAAACAAGATCAAAATCGAGTTTAAGATTAAAATTAAAAATAAGATAAAGATAAATATCATAAGGTGAAGTTTAAAATCATGATTAAAATCAAGATCAATGTCATGATCATGAACAAAATCAATTTTAAATTAAGATTCCAAAATGATAAACATCAAATATGGATCATAATCAAGATCAACATCCTCATTATTAGAAGACCAAGATAAATATAAATATTAATATCAAGATTAAAACTCAATGTTTTCATAGAGATCAAAATCGAGTTTAAGATGAATATTAGGAGCAAGATAAAGATGAAAATTAAAAGATTAAAACTGAAATCTAAAATCAAATCTGAGATCAAAATGAAGATGAAGATAATTATGAAGAATAAGATCAATGTTATAATTAAGAATGAGAATAAGATTAATAACAATTAAAGCTTATAATCGAGTTCAAAATTTTCATCATGATTAGATCAATATCAATATCAATAACAATATCAAGATTGAAGACTAAGATTACAAATAAGATCAAAATCGAGTTTAAGATTAAAATTAAAAATAAGATAAAGATAAATATCATAAGATGAAGTTTAAAATCATGATTAAAATCAAGATCAACGTCATGATCATGAACAAAATCAATTTTAAATTAAGATTCCAAAATGATAAACATCAAATATGGATCATAATCAAGATCAACATCCTCATTATTAGAAGACCAAGATAAATATAAATATTAATATCAAGATTAAAACTCAATGTTTTCATAGAGATCAAAATCGAGTTTAAGACGAATATTAGGAGCAAGATAAAGATGAAAATTAAAAGATTAAAACTGAAATCTAAAATCAAATCTGAGATCAAAATGAAGATGAAGATAATTATGAAGAATAAGATCAATGTTATAATTAAGAATGAGAATAAGATTAATAACAATTAAAGCTTATAATCGAGTTCAAAATTTTCATCATGACTAGATCAATATCAATATCAATAACAATATCAAGATTGAAGACTAAGATTACAAATAAGATCAAAATCGAGTTTAAGATTAAAATTAAAAATAAGATAAAGATAAATATCATAAGATGAAGTTTAAAATCATGATTAAAATCAAGATCAACGTCATGATCATGAACAAAATCAATTTTAAATTAAGATTCCAAAATGATAAACATCAAATATGGATCATAATCAAGATCAACATCCTCATTTTTAGAAGACCAAGATAAATATAAATATTAATATCAAGATTAAAACTCAATGTTTTCATAGAGATCAAAATCGAGTTTAAGATGAATATTAGGAGCAAGATAAAGATGAAAATTATAAGATTAAAATTGAAATCTAAAATCAAATCTGAGATCAAAATGAAGATGAAGATAATTATGAAGAATAAGATCAATGTTATAATTAAGAATGAGAATAAGATTAATAAAAATTAAAGTTTATAATCGAGTTCAAAATTTTCATCATGATTAGATCAATATCAATATCAATAACAATATCAAGATTGAAGACTAAGATTACAAACAAGATCTATATCGAGTTTAAGATTAAGTTTAAAAAGAAGATAAAGATAAATATCATAAGATAAAGTTTGAAATCTTGAATAAAATCAAGATCAACATCATGATCATGAACAAAATAAATATTAAATTAAGATTTCAAAATGATAAACATCAAATATGGATCATAATCAAGATAAACATCCTCATTATAAAAAGACCAAGATAAATATAAATATTAATATCCAGATTAAAACTCAATATCTCCATAGAGATCAAAATTGAGTTTAAGATTAATATTAGGAGCAAGATAAAGATGAAGATTATAAGATTAAAACTAAGATCTGAGAACAAAACTGAGATCAAAATGAAGATGAAGATAATTCTTATAAGAATAAAATCAATGTTAAAATTAAGAATAAGAATAAGATTAATAACAATTAAAATTCGTAATCGAGGTCAAAATTTTCATCATGATTAGATCAATATCAATACAAACAAGATCAATATCAAGATTTGAGACCAAGATTACAAACAAGATCAAAATCGAGTTTAAGATTAAAATTAAAAAGAAGATAAAGATAAATATCATAAGATGAAGTTTGAAATCATGATTAAAATCAAGATCAACGTCATGATCATGAACAAAATCAAATTTAAATTAAGATTCCAAAATGATAAACATCAAATATGGATCATAATCAAGATCAACATCCTCATTATTAGAAGACCAAGATAAATATAAATATTAATATCAAGATTAAAACTCAATGTTTTCATAGAGATCAAAATCGAGTTTAAGATGAATATTAGGAGCCAGATAAAGATGAAAATTATAAGATTAAAACTGAAATCTAAAATCAAATCTGAGATCAAAATGAAGATGAAGATAATTATGAAGAATAAGATCAATGTTATAATTAAGAATGAGAATAAGATTAATAAAAATTAAAGTTTATAATCGAGTTCAAAATTTTCATCATAATTAGATCAATATCAATATCAATAACAATATCAAGATTGAAGACTAAGATTACAAACAAGATCTAAATCGAGTTTAAGATTAAGTTTAAAAAGAAGATAAAGATAAATATCATAAGATAAAGTTTGAAATCTTGAATAAAATCAAGATCAACATCATGATCATGAACAAAATAAATATTAAATTAAGATTTCAAAATGATAAACATCAAATATGGATCATAATCAAGATAAACATCCTCATTATAAAAAGACCAAGATAAATATAAATATTAATATCCAGATTAAAACTCAATATCTCCATAGAGATCAAAATTGAGTTTAAGATTAATATTAGGAGCAAGATAAAGATGAAGATTATAAGATTAAAACTAAGATCTGAGAACAAAACTGAGATCAAAATGAAGATGAAGATAATTCTTATAAGAATAAAATCAATGTTAAAATTAAGAATAAGAATAAGATTAATAACAATTAAAATTCGTAATCGAGGTCAAAATTTTCATCATGATTAGATCAATATCAATACAAACAAGATCAATATCAAGATTTGAGACCAAGATTACAAACAAGATCAAAATCGAGTTTAAGATTAAAATTAAAAAGAAGATAAAGATAAATATCATAAGATGAAGTTTGAAATCATGATTAAAATCAAGATCAACGTCATGATCATGAACAAAATCAAATTTAAATTAAGATTCCAAAATGATAAACATCAAATATGGATCATAATCAAGATCAACATCCTCATTATTAGAAGACCAAGATAAATATAAATATTAATATCAAGATTAAAACTCAATGTTTTCATAGAGATCAAAATCGAGTTTAAGATGAATATTAGGAGCCAGATAAAGATGAAAATTATAAGATTAAAACTGAAATCTAAAATCAAATCTGAGATCAAAATGAAGATGAAGATAATTATGAAGAATAAGATCAATGTTATAATTAAGAATGAGAATAAGATTAATAAAAATTAAAGTTTATAATCGAGTTCAAAATTTTCATCATGATTAGATCAATATCAATATCAATAACAATATCAAGATTGAAGACTAAGATTACAAACAAGATCTAAATCGAGTTTAAGATTAAGTTTAAAAAGAAGATAAAGATAAATATCATAAGATAAAGTTTGAAATCTTGAATAAAATCAAGATCAACATCATGATCATGAATAAAATAAATATTAAATTAAGATTTCAAAATGATAAACATCAAATATGGATCATAATCAAGATAAACATCCTCATTATAAAAAGACCAAGATAAATATAAATATTAATATCCAGATTAAAACTCAATATCTCCATAGAGATCAAAATTGAGTTTAAGATTAATATTAGGAGGAAGATAAAGATGAAGATTATAAGATTAAAACTAAGATCTGAGAACAAAACTGAGATCAAAATGAAGATGAAGATAATTCTTATAAGAATAAAATCAATGTTAAAATTAAGAATAAGAATAAGATTAATAACAATTAAAATTCGTAATCGAGGTCAAAATTTTCATCATGATTAGATCAATATCAATACAAACAAGATCAATATCAAGATTTGAGACCAAGATTACAAACAAGATCAAAATCGAGTTTAAGATTAAAATTAAAAAGAAGATAAAGATAAATATCATAAGATGAAGTTTGAAATCATGATTAAAATCAAGATCAACGTCATGATCATGAACAAAATCAAATTTAAATTAAGATTCCAAAATGATAAACATCAAATATGGATCATAATCAAGATCAACATCCTCATTATTAGAAGACCAAGATAAATATAAATATTAATATCAAGATTAAAACTCAATGTTTTCATAGAGATCAAAATCGAGTTTAAGATGAATATTAGGAGCAAGATAAAGATGAAAATTATAAGATTAAAACTGAAATCTAAAATCAAATCTGAGATCAAAATGAAGATGAAGATAATTATGAAGAATAAGATCAATGTTATAATTAAGAATGAGAATAAGATTAATAAAAATTAAAGCTTATAATCGAGTTCAAAATTTTCATCATGATTAGATCAATATCAATATCAATAACAATATCAAGATTGAAGACTAAGATTACAAACAAGATCTAAATCGAGTTTAAGATTAAGTTTAAAAAGAAGATAAAGATAAATATCATAAGATAAAGTTTGAAATCTTGAATAAAATCAAGATCAACATCATGATCATGAACAAAATAAATATTAAATTAAGATTTCAAAATGATAAACATCAAATATGGATCATAATCAAGATAAACATCCTCATTATAAAAAGACCAAGATAAATATAAATATTAATATCCAGATTAAAACTCAATATCTCCATAGAGATCAAAATCGAGTTTAAGATTAATATTAGGAGCAAGATAAAGATGAAGATTATAAGATTAAAACTGAGATCTGAGAACAAAACTGAGATCAAAATGAAGATGAAGATAATTCTTATAAGAATAAAATCAATGTTAAAATTAAGAATAAGAATAAGATTAATAACAATTAAAATTCATAATCGAGGTCAAAATTTTCATCATGATTAGATCAATATCAATACAAACAAGATCAATATCAAGTTTTGAGACCAAGATTACAAACAAGATCAAAATCGAGTTTAAGATTAAAATTAAAAAGAAGATAAAGATAAATATCATAAGATGAAGTTTGAGATCATGATTAAAATCAAGATCAACGTCATGATCATGAACAAAATCAAATTTAAATTAAGATTCCAAAATGATAAACATCAAATATGGATAATAATCAAGATCAACATCCTCATTATTAGAAGACCAAGATAAATATAAATATTAATATCAAGATTAAAACTCAATGTTTTCATAGAGATCAAAATCGAGTTTAAGATGAATATTAGGAGCCAGATAAAGATGAAAATTATAAGATTAAAACTGAAATCTAAAATCAAATCTGAGATCAAAATGAAGATGAAGATAATTATGAAGAATAAGATCAATGTTATAATTAAGAATGAGAATAAGATTAATAAAAATTAAAGTTTATAATCGAGTTCAAAATTTTCATCATGATTAGATCAATATCAATATCAATAACAATATCAAGATTGAAGACTAAGATTACAAACAAGATCTAAATCGAGTTTAAGATTAAGTTTAAAAAGAAGATAAAGATAAATATCATAAGATAAAGTTTGAAATCTTGAATAAAATCAAGATCAACATCATGGTCATGAACAAAATAAATATTAAATTAAGATTTCAAAATGATAAACATCAAATATGGATCATAATCAAGATAAACATCCTCATTATAAAAAGACCAAGATAAATATAAATATTAATATCCAGATTAAAACTCAATATCTCCATAGAGATCAAAATCGAGTTTAAGATTAATATTAGGAGCAAGATAAAGATGAATATTATAAGATTAAAACTGAAATCTGAGAACAAAACTGAGATCAAAATGAATATGAAGATAATTCTTATAAGAATAAAATCAATGTTATAATTAAGAATAAGAATAAGATTAATAACAATTAAAATTCATAATCGAGGTCAAAATTTTCATCATGATTTGATCAATATCAATATTAATAACAATATCAAGATTTGAGACCAAGATTACAAACAAGATCAAAATCGAGTTTAAGATTAAAATTAAAAATAAGATAAAGATAAATATCATAAGATGAAGTTTGAAATCATGATTTAAATCAAGATCAACGTCATGATCATGAACAAAATCAATTTTAAATTAAGATTCCAAAATGATAAACATCAAATATGGATCATAATCAAGATCAACATCCTCATTATTAGAAGACCAAGATAAATATAAATATTAATATCAAGATTAAAACTCAATGTTTTCATAGAGATCAAAATCGAGTTTAAGATGAATATTAGGAGCAAGATAAAGATGAAAATTATAAGATTAAAATTGAAATCTAAAATCAAAACTGAGATCAAAATGAAGATGAAGATATTTCTTATAAGAATAAAATCAATGTTATAATTAAGAATGAGAATAAGATTAATAACAATTAAAGCTTATAATCGAGTTCAAAATTTTCATCATGATTAGATCAATATCAATATCAATAACAATATCAAGATTGAAGACTAAGATTACAAACAAGATCAAAATCGAGTTTAAGATTAAGATTAAAAAGAAGATAAAGATAAATATCATAAGATAAAGTTTGAAATCTTGAATAAAATCAAGATCAACATCATGATCATAAACAAAATAAATATTAAATTAAGATTTCAAAATGATAAACATCAAATATGGATCATAATCAAGATAAACATCCTCATTATAAAAAGACCAAGATAAATATAAATATTAATATCAAGATTAAAACCTAATATCTCCATAGAGATAAAAATCGAGTTTAAGATGAATATTAGGAGCAAGATAAAGATGAAGATTATAAGATTAAAACTAAAATCTAAAATCAAAACTGAGATCAAAATGAAGATGAAGATAATTATCAAGAATAAAATCAATGTTATAATTAAGAATGAGAATAAGATTAATAACAATTAAAGCTCATAATCGAGTTCAAAATTTTCATCATGATTAGATCAATATCAATATCAATAACAATATCAAGATTGAAGACCAAGATTACGAACAAGATCAAAATCAAGTTTAAGATTAAGATTAAAAAGAAGATAAAGATGAATATCATAAGATAGAGTTTGAAATCATGATTAAAATCAAGATCAATATCATGATCATGAACCAAATCAATATTAAATTAAGATTTCAAAATGATAAACATCAAATACGGATCATAATCAAGATCAACATCCTCATTATAAAAAGACCAAGATAAATATAAATATTAATATCAAGATTAAAACTCAATATCTCCATAGAGATCAAAATCGAGTTTAAGATTAATATTAGGAGCAAGATAAAGATGAAGATTATAAGATTAAAACTGAAATCTGAGAACAAAACTGAGATCAAAATGAAGATAAAGATAATTCTTATAAGAATAAAATCAATGTTATAATTAAGAATAAGAATAAGATTAATAACAATTAAAATTCATAATCAAGGTCAAAATTTTCATCATGATTAGATCAATATCAATTTTAATAACAATATCAAGATTTGAGACCAAGATTACAAACAAGATCAAAATCGAGTTTAAGATTAAAATTAAAAATAAGATAAAGATAAATATCATAAGATGAAGTTTGAAATCATGATTAAAATCAAGATCAACGTCATGATCATGAACAAAATAAATTTTAAATTAAGATTCCAAAATGATAAACATCAAATATGGATCATAATAAAAAAAAAACATCCTCATTATAAAAAGACCAAGATAAATATAAATATTAATATCAAGATTAAAACTCAATATCTCCATAGAGATCAAAATCGAGTTTAAGATTAATATTAGGAGCAAGATAAAGATGAAGATTATAAGATTAAAACTAAAATCTGAAATCAAAACTGAGATAAAATGAAGATGAAGATATTTCTTATAAGAATAAAATCATTGTTATAATTAAGAATAAGAATAAGATTAATAACAATTAAAATTCATAATCGAGGTCAAAATTTTCATCATGATTAGATCAATATCAAAATTAATAACAATATCAAGATTTGAGACCAAGATTACAAACAAGATCAAAATCGAGTTTAAGATTAAAATTAAAAATAAGATAAAGATAAATATCATAATATGAAGTTTAAAATCATGATTAAAATCAAGATCAACGTCATGATCATGAACAAAATTAATTTTAAATTAAGATTCCAAAATGATAAACATCAAATATGGATCATAATCAAGATCAACATCCTCATTATTAGAAGACCAAGATAAATATAAATATTAATATCAAGATTAAAACTCAATGTTTTCATAGAGATCAAAATCGAGTTTAAGATGAATATTAGGAGCAAGATAAAGATGAAAATTATAAGATTAAAACTGAAATCTAAAATCAAATCTGAGATCAAAATGAAGATGAAGATAATTATGAAGAATAAGATCAATGTTAAAATTAAGAATGAGAATAAGATTAATAACAATTAAAGCTTATAATCGAGTTCAAAATTTTCATCATGATTAGATCAATATCAATATCAATAACAATATCAAGATTGAAGACTAAGATTACAAACAAAATCAAAATCGAGTTTAAGATTAAGATTAAAAAGAAGATAAAGATAAATATCATAAGCTAAAGTTTGAAATCTTGATTAAAATCAAGATCAACATAATGATCATGAACAAAATAAATATTAAATTAAGATTTCAAAATGATAAACATCAAATATGGATCATAATCAACATAAACATCCTCATTATAAAAAGACCAAGATAAATATAAATATTAATATAAAGATTAAAACTCAATATCTCCATAGAGATCAAAATCGAGTTTAAGATTAATATTAGGAGCAAGATAAAGATGCAGATTATAAGATTAAAACTAAAATCTGAAATCAAAACAGAGATCAAAATGAAGATAAAGATATTTCTTATAAGAATAAAATCATTATTATAATTAAGAATAAGAATAAGTTTAATAACAATTAAAATTCATAATCGAGGTCAAAATTTTCATCATGATTAGATCAATATCAAAATTAATAACAATATCAAGATTTGAGACCAAGATTACAAACAAGATCAAAATCGAGTTTAAGATTAAAATTAAAAATAAGATAAAGATAAATATCATAAGATGAAGTTTAAAATCATGATTTAAATCAAGATCAACGTCATGATCATGAACAAAATCAATTTTAAATTAAGATTCCAAAATGATAAACATCAAATATGGATCATAATCAAGATCAACATCCTCATTATTAGAAGACCAAGATAAATATAAATATTAATATCAAGATTAAAACTCAATGTTTTCATAGAGATCAAAATCGAGTTTAAGATGAATATTAGGAGCAAGAAAAAGATGAAAATTATAAGATTAAAATTGAAATCTAAAATCAAAACTGAGATCAAAATGAAGATGAAGATAATTATGAAGAATAAGATCAATGTTATAATTAAGAATGAGAATAAGATTAATAACAATTAAAGCTTATAATCGAGTTCAAAATTTTCATCATGATTAGATCAATATCAATATCAATAACAATATCAAGACTGAAGACTAAGATTACAAACAAGATCAAAATCGAGTTTAAGATTAAGATTAAAAAGAAGATAAAGATAAATATCATAATCTAAAGTTTGAAATCTTGATTAAAATCAAGATCAACATCATGATCATGAACAAAATAAATATTAAATTAAGATTTCAAAATGATAAACATCAAATATGGATCATAATCAAGATAAACATCCTCATTATAAAAAGACCAAGATAAATATAAATATTAATATCAAGATTAAAACTCAATATCTCCATAGAGATGAAAATCGAGTTTAAGATTAATATTAGGAGCAAGATAAAGATGAAGATTATAAGATTAAAACTAAAATCTGAAATCAAAATTGAGATCAAAAGGAAGATAAAGATATTTCTTATAAGAATAAAATCATTGTTATAATTAAGAATAAGAATAAGATTAATAACAATTAAAATTCATAATCGAGGTCAAAATTTTCATCATGATTAGATCAATATCAAAATTAATAACAATATCAAGATTTGACACCAAGATAACAAACAAGATCAAAATCGAGTTTAAGATTAAAATTAAAAATAAGATAAAGATAAATATCATTAGATGAAGTTTAAAATCATGATTAAAATCAAGATCAACGTCTTGATCATGAACAAAATCAATTTTAAATTAAGATTCCAAAATGATAAACATCAAATATGGATCATAATCAAGATCAACATCCTCATTATTAGAAGACCAAGATAAATATAAATATTAATATCAAGATTAAAACTCAATGTTTTCATAGAGATCAAAATCGAGTTTAAGATGAATATTAGGAGCAAGATAAAGATGAAAATTATAAGATTAAAATTGAAATCTAAAATCAAAACTGAGATCAAAATGAAGATGAAGATAATTATGAAGAATAAGATCAATGTTATAATTAAGAATGAGAATAAGATTAATAACAATTAAAGCTTATAATCGAGTTCAAAATTTTTATCATGATTAGATCAATATCAATATCAATAACAATATCAAGATTGAAGACTAAGATTACAAACAAGATCAAAATCGAGTTTAAGATTAAGATTAAAAAGAACATAAAGATAAATATCATAAGATAAAGTTTGAAATCTTGAATAAAATCAAGATCAACATCATGATCATGAACAAAATAAATATTAAATTAAGATTTCAAAATGATAAACATCAAATATGGATCATAATCAAGATAAACATCCTCATTATAAAAAGACCAAGATAAATATAAATATTAATATCAAGATTAAAACTCAATATCTCCATAGAGATCAAAATCGAGTTTAAGATTAATATTAGGAGCAAGATAAAGATGAAGATTATAAGATTAAAACTAAAATCTGAAATCAAAACTGAGATCAAAATGAAGATGAAGATATTTCTTATAAGAATAAAATCATTGTTATAATTAAGAATAAGAATAAGATTAATAACAATTAAAATTCATAATCGAGGTCAAAATTTTCATCATGATTAGATCAATATCAAAATTAATAACAATATCAAGATTTGAGACCAAGATTACAAACAAGATCAAAATCGAGTTTAAGATTAAAATTAAAAATAAGATAAAGATAAATATCATAAGATGAAGTTTAAAATCATGATTAAAATCAAGATCAACGTCATGATCATGAACAAAATCAATTTTAAATTAAGATTCCAAAATGATAAACATCAAATATGGATCATAATCAAGATCAACATCCTCATTATTAGAAGACCAAGATAAATATAAATATTAATATCAAGATTAAAACTCAATGTTTTCATAGAGATCAAAATCGAGTTTAAGATGAATATTAGGAGCAAGATAAAGATGAAAATTATAAGATTAAAACTGAAATCTAAAATCAAATCTGAGATCAAAATGAAGATGAAGATAATTATGAAGAATAAGATCAATGTTATAATTAAGAATGAGAATAAGATTAATAACAATTAAAGCTTATAATCGAGTTCAAAATTTTCATCATGATTAGATCAATATCAATATCAATAACAATATCAAGATTGAAGACTAAGATTACAAACAAGATCAAAATCGAGTTTAAGATTAAGATTAAAAAGAAGATAAAGATAAATATCATAAGCTAAAGTTTGAAATCTTGATTAAAATCAAGATCAACATCATGATCATGAACAAAATAAATATTAAATTAAGATTTCAAAATGATAAACATCAAATATGGATCATAATCAAGATAAACATCCTCATTATAAAAAGACCAAGATAAATATAAATATTAATATCAAGATTAAAACTCAATATCTCCATAGAGATCAAAATCGAGTTTAAGATGAATATTAGGAGCAAGATAAAGATGAAGATTATAAGATTAAAACTGAAATCTGAGAACAAAACTGAGATCAAAATGAAGATGAAGATAATTCTTATAAGAATAAAATCAATGTTATAATTAAGAATAAGAATAAGATTAATAACAATTAAAATTCATAATCGAGGTCAAAATTATCATCATGATTAGATCAATATCAAAATTAATAAAAATATCAAGATTTGAGACCAAGATTACAAACAAGATCAAAATCGAGTTTAAGATTAAATTTAAAAATAAGATAAAGATAAATATCATAAGGTGAAGTTTAAAATCATGATTAAAATCAAGATCAATGTCATGATCATGAACAAAATCAATTTTAAATTAAGATTCCAAAATGATAAACATCAAATATGGATCATAATCAAGATCAACATCCTCATTATTAGAAGACCAAGATAAATATAAATATTAATATCAAGATTAAAACTCAATGTTTTCATAGAGATCAAAATCAAGTTTAAGATGAATATTAGGAGCAAGATAAAGATGAAAATTATAAGATTAAAACTGAAATCTAAAATCAAATCTGAGATCAAAATGAAGATGAAGATAAATATGAAGAATAAGATCAATGTTATAATTAAGAATGAGAATAAGATTAATAACAATTAAAGCTTATAATCGAGTTCAAAATTTTCATCATGATTAGATCAATATCAATATCAATAACAATATCAAGATTGAAGACTAAGATTACAAACAAGATCAAAATCGAGTTTAAGATTAAGATTAAAAAGAAGATAAAGATAAATATCATAAGCTAAAGTTTGAAATCTTGATTAAAATCAAGATCAACATCATGATCATGAACAAAATAAATATTAAATTAAGATTTCAAAATGATAAACATCAAATATGGATCATAATCAAGATAAACATCCTCATTATAAAAAGACCAAGATAAATATAAATATTAATATCAAGATTAAAACTCAATATCTCCATAGAGATCAAAATCGAGTTTAAGATTAATATTAGGAGCAAGATAAAGATGAAGATTATAAGATTAAAACTGAGATCTGAGAACAAAACTGAGATCAAAATGAAGATGAAGATAATTCTTATAAGAATAAAATCAATGTTAAAATTAAGAATAAGAATAAGATTAATAACAATTAAAATTCATATTCGAGGTCAAAATTTTCATCATGATTAGATCAATATCAATACAAACAAGATCAATATCAAGATTTGAGACCAAGATTACAAACAAGATCAAAATCGAGTTTAAGATTAAAATTAAAAAGAAGATAAAGATAAATATCATAAGATGAAGTTTGAAATCATGATTAAAATCAAGATCAACGTCATGATCATGAACAAAATCAAATTTAAATTAAGATTCCAAAATGATAAACATCAAATATGGATCATAATCAAGATCAACATCCTCAGTATTAGAAGACCAATATAAATATAAATATTAATATCAAGATTAAAACTCAATGTTTTCATAGAGATCAAAATCGAGTTTAAGATGAATATTAGGAGCAAGATAAAGATGAAAATTATAAGATTAAAACTGAAATCTAAAATCAAATCTGAGATCAAAATGAAGATGAAGATAATTATGAAGAATAAGATCAATGTTATAATTAAGAATGAGAATAAGATTAATAAAAATTAAAGCTTATAATCGAGTTCAAAATTTTCATCATGATTAGATCAATATCAATATCAATAACAATATCAAGATTGAAGACTAAGATTACAAACAAGATCTAAATCGAGTTTAAGATTAAGTTTAAAAAGAAGATAAAGATAAATATCATAAGATAAAGTTTGAAATCTTGAATAAAATCAAGATCAACATCATGATCATGAACAAAATAAATATTAAATTAAGATTTCAAAATGATAAACATCAAATATGGATCATAATCAAGATAAACATCCTCATTATAAAAAGACCAAGATAAATATAAATATTAATATCCAGATTAAAACTCAATATCTCCATAGAGATCAAAATCGAGTTTAAGATTAATATTAGGAGCAAGATAAAGATGAAGATTATAAGATTAAAACTGAAATCTGAGAACAAAACTGAGATCAAAATGAATATGAAGATAATTCTTATAAGAATAAAATCAATGTTAAAATTAAGAATAAGAATAAGATTTATAACAATTAAAATTCATAATCGAGGTCAAAATTTTCATCATGATTAGATCAATATCAATATTAATAACAATATCAAGATTTGAGACCAAGATTACAAACAAGATCAAAATCGAGTTTAAGATTAAATTTAAAAATAAGATAAAGATAAGTATCATAAGGTGAAGTTTAAAATCATGATTAAAATCAAGATCAATGTCATGATCATGAACAAAATCAATTTTAAATTAAGATTCCAAAATGATAAACATCAAATATGGATCATAATCAAGATCAACATCCTCATTATTAGAAGACCAAGATAAATATAAATATTAATATCAAGATTAAAACTCAATGTTTTCATAGAGATCAAAATCGAGTTTAAGATGAATATTAGGAGCAAGATAAATATGAAAATTATAAGATTAAAACTGAAATCTAAAATCAAATCTGAGATCAAAATGAAGATGAAGATAAATATGAAGAATAAGATCAATGTTATAATTAAGAATGAGAATAAGATTAATAACAATTAAAGCTTATAATCGAGTTCAAAATTTTCATCATGATTAGATCAATATCAATATCAATAACAATATCAAGATTGAAGACTAAGATTACAAACAAGATCAAAATCGAGTTTAAGATTAAGATTAAAAAGAAGATAAAGATAAATATCATAAGCTAAAGTTTGAAATCTGGATTAAAATCAAGATCAACATCATGATCATGAACAAAATAAATATTAAATTAAGATTTCAAAATGATAAACATCAAATATGGATCATAATCAAGATAAACATCCTCATTATAAAAAGACCAAGATAAATATAAATATTAATATCAAGATTAAAACCTAATATCTCCAAAGAGATCAAAATCGAG
Source organism: Costus lasius (assembly GCA_027563935.2). Taxonomy (NCBI): domain Eukaryota; kingdom Viridiplantae; phylum Streptophyta; class Magnoliopsida; order Zingiberales; family Costaceae; genus Costus; species Costus lasius. Next base: position 68,151,931 of record CM050448.1, on the reverse strand, counting down.
TTTAAGATGAAGATTAGGAGCAAGATAAAGATGAAGATTATAAGATTAAAACTGAAATCTGAGAACAAAACTGAGATCAAAATGAAGATGAAGATAATTCTTATAAGAATAAAATCAATGTTATAATTAAGAATAAGAATAAGATTAATAACAATTAAAATTCATAATCGAGGTCAAAATTTTCATCATGATTAGATCAATATCAATATTAATAACAATATCAAGATTTGAGACCAAGATTACAAACAAGATCAAAATTGAGTTTAAGATTAAATTAAAAATAAGATAAAGATAAATATCATAAGGTGAAGTTTAAAATCATGATTAAAATCAAGATCAATGTCATGATCATGAACAAAATCAATTTTAAATTAAGATTCCAAAATGATAAACATCAAATATGGATCATAATCAAGATCAACATCCTCATTATTAGAAGACCAAGATAAATATAAATATTAATATCAAGATTGAAACTCAATGTTTTCAAAGAGATCAAAATCGAGTTTAAGATGAATATTAGGAGCAAGATAAATATGAAAATTATAAGATTAAAACTGAAATCTAAAATCAAAACTGAGATCAAAATAAAGATGAAGATAATTATGAAGAATAAGATCAATGTTATAATTAAGAATGAGAATAAGATTAATAACAATTAAAGCTTATAATCGAGTTCAAAATTTTCATCATGATTAGATCAATATCAATATCAATAACAATATCAAGATTGAAGACTAAGATTACAAACAAGATCAAAATCGAGTTTAAGATTAAGTTTAAAAAGAAGATAAACATAAATATCATAAGACAAAGTTTGAAATCTTGAATAAAATCAAGATCAACATCATGATCATGAACAAAATAAATATTAAATTAAGATTTCAAAATGATAAACATCAAATATGGATCATAATCAAGATAAACATCCTCATTATAAAAAGACCAAGATAAATATAAATATTAATATCCAGATTAAAACTCAATATCTCCATAGAGATCAAAATCGAGTTTAAGATGAATATTAGGAGCAAGATAAAGATGAAGATTATAAGATTAAAACTGAGATCTGAGAACAAAACTGAGATCAAAATGAATATGAAGATAATTCTTATAAGAATAAAATCAATGTTAAAATTAAGAATAAGAATAAGATTTATAACAATTAAAATTCATAATCGAGGTCAAAATTTTCATCATGATTAGATCAATATCAATATTAATAACAATATCAAGATTTGAGACCAAGATTACAAACAAGATCAAAATCGAGTTTAAGATTAAATTTAAAAATAAGATAAAGATAAGTATCATAAGGTGAAGTTTAAAATCATGATTAAAATCAAGATCAATGTCATGATCATGAACAAAATCAATTTTAAATTAAGATTCCAAAATGATAAACATCAAATATGGATCATAATCAAGATCAACATCCTCATTATTAGAAGACCAAGATAAATATAAATATTAATATCAAGATTAAAACTCAATGTTTTCATAGAGATCAAAATCGAGTTTAAGATGAATATTAGGAGCAAGATAAAGATGAAAATTATAAGATTAAAACTGAAATCTAAAATCAAATCTGAGATCAAAATGAAGATGAAGATAATTATGAAGAATAAGATCAATGTTATAATTAAGAATGAGAATAAGATTAATAAAAATTAAAGCTTATAATCGAGTTCAAAATTTTCATCATGATTAGATCAATATCAATATCAATAACAATATCAAGATTGAAGACTAAGATTACAAACAAGATCTAAATCGAGTTTAAGATTAAGTTTAAAAAGAAGATAAAGATAAATATCATAAGATAAAGTTTGAAATCTTGAATAAAATCAAGATCAACATCATGATCATGAACAAAATAAATATTAAATTAAGATTTCAAAATGATAAACATCAAATATGGATCATAATCAAGATAAACATCCTCATTATAAAAAGACCAAGATAAATATAAATATTAATATCCAGATTAAAACTCAATATCTCCATAGAGATCAAAATCGAGTTTAAGATTAATATTAGGAGCAAGATAAAGATGAAGATTATAAGATTAAAACTGAAATCTGAGAACAAAACTGAGATCAAAATGAATATGAAGATAATTCTTATAAGAATAAAATCAATGTTAAGATTAAGAATAAGAATAAGATTTATAACAATTAAAATTCATAATCGAGGTCAAAATTTTCATCATGATTAGATCAATATCAATATTAATAACAATATCAAGATTTGAGACCAAGATTACAAACAAGATCAAAATCGAGTTTAAGATTAAATTTAAAAATAAGATAAAGATAAGTATCATAAGGTGAAGTTTAAAATCATGATTAAAATCAAGATCAATGTCATGATCATGAACAAAATCAATTTTAAATTAAGATTCCAAAATGATAAACATCAAATATGGATCATAATCAAGATCAACATCCTCATTATTAGAAGACCAAGATAAATATAAATATTAATATCAAGATTAAAACTCAATGTTTTCATAGAGATCAAAATCGAGTTTAAGATGAATATTAGGAGCAAGATAAAGATGAAAATTATAAGATTAAAACTGAAATCTAAAATCAAATCTGAGATCAAAATGAAGATGAAGATAAATATGAAGAATAAGATCAATGTTATAATTAAGAATGAGAATAAGATTAATAACAATTAAAGCTTATAATCGAGTTCAAAATTTTCATCATGATTAGATCAATATCAATATCAATAACAATATCAAGATTGAAGACTAAGATTACAAACAAGATCAAAATCGAGTTTAAGATTAAGATTAAAAAGAAGATAAAGATAAATATCATAAGCTAAAGTTTGAAATCTGGATTAAAATCAAGATCAACATCATGATCATGAACAAAATAAATAGTAAATTAAGATTTCAAAATGATCAACATCAAATATGGATCATAATCAAGATAAACATCCTCATTATAAAAAGACCAAGATAAATATAAATATTAATATCAAGATTAAAACCTAATATCTCCATAGAGATCAAAATCGAGTTTAAGATGAAGATTAGGAGCAAGATAAAGATGAAGATTATAAGATTAAAACTGAAATCTGAGAACAAAACTGAGATCAAAATGAAGATGAAGATAATTCTTATAAGAATAAAATCAATGTTATAATTAAGAATAAGAATAAGATTAATAACAATTAAAATTCATAATCGAGGTCAAAATTTTCATCATGATTAGATCAATATCAATATTAATAACAATATCAAGATTTGAGACCAAGATTACAAACAAGATCAAAATTGAGTTTAAGATTAAAATTAAAAATAAGATAAAGATAAATATCATAAGGTGAAGTTTAAAATCATGATTAAAATCAAGATCAATGTCATGATCATGAACAAAATCAATTTTAAATTAAGATTCCAAAATGATAAACATCAAATATGGATCATAATCAAGATCAACATCCTCATTATTAGAAGACCAAGATAAATATAAATATTAATATCAAGATTGAAACTCAATGTTTTCAAAGAGATCAAAATCGAGTTTAAGATGAATATTAGGAGCAAGATAAATATGAAAATTATAAGATTAAAACTGAAATCTAAAATCAAAACTGAGATCAAAATAAAGATGAAGATAATTATGAAGAATAAGATCAATGTTATAATTAAGAATGAGAATAAGATTAATAACAATTAAAGCTTATAATCGAGTTCAAAATTTTCATCATGATTAGATCAATATCAATATCAATAACAATATCAAGATTGAAGACTAAGATTACAAACAAGATCAAAATCGAGTTTAAGATTAAGTTTAAAAAGAAGATAAACATAAATATCATAAGATAAAGTTTGAAATCTTGAATAAAATCAAGATCAACATCATGATCATGAACAAAATAAATATTAAATTAAGATTTCAAAATGATAAACATCAAATATGGATCATAATCAAGATAAACATCCTCATTATAAAAATACCAAGATAAATATAAATATTAATATCCAGATTAAAACTCAATATCTCCATAGAGATTAAAATCGAGTTTAAGATTAATATTAGGAGCAAGATAAAGATGAAGATTATAAGATTAAAACTGAGATCTGAGAACAAAACTGAGATCAAAATGAAGATGAAGATAATTCTTATAAGAATAAAATCAATGTTAAAATTAAGAATAAGAATAAGATTAATAACAATTAAAATTCATATTCGAGGTCAAAATTTTCATCATGATTAGATCAATATCAATACAAACAAGATCAATATCAAGATTTGAGACCAAGATTACAAACAAGATCAAAATCGAGTTTAAGATTAAAATTAAAAAGAAGATAAAGATAAATATCATAAGATGAAGTTTGAAATCATGATTAAAATCAAGATCAACGTCATGATCATGAACAAAATCAAATTTAAATTAAGATTCCAAAATGATAAACATCAAATATGGATCATAATCAAGATCAACATCCTCATTATTAGAAGACCAAGATAAATATAAATATTAATATCAAGATTAAAACTCAATGTTTTCATAGAGATCAAAATCGAGTTTAAGATGAATATTAGGAGCAAGATAAAGATGAAAATTATAAGATTAAAACTGAAATCTAAAATCAAATCTGAGATCAAAATGAAGATGAAGATAATTATGAAGAATAAGATCAATGTTATAATTAAGAATGAGAATAAGATTAATAAAAATTAAAGCTTATAATCGAGTTCAAAATTTTCATCATGATTAGATCAATATCAATATCAATAACAATATCAAGATTGAAGACTAAGATTACAAACAAGATCTAAATCGTGTTTAAGATTAAGTTTAAAAAGAAGATAAAGATAAATATCATAAGATAAAGTTTGAAATCTTGAATAAAATCAAGATCAACATCATGATCATGAACAAAATAAATATTAAATTAAGATTTCAAAATGATAAACATCAAATATGGATCATAATCAAGATAAACATCCTCATTATAAAAAGACCAAGATAAATATAAATATTAATATCCAGATTAAAACTCAATATCTCCATAGAGATCAAAATCGAGTTTAAGATTAATATTAGGAGCAAGATAAAGATGAAGATTATAAGATTAAAACTGAAATCTGAGAACAAAACTGAGATCAAAATGAATATGAAGATAATTCTTATAAGAATAAAATCAATGTTATAATTAAGAATAAGAATAAGATTAATAACAATTAAAATTCATAATCGAGGTCAAAATTTTCATCATGATTAGATCAATATTAATATTAATAACAATATCAAGATTTGAGACCAAGATTACAAACAAGATCAAAATCTAGTTTAAGATTAAAATTAAAAATAAGATAAAGATAAATATCATAAGATGAAGTTTGAAATCATGATTTAAATCAAGATGAACGTCATGATCATGAACAAAATCAATTTTAAATTAAGATTCCAAAATGATAAACATCAAATATGGATCATAATCAAGATCAACATCCTCATTATTAGAAGACCAAGATAAATATAAATATTAATATCAAGATTAAAACTCAATGTTTTCATAGAGATCAAAATCGAGTTTAAGATGAATATTAGGAGCAAGATAAAGATGAAAATTATAAGATTAAAATTGAAATCTAAAATCAAAACTGAGATCAAAATGAAGATGAAGATATTTCTTATAAGAATAAAATGAATGTTATAATTAAGAATAAGAATAAGATTAATAACAATTAAAATTCATAATCGAGGTCAAAATTTTCATCATGATTAGATCAATATCAAATTTAATAACAATATCAAGATTTGAGACCAAGATTACAAACAAGATCAAAATCGAGTTTAAGATTAAAATTAAAAATAAGATAAAGATAAATATCATAAGATGAAGTTTGAAATCATGATTAAAATCAAGATCAACGTCATGATCATGAACAAAATCAATTTTAAATTAAGATTCCAAAATGATAAACATCAAATATGAATCATAATCAAGATCAACATCCTCATTATTAGAAGACCAAGATAAATATAAATATTAATATCAAGATTAAAACTCAATGTTTTCATAGAGATCAAAATCGAGTTTAAGATGAATATTAGGAGCAAGATAAAGATGAAAATTATAAGATTAAAACTGAAATGTAAAATCAAAACTGAGATCAAAATGAAGATGAAGATAATTATGAAGAATAAGATCAATGTTATAATTAAGAATGAGAATAAGATTAATAACAATTAAAGCTTATAATCGAGTTCAAAATTTTCATCATGATTAGATCAATATCAATATTAATAACAATATCAAGATTTGAGACCAAGATTACAAACAAGATCAAAATCGAGTTTAAGATTAAAATTAAAAATTAGATAAAGATAAATATCATAAGATGAAGTTTGAAATCATGATTAAAATCAAGATCAACGTCATGATCATGAACAAAATCAATTTTAAATTAAGATTCCAAAATGATAAACATCAAATATGAATCATAATCAAGATCAACATCCTCATTATTAGAAGACCAATATAAATATAAATATTAATATCAAGATTAAAACTCAATGTTTTCATAGAGATCAAAATCGAGTTTAAGATGAATATTAGGAGCAAGATAAAGATGAAAATTATAAGATTAAAACTGAAATGTAAAATCAAAACTGAGATCAAAATGAAGATGAAGATAATTATGAAGAATAAGATCAATGTTATAATTAAGAATGAGAATAAGATTAATAACAATTAAAGCTTATAATCGAGTTCAAAATTTTCATCATGATTAGATCAATATCAATATCAATAACAATATCAAGATTGAAGACTAAGATTACAAACAAGATCAAAATCGAGTTTAAGATTAAGTTTAAAAAGAAGATAAACATAAATATCATAAGATAAAGTTTGAAATCTTGAATAAAATCAAGATCAACATCATGATCATGAACAAAATAAATATTAAATTAAGATTTCAAAATGATAAACATCAAATATGGATCATAATCAAGATAAACATCCTCATTATAAAAAGACAAAGATAAATATAAATATTAATATCCAGATTAAAACTCAATATCTCCATAGAGATCAAAATCGAGTTTAAGATTAATATTAGGAGCAAGATAAAGATGAAGATTATAAGATTAAAACTGAGATCTGAGAACAAAACTGAGATCAAAATGAAGATGAAGAAAATTCTTATAAGAATAAAATCAATGTTAAAATTAAGAATAAGAATAAGATAAATAACAATTAAAATTCATATTCGAGGTCAAAATTTTCATCATGATTAGATCAATATCAATATCAATAACAATATCAAGATTGAAGACTAAGATTACAAACAAGATCAAAATCGAGTTTAAGATTAAGTTTAAAAAGAAGATAAACATAAATATCATAAGATAAAGTTTGAAATCTTGAATAAAATCAAGATCAACATCATGATCATGAACAAAATAAATATTAAATTAAGATTTCAAAATGATAAACATCAAATATGGATCATAATCAAGATAAACATCCTCATTATAAAAAGACCAAGATAAATATAAATATTAATATCCAGATTAAAACTCAATATCTCCATAGAGATCAAAATCGAGTTTAAGATTAATATTAGGAGCAAGATAAAGATGAAGATTATAAGATTAAAACTGAGATCTGAGAACAAAACTGAGATCAAAATGAAGATGAAGATAATTCTTATAAGAATAAAATCAATGTTAAAATTAAGAATAAGAATAAGATTAATAACAATTAAAATTCATATTCGAGGTCAAAATTTTCATCATGATTAGATCAATATCAATACAAACAAGATCAATATCAAGATTTGAGACCAAGATTACAAACAAGATCAAAATCGAGTTTAAGATTAAAATTAAAAAGAAGATAAAGATAAATATCATAAGATGAAGTTTGAAATCATGATTAAAATCAAGATCAACGTCATGATCATGAACAAAATCAAATTTAAATTAAGATTCCAAAATGATAAACATCAAATATGGATCATAATCAAGATCAACATCCTCATTATTAGAAGACCAAGATAAATATAAATATTAATATCAAGATTAAAACTCAATGTTTTCATAGAGATCAAAATCGAGTTTAAGATGAATATTAGGAGCAAGATAAAGATGAAAATTATAAGATTAAAACTGAAATCTAAAATCAAATCTGAGATCAAAATGAAGATGAAGATAATTATGAAGAATAAGATCAATGTTATAATTAAGAATGAGAATAAGATTAATAAAAATTAAAGCTTATAATCGAGTTCAAAATTTTCATCATGATTAGATCAATATCAATATCAATAACAATATCAAGATTGAAGACTAAGATTACAAACAAGATCTAAATCGTGTTTAAGATTAAGTTTAAAAAGAAGATAAAGATAAATATCATAAGATAAAGTTTGAAATCTTGAATAAAATCAAGATCAACATCATGATCATGAACAAAATAAATATTAAATTAAGATTTCAAAATGATAAACATCAAATATGGATCATAATCAAGATAAACATCCTCATTATAAAAAGACCAAGATAAATATAAATATTAATATCCAGATTAAAACTCAATATCTCCATAGAGATCAAAATCGAGTTTAAGATTAATATTAGGAGCAAGATAAAGATGAAGATTATAAGATTAAAACAGAAATCTGAGAACAAAACTGAGATCAAAATGAATATGAAGATAATTCTTATAAGAATAAAATCAATGTTATAATTAAGAATAAGAATAAGATTAATAACAATTAAAATTCATAATCGAGGTCAAAATTTTCATCATGATTAGATCAATATCAATATTAATAACAATATCAAGATTTGAGACCAAGATTACAAACAAGATCAAAATCTAGTTTAAGATTAAAATTAAAAATAAGATAAAGATAAATATCATAAGATGAAGTTTGAAATCATGATTTAAATCAAGATCAACGTCATGATCATGAACAAAATCAATTTTAAATTAAGATTCCAAAATGATAAACATCAAATATGGATCATAATCAAGATCAACATCCTCATTATTAGAAGACCAAGATAAATATAAATATTAATATCAAGATTAAAACTCAATGTTTTCATAGAGATCAAAATCGAGTTTAAGATGAATATTAGGAGCAAGATAAAGATGAAAATTATAAGATTAAAATTGAAATCTAAAATCAAAACTGAGATCAAAATGAAGATGAAGATATTTCTTATAAGAATAAAATCAATGTTATAATTAAGAATAAGAATAAGATTAATAACGATTAAAATTCATAATCGAGGTCAAAATTTTCATCATGATTAGATCAATATCAAATTTAATAACAATATCAAGATTTGAGACCAAGATTACAAACAAGATCAAAATCGAGTTTAAGATTAAAATTAAAAATAAGATAAAGATAAATATCATAAGATGAAGTTTGAAATCATGATTAAAATCAAGATCAACGTCATGATCATGAACAAAATCAATTTTAAATTAAGATTCCAAAATGATAAACATCAAATATGAATCATAATCAAGATCAACATCCTCATTATTAGAAGACCAAGATAAATATAAATATTAATATCAAGATTAAAACTCAATGTTTTCATAGAGATCAAAATCGAGTTTAAGATGAATATTAGGAGCAAGATAAAGATGAAAATTATAAGATTAAAACTGAAATGTAAAATCAAAACTGAGATCAAAATGAAGATGAAGATAATTATGAAGAATAAGATCAATGTTATAATTAAGAATGAGAATAAGATTAATAACAATTAAAGCTTATAATCGAGTTCAAAATTTTCATCATGATTAGATCAATATCAATATTAAAAACAATATCAAGATTTGAGACCAAGATTACAAACAAGATCAAAATCGAGTTTAAGATTAAAATTAAAAATTAGATAAAGATAAATATCATAAGATGAAGTTTGAAATCATGATTAAAATCAAGATCAACGTCATGATCATGAACAAAATCAATTTTAAATTAAGATTCCAAAATGATAAACATCAAATATGAATCATAATCAAGATCAACATCCTCATTATTAGAAGACCAAGATAAATATAAATATTAATATCAAGATTAAAACTCAATGTTTTCATAGAGATCAAAATCGAGTTTAAGATGAATATTAGGAGCAAGATAAAGATGAAAATTATAAGATTAAAACTGAAATGTAAAATCAAAACTGAGATCAAAATGAAGATGAAGATAATTATGAAGAATAAGATCAATGTTATAATTAAGAATGAGAATAAGATTAATAACAATTAAAGCTTATAATCGAGTTCAAAATTTTCATCATGATTAGATCAATATCAATATCAATAACAATATCAAGATTGAAGACTAAGATTACAAACAAGATCAAAATCGAGTTTAAGATTAAGTTTAAAAAGAAGATAAACATAAATATCATAAGATAAAGTTTGAAATCTTGAATAAAATCAAGATCAACATCATGATCATGAACAAAATAAATATTAAATTAAGATTTCAAAATGATAAACATCAAATATGGATCATAATCAAGATAAACATCCTCATTATAAAAAGACCAAGATAAATATAAATATTAATATCCAGATTAAAACTCAATATCTCCATAGAGATCAAAATCGAGTTTAAGATTAATATTAGGAGCAAGATAAAGATGAAGATTATAAGATTAAAACTGAAATCTGAGAACAAAACTGAGATCAAAATGAATATGAAGATAATTCTTATAAGAATAAAATCAATGTTATAATTAAGAATAAGAATAAGATTAATAACAATTAAAATTCATAATCGAGGTCAAAATTTTCATCATGATTAGATCAATATTAATATTAATAACAATATCAAGATTTGAGACCAAGATTACAAACAAGATCAAAATCTAGTTTAAGATTAAAATTAAAAATAAGTTAAAGATAAATATCATAAGATGAAGTTTGAAATCATGATTTAAATCAAGATCAACGTCATGATCATGAACAAAATCAATTTTAAATTAAGATTCCAAAATGATAAACATCAAATATGGATCATAATCAAGATCAACATCCTCATTATTAGAAGACCAAGATAAATATAAATATTAATATCAAGATTAAAACTCAATGTTTTCATAGAGATCAAAATCGAGTTTAAGATGAATATTAGGAGCAAGATAAAGATGAAAATTATAAGATTAAAATTGAAATCTAAAATCAAAACTGAGATCAAAATAAAGATGAAGATAATTAAGAAGAATAAGATCAATGTTATAATTAAGAATGAGAATAAGATTAATAACAATTAAAGCTTATAATCGAGTTCAAAATTTTCATCATGATTAGATCAATATTAATATCAATAACAATATCAAGATTGAAGACTAAGATTACAAACAAGATCAAAATCGAGTTTAAGATTAAGATTAAAAAGAAGATAAAGATAAATATCATAATCTAAAGTTTGAAATCTTGATTAAAATCAAGATCAACATCATGATCATGAACAAAATAAATATTAAATTAAGATTTCAAAATGATAAACATCAAATATGGATCATAATCGAGATAAACATCCTCATTTTAAAAAGACCAAGATAAATATAAATATTAATATCATGATTAAAACTCAATATCTCCATAGAGATCAAAATCGAGTTTAAGATGAATATTAATAGCAAGATAAAGATGAAGATTATAAGATTAAAACTGAAATCTGAGAACAAAACTAAGATCAAAATGAAGATGAACATAATTTTTATAAGAATAAAATCAATGTTATAATTAAGAATAAGAATAAGCTTAATAACAATTAAAATTCATAATCGAGGTCAAAATTTTCATCATGATTAGATCAATATCTATATTAATAACAATATCAAGATTTGAGACCAAGATTACAAACAAGATCAAAATCGAGTTTAAGATTAAAATTAAAAATAAGATAAAGATAAATATCATAAGATGAAGTTTGAAATCATGATTAAAATCAAGATCAACGTCATGATCATGAACAAAATTAATTTTAAATTAAGATTCCAAATTGATAAACATCAAATATGGATCATAATCAAGATGAACATCCTCAATATTAGAAGACCAAGATAAACATAAATATTAAAATCAAGATTAAAACTCAATGTTTTCATAGAGATCAAAATCGAGTTTAAGATGAATATTAGGAGCAAGATAAAGAAGAAAATTATAAGATTAAAACTGAAATCTAAAATCAAAACTGAGATCAAAATGAAGATGAAGATAATTATAAAGAATAAGATCAATGTTATAATTAAGAATGAGAATAAGATTAATAACAATTAAAGATTATAATCGAGTTCAAAATTTTCATCATGAATATATCAATATCAATATCAATAACAATATCAAGATTGAAGACTAAGATAACAAACAAGATCAAAATCGAGTTTAAGATTAAGATTAAAAAGAAGATAAAGATGAATATCATAAGATAATGTTTGAAATCTTGATTAAAATCAAGATCAACATCATGATCATGAAGAAAATAAATATTAAATTAAGATTTCAAAATGATAAAGATCAAATATGGATCATAATCGAGATAAACATCCTCATTTTAAAAAGACCAAGATAAATATAAATATTAATATCAAGATTTAAACTCAATATCTCCATAGAGATCAAAATCGAGTTTAAGATGAATATTAGTAGCAAGATAAAGATGAAGATTATAAGATTAAAACTGAAATCTGAGAACAAAACTGAGATCAAAATGAAGATGAAGATAATTCTTATAAGAATAAAATCAATTTTATAATTAAGAATAAGAATAAGATTAATAACAATTAAAATTCATAATCGAGGTCAAAATTTTCATCATGATTAAATCAATATCAATATTAATAACAATATCAAGATTTGACCAAGATTACAAACAAGATCAAAATCGAGTTTAAGATTAAAATTAAAAATAAGATAAAGATAAATATCATAAGATGAAGTTTGAAATCATGATTAAAATCAAGATCAACGTCATGATCATGAACAAAATCAATTTTAAATTAAGATTCCAAAATGATAAACATCAAATATGAATCATAATCAAGATCAACATCCTCATTATTAGAAGACCAAGATAAATATAAATATTAATATCAAGATTAAAACTCAAAGTTTTCATAGAGATCAAAATCGAGTTTAAGATGAATATTAGGAGCAAGATAAAGATGAAAATTATAAGATTAAAACTGAAATCTAAAATCAAAACTGAGATCAAAATGAAGATGAAGATAATTATGAAGAATAAGATCAATGTTATAATTAAGAATGAGAATAAGATTAATAACAATTAAAGCTTATAATCGAGTTCAAAATTTTTATCATGATTAGATCAATTTCAATATCAATAACAATATCAAGATTGAAGACTAAGATTACACACAAGATCAAAATCGAGTTTAAGATTAAGATTAAAAAGAAGATAAAGATAAATATCATAAGATAAAGTTTGAAATCTTGATTAAAATCAAGATCAACATCATGATCATGAAGAAAATAAATATTAAATTAAGATTTCAAAATGATAAAGATCAAATATGGATCATAATCGAGATAAACATCCTCATTTTAAAAAGACCAAGATAAATATAAATATTAATATCAAGATTAAAACTCAATATCTCCTTAGAGATCAAAATCGAGTTTAAGATGAATATTAGTAGCAAGATAAAGATGAAGATTATAAGATTAAAACTGAAATCTGAGAACAAAACTGAGATCAAAATGAAGATGAAGATAATTCTTATAAGAATAAAATCAATTTTATAATTAAGAATAAGAATAAGATTAATAACAATTAAAATTCATAATCGAGGTCAAAATTTTCATCATGATTAAATCAATATCAATATTAATAACAATATCAAGATTTGAGACCAAGATTACAAACAAGATAAAAATCGAGTTTAAGATTAAAATTAAAAATAAGATAAAGATAAATATCATAAGATGAAGTTTGAAATCATGATTAAAATCAAGATCAACGTCATGATCATGAACAAAATCAATTTTAAATTAAGATTCCAAAATGATAAACATCAAATATGGATCATAATCAAGATCAACATCCTCATTCTTAGAAGACCAAGATAAATATAAATATTAATATCAAGATTAAAACTCAATGTTTTCACAGAGATCAAAATCGAGTTTAAGATGAATATTAGGAGCAAGATAAAGATGAAAATTATAAGATTAAAATTGAAATCTAAAATCAAAACAGAGATCAAAAAGAAGATGAAGATAATTATGAAGAATAAGATCAATGTTATAATTAAGAATGAGAATAAGATTAATAACAATTAAAGCTTATAATCGAGTTCAAAATTTTCGTCATGATTAGATCAATATCAATATCAATAACAATATCAAGATTGAAGACTAAGATTACAAACAAGATCAAAATCGAGTTTAAGATTAAGATTAAAAAGAAGATAAAGATGAATATCATAAGATAGTGTTTGAAATCATGATTAAAATCAAGATCAAAATCATGATCATGAACCAAATCAATATTAAATTAAGATTTCAAAATGATAAACATCAAATACGGATCATAATCAAGATCAACATCCTCATTATAAAAAGACCAAGATAAATATAAATATTAATATCAAGATTAAAACTCAATATCTCCATAGAGATCAAAATCGAGTTTAAGATGAATATTAGGAGCAAGATAAAGATGAAGATTATAAGATTAAAACTGAAATCTGAGATCAAAACTGAGATCAAAATGAAGATGAAGATAATTATCGAGAATAAAATCAATGTTATAATTAAGAATGAGAATAAGATTTATAACAATTAAAGCTCGTAATCGAGTTCAAAATTTTTATCATCATGATTAGATCAATATCAATATCAAGAACAATATCAAGATTGAAGACTAACATTACAAACAAGATCAAAATCGAGTTTAAGATTAAGATTAAAAAGAAGTTAAAGATGAATATCATAAGATAGAGTTTGAAATCATGATTAAAATCAAAATCAAAATCATGATCATGAACCAAATCAATATTAAAATAAGATTTCAAAATGATAAACATCAAATACGGATCATAATCAAGATCAACATCCTCATTATAAAAAGACCAAGATAAATATAAATATTAATATCAAGATTAAAACTCAATATCTCCATAGAGATCAAAATCGAGTTTAAGATGTATATTAGGAGCAAGATAAAGATGAAGATTATAAGATTAAAACTGAAATCTGAAATCAAAACTGAGATCAAAATGAAGATGAAGATAATTTTCAAGAATAAAATCAATGTTATAATTAAGAATGAGAATAAGATTAATAACAATTAAAGCTCATAATCGAGTTCAAAATTTTCGTCATGATTAGATCAATATCAATATCAATAACAATATCAAGATTGAAGACCAAGATTACGAACAAGATCAAAATCGAGTTTAAGATTAAGATTAAAAAGAAGATAAAGATGAATATCATACGATAGAGTTTGAAATCATGATTAAAATCAAAATCAAAATCATGATCATGAACCAAATCAATATTAAAATAAGATTTCAAAATGATAAACATCAAATACGGATCATAATCGAGATAAACATCCTCATTATAAAAAGACCAAGATAAATATAAATATTAATATCAAGATTAAAACTCAATATCATAGAGATCAAAATCGAGTTTAAGATTAATATTAGGAGCAAGATAAAGATGAAGATTACAAGATTAAAACTGAAATCTGAGATCAAAACTGAGATCAAAATGAAGATGAAGATAATTTTTATAAGAGTAAAATCAATGTTATAATTAAGAATAAGAATAAGCTTAATAACAATTAAAATTCATAATCGAGGTCAAAATTTTCATCATGATTAGATCAATATCTATATTAATAACAATATCAAGATTTCAGACCAAGATTACAAACAAGATCAAAATCGAGTTTAAGATTAAAATTAAAAATAAGATAAAGATAAATATCATAAGATGAAGTTTGAAATCATGATTAAAATCAAGATCAACGTCATGATCATGAACAAAATTAATTTTAAATTAAGATTCCAAATTGATAAACATCAAATATGGATCATAATCAAGATGAACATCCTCAATATTAGAAGACCAAGATAAACATAAATATTAAAATCAAGATTAAAACTCAATGTTTTCATAGAGATCAAAATCGAGTTTAAGATGAATATTAGGAGCAAGATAAAGATGAAGATTATAAGATTAAAACTGAAATCTGAAATCAAAACTGAGATCAAAATGAAGATGAAGATAATTTTCAAGAATAAAATCAATGTTATAATTAAGAATGAGAATAAGATTAATAACAATTAAAGCTCATAATCGAGTTCAAAATTTTCATCATGATTAGATCAATATCAATATCAATAACAATATCAAGATTGAAGACCAAGATTACGAACAAGATCAAAATCGAGTTTAAGATTAAGATTAAAAAGAAGATAAAGATGAATATCATAAGATAGAGTTTGAAATCATGATTAAAATCAAAATCAAAATCATGATCATGAACCAAATCAATATTAAAATAAGATTTCAAAATGATAAACATCAAATACGGATCATAATCGAGATAAACATCCTCATTATAAAAAGACCAAGATAAATATAAATATTAATATCAAGATTAAAACTCAATATCACAGAGATCAAAATCGAGTTTAAGATTAATATTAGGAGCAAGATAAAGATGAAGATTATAAGATTAAAACTGAAATCTAAGAACAAAACTGAGATCAAAATGAAGATGAAGATAATTTTTATAAGAGTAAAATCAATGTTACAATTAAGAATAAGAATAAGCTTAATAACAATTAAAATTCATAATCGAGGTCAAAATTTTCATCATGATTAGATCAATATCTATATTAATAACAATATCAAGATTTCAGACCAAGATTACAAACAAGATCAAAATCGAGTTTAAGATTAAAATTAAAAATAAGATAAAGATAAATATCATAAGATGAAGTTTGAAATCATGATTAAAATCAAGATCAACGTCATGATCATGAACAAAATCAATTTTAAATTAAGATTCCAAAATGATAAACATCAAATATGAATCATAATCAAGATCAACATCCTCATTATTAGAAGACCAAGATAAATATAAATATTAATATCAAGATTAAAACTCAAAGTTTTCATAGAGATCAAAATCGAGTTTAAGATGAATATTAGGAGCAAGAGAAAGATGAAAATTATAAGATTAAAACTGAAATCTAAAATCAAAACTGAGATCAAAATGAAGATGAAGATAATTAAGAAGAATAAGATCAATGTTATAATTAAGAATGAGAATAAGATTAATAACAATTAAAGCTTATAATCGAGTTCAAAATTTTCATCATGATTAGATCAATATTAATATCAATAACAATATCAAGATTGAAGACTAAGATTACAAACAAGATCAAAATCGAGTTTAAGATTAAGATTAAAAAGAAGATAAAGATAAATATCATAAGATAAAGTTTGAAATCTTGATTAAAATCAAGATCAACATCATGATCATGAACAAAATAAATATTAAATTAAGATTTCAAAATGATAAACATCAAATATGGATCATAATCGAGATAAACATCCTCATTTTAAAAAGACCAAGATAAATATAAATATTAATATCATGATTAAAACTCAATATCTCCATAGAGATCAAAATCGAGTTTAAGATGAATATTAGTAGCAAGATAAAGATGAAGATTATAAGATTAAAACTGAAATCTGACAACAAAACTAAGATCAAAATGAAGATGAACATAATTTTTATAAGAATAAAATCAATGTTATAATTAAGAATAAGAATAAGCTTAATAACAATTAAAATTCATAATCGAGGTCAAAATTTTCATCATGATTAGATCAATATCTATATTAATAACAATATCAAGATTTGAGACCAAGATTACAAACAAGATCAAAATCGAGTTTAAGATTAAAATTAAAAATAAGATAAAGATAAATATCATAAGATGAAGTTTGAAATCATGATTAAAATCAAGATCAACGTCATGATCATGAACAAAATTAATTTTAAATTAAGATTCCAAATTGATAAACATCAAATATGGATCATAATCAAGATGAACATCCTCAATATTAGAAGACCAAGATAAACATAAATATTAAAATCAAGATTAAAACTCAATGTTTTCATAGAGATCAAAATCGAGTTTAAGATGAATATTAGGAGCAAGATAAAGATGAAAATTATAAGATTAAAACTGAAATCTAAAATCAAAACTGAGATCAAAATGAAGATGAAGATAATTATGAAGAATAAGATCAATGTTATAATTAAGAATGAGAATAAGATTAATAACAATTAAAGATTATAATCGAGTTCAAAATTTTCATCATGAATATATCAATATCAATATCAATAACAATATCAAGATTGAAGACTAAGATAACAAACAAGGTCAAAATCGAGTTTAAGATTAAGATTAAAAAGAAGATAAAGATGAATATCATAAGATAATGTTTGAAATCTTGATTAAAATCAAGATCAACATCATGATCATGAAGAAAATAAATATTAAATTAAGATTTCAAAATGATAAAGATCAAATATGGATCATAATCGAGATAAACATCCTCATTTTAAAAAGACCAAGATAAATATAAATATTAATATCAAGATTTAAACTCAATATCTCCATAGAGATCAAAATCGAGTTTAAGATGAATATTAGTAGCAAGATAAAGATGAAGATTATAAGATTAAAACTGAAATCTGAGAACAAAACTGAGATCAAAATGAAGATGAAGATAATTCTTATAAGAATAAAATCAATTTTATAATTAAGAATAAGAATAAGATTAATAACAATTAAAATTCATAATCGAGGTCAAAATTTTCATCATGATTAAATCAATATCAATATTAATAACAATATCAAGATTTGACCAAGATTACAAACAAGATCAAAATCGAGTTTAAGATTAAAATTAAAAATAAGATAAAGATAAATATCATAAGATGAAGTTTGAAATCATGATTAAAATCAAGATCAACGTCATGATCATGAACAAAATCAATTTTAAATTAAGATTCCAAAATGATAAACATCAAATATGAATCATAATCAAGATCAACATCCTCATTATTAGAAGACCAAGATAAATATAAATATTAATATCAAGATTAAAACTCAAAGTTTTCATAGAGATCAAAATCGAGTTTAAGATGAATATTAGGAGCAAGATAAAGATGAAAATTATAAGATTAAAACTGAAATCTAAAATCAAAACTGAGATCAAAATGAAGATGAAGATAATTATGAAGAATAAGATCAATGTTATAATTAAGAATGAGAATAAGATTAATAACAATTAAAGCTTATAATCGAGTTCAAAATTTTTATCATGATTAGATCAATTTCAATATCAATAACAATATCAAGATTGAAGACTAAGATTACAAACAATATCAAAATCGAGTTTAAGATTAAGATTAAAAAGAAGATAAAGATAAATATCATAAGATAAAGTTTGAAATCTTGATTAAAATCAAGATCAACATCATGATCAGGAAGAAAATAAATAT
The DNA here is from genome assembly GCA_027563935.2 of Costus lasius. Taxonomy (NCBI): domain Eukaryota; kingdom Viridiplantae; phylum Streptophyta; class Magnoliopsida; order Zingiberales; family Costaceae; genus Costus; species Costus lasius. Next base: position 68,132,339 of record CM050448.1, on the reverse strand, counting down.
TAAATTAAAATTTCAAAATGATAAAGATCAAATATGGATCATAATCGAGATAAACATCCTCATTTTAAAAAGTCCAAGATAAATATAAATATTAATATCAAGATTAAAACTCAATATCTCCATAGAGATCAAAATCGAGTTTAAGATGAATATTAGTAGCAAGATAAAGATGAATATTATAAGATTAAAACTGAAATCTGAGAACAAAACTGAGATCAAAATGAAGATGAAGATAATTCTTATAAGAAGAAAATCAATTTTATAATTAAGAATAAGAATAAGATTAATAACAATTAAAATTCATAATCGAGGTCAAAATTTTCATCATGATTAAATCAATATCAATATTAATAACAATATCAAGATTTGAGACCAAGATTACAAACAAGATCAAAATCGAGTTTAAGATTAAAATTAAAAATAAGATAAAGATAAATATCATAAGATGAAGTTTGAAATCATGATTAAAATCAAGATCAACGTCATGATCATGAACAAAATCAATTTTAAATTAAGATTCCAAAATGATAAACATCAAATATGGATCATAATCAAGATCAACATCCTCATTATTAGAAGACCAAGATAAATATAAATATTAATATCAAGATTAAAACTCAAAGTTTTCATAGAGATCAAAATCGAGTTTAAGATGAATATTAGGAGCAAGATAAAGATGAAAATTATAAGATTAAAACTGAAATCTAAAATCAAAACTGAGATCAAAATGAAGATGAAGATAATTATGAAGAATAAGATCAATGTTATAATTAAGAATGAGAATAAGATTAATAACAATTAAAGATTATAATCGAGTTCAAAATTTTCATCATGAATATATCAATATCAATATCAATAACAATATCAAGATTGAAGACTAAGATAACAAACAAGGTCAAAATCGAGTTTAAGATTAAGATTAAAAAGAAGATAAAGATGAATATCATAAGATAATGTTTGAAATCTTGATTAAAATCAAGATCAACATCATGATCATGAAGAAAATAAATATTAAATTAAGATTTCAAAATGATAAAGATCAAATATGGATCATAATCGAGATAAACATCCTCATTTTAAAAAGACCAAGATAAATATAAATATTAATATCAAGATTTAAACTCAATATCTCCATAGAGATCAAAATCGAGTTTAAGATGAATATTAGTAGCAAGATAAAGATGAAGATTATAAGATTAAAACTGAAATCTGAGAACAAAACTGAGATCAAAATGAAGATGAAGATAATTCTTATAAGAATAAAATCAATTTTATAATTAAGAATAAGAATAAGATTAATAACAATTAAAATTCATAATCGAGGTCAAAATTTTCATCATGATTAAATCAATATCAATATTAATAACAATATCAAGATTTGACCAAGATTACAAACAAGATCAAAATCGAGTTTAAGATTAAAATTAAAAATAAGATAAAGATAAATATCATAAGATGAAGTTTGAAATCATGATTAAAATCAAGATCAACGTCATGATCATGAACAAAATCAATTTTAAATTAAGATTCCAAAATGATAAACATCAAATATGAATCATAATCAAGATCAACATCCTCATTATTAGAAGACCAAGATAAATATAAATATTAATATCAAGATTAAAACTCAAAGTTTTCATAGAGATCAAAATCGAGTTTAAGATGAATATTAGGAGCAAGATAAAGATGAAAATTATAAGATTAAAACTGAAATCTAAAATCAAAACTGAGATCAAAATGAAGATGAAGATAATTATGAAGAATAAGATCAATGTTATAATTAAGAATGAGAATAAGATTAATAACAATTAAAGATTATAATCGAGTTCAAAATTTTCATCATGAATATATCAATATCAATATCAATAACAATATCAAGATTGAAGACTAAGATAACAAACAAGGTCAAAATCGAGTTTAAGATTAAGATTAAAAAGAAGATAAAGATGAATATCATAAGATAATGTTTGAAATCTTGATTAAAATCAAGATCAACATCATGATCATGAAGAAAATAAATATTAAATTAAGATTTCAAAATGATAAAGATCAAATATGGATCATAATCGAGATAAACATCCTCATTTTAAAAAGACCAAGATAAATATAAATATTAATATCAAGATTTAAACTCAATATCTCCATAGAGATCAAAATCGAGTTTAAGATGAATATTAGTAGCAAGATAAAGATGAAGATTATAAGATTAAAACTGAAATCTGAGAACAAAACTGAGATCAAAATGAAGATGAAGATAATTCTTATAAGAATAAAATCAATTTTATAATTAAGAATAAGAATAAGATTAATAACAATTAAAATTCATAATCGAGGTCAAAATTTTCATCATGATTAAATCAATATCAATATTAATAACAATATCAAGATTTGACCAAGATTACAAACAAGATCAAAATCGAGTTTAAGATTAAAATTAAAAATAAGATAAAGATAAATATCATAAGATGAAGTTTGAAATCATGATTAAAATCAAGATCAACGTCATGATCATGAACAAAATCAATTTTAAATTAAGATTCCAAAATGATAAACATCAAATATGAATCATAATCAAGATCAACATCCTCATTATTAGAAGACCAAGATAAATATAAATATTAATATCAAGATTAAAACTCAAAGTTTTCATAGAGATCAAAATCGAGTTTAAGATGAATATTAGGAGCAAGATAAAGATGAAAATTATAAGATTAAAACTGAAATCTAAAATCAAAACTGAGATCAAAATGAAGATGAAGATAATTATGAAGAATAAGATCAATGTTATAATTAAGAATGAGAATAAGATTAATAACAATTAAAGCTTATAATCGAGTTCAAAATTTTTATCATGATTAGATCAATTTCAATATCAATAACAATATCAAGATTGAAGACTAAGATTACAAACAATATCAAAATCGAGTTTAAGATTAAGATTAAAAAGAAGATAAAGATAAATATCATAAGATAAAGTTTGAAATCTTGATTAAAATCAAGATCAACATCATGATCAGGAAGAAAATAAATATTAAATTAAAATTTCAAAATGATAAAGATCAAATATGGATCATAATCGAGATAAACATCCTCATTTTAAAAAGTCCAAGATAAATATAAATATTAATATCAAGATTAAAACTCAATATCTCCATAGAGATCAAAATCGAGTTTAAGATGAATATTAGTAGCAAGATAAAGATGAAGATTATAAGATTAAAACTGAAATCTGAGAACAAAACTGAGATCAAAATGAAGATGAAGATAATTCTTATAAGAAGAAAATCAATTTTATAATTAAGAATAAGAATAAGATTAATAACAATTAAAATTCATAATCGAGGTCAAAATTTTCATCATGATTAAATCAATATCAATATTAATAACAATATCAAGATTTGAGACCAAGATTACAAACAAGATCAAAATCGAGTTTAAGATTAAAATTAAAAATAAGATAAAGATAAATATCATAAGATGAAGTTTGAAATCATGATTAAAATCAAGATCAACGTCATGATCATGAACAAAATCAATTTTAAATTAAGATTCCAAAATGATAAACATCAAATATGGATCATAATCAAGATCAACATCCTCATTATTAGAAGACCAAGATAAATATAAATATTAATATCAAGATTAAAACTCAAAGTTTTCATAGAGATCAAAATCGAGTTTAAGATGAATATTAGGAGCAAGATAAAGATGAAAATTATAAGATTAAAACTGAAATCTAAAATCAAAACTGAGATCAAAATGAAGATGAAGATAATTATGAAGAATAAGATCAATGTTATAATTAAGAATGAGAATAAGATTAATAACAATTAAAGATTATAATCGAGTTCAAAATTTTCATCATGAATATATCAATATCAATATCAATAACAATATCAAGATTGAAGACTAAGATAACAAACAAGGTCAAAATCGAGTTTAAGATTAAGATTAAAAAGAAGATAAAGATGAATATCATAAGATAATGTTTGAAATCTTGATTAAAATCAAGATCAACATCATGATCATGAAGAAAATAAATATTAAATTAAGATTTCAAAATGATAAAGATCAAATATGGATCATAATCGAGATAAACATCCTCATTTTAAAAAGACCAAGATAAATATAAATATTAATATCAAGATTTAAACTCAATATCTCCATAGAGATCAAAATCGAGTTTAAGATGAATATTAGTAGCAAGATAAAGATGAAGATTATAAGATTAAAACTGAAATCTGAGAACAAAACTGAGATCAAAATGAAGATGAAGATAATTCTTATAAGAATAAAATCAATTTTATAATTAAGAATAAGAATAAGATTAATAACAATTAAAATTCATAATCGAGGTCAAAATTTTCATCATGATTAAATCAATATCAATATTAATAACAATATCAAGATTTGACCAAGATTACAAACAAGATCAAAATCGAGTTTAAGATTAAAATTAAAAATAAGATAAAGATAAATATCATAAGATGAAGTTTGAAATCATGATTAAAATCAAGATCAACGTCATGATCATGAACAAAATCAATTTTAAATTAAGATTCCAAAATGATAAACATCAAATATGAATCATAATCAAGATCAACATCCTCATTATTAGAAGACCAAGATAAATATAAATATTAATATCAAGATTAAAACTCAAAGTTTTCATAGAGATCAAAATCGAGTTTAAGATGAATATTAGGAGCAAGATAAAGATGAAAATTATAAGATTAAAACTGAAATCTAAAATCAAAACTGAGATCAAAATGAAGATGAAGATAATTATGAAGAATAAGATCAATGTTATAATTAAGAATGAGAATAAGATTAATAACAATTAAAGATTATAATCGAGTTCAAAATTTTCATCATGAATATATCAATATCAATATCAATAACAATATCAAGATTGAAGACTAAGATAACAAACAAGGTCAAAATCGAGTTTAAGATTAAGATTAAAAAGAAGATAAAGATGAATATCATAAGATAATGTTTGAAATCTTGATTAAAATCAAGATCAACATCATGATCATGAAGAAAATAAATATTAAATTAAGATTTCAAAATGATAAAGATCAAATATGGATCATAATCGAGATAAACATCCTCATTTTAAAAAGACCAAGATAAATATAAATATTAATATCAAGATTTATACTCAATATCTCCATAGAGATCAAAATCGAGTTTAAGATGAATATTAGTAGCAAGATAAAGATGAAGATTATAAGATTAAAACTGAAATCTGAGAACAAAACTGAGATCAAAATGAAGATGAAGATAATTCTTATAAGAATAAAATCAATTTTATAATTAAGAATAAGAATAAGATTAATAACAATTAAAATTCATAATCGAGGTCAAAATTTTCATCATGATTAAATCAATATCAATATTAATAACAATATCAAGATTTGACCAAGATTACAAACAAGATCAAAATCGAGTTTAAGATTAAAATTAAAAATAAGATAAAGATAAATATCATAAGATGAAGTTTGAAATCATGATTAAAATCAAGATCAACGTCATGATCATGAACAAAATCAATTTTAAATTAAGATTCCAAAATGATAAACATCAAATATGAATCATAATCAAGATCAACATCCTCATTATTAGAAGACCAAGATAAATATAAATATTAATATCAAGATTAAAACTCAAAGTTTTCATAGAGATCAAAATCGAGTTTAAGATGAATATTAGGAGCAAGATAAAGATGAAAATTATAAGATTAAAACTGAAATCTAAAATCAAAACTGAGATCAAAATGAAGATGAAGATAATTATGAAGAATAAGATCAATGTTATAATTAAGAATGAGAATAAGATTAATAACAATTAAAGCTTATAATCGAGTTCAAAATTTTTATCATGATTAGATCAATTTCAATATCAATAACAATATCAAGATTGAAGACTAAGATTACAAACAATATCAAAATCGAGTTTAAGATTAAGATTAAAAAGAAGATAAAGATAAATATCATAAGATAAAGTTTGAAATCTTGATTAAAATCAAGATCAACATCATGATCAGGAAGAAAATAAATATTAAATTAAAATTTCAAAATGATAAAGATCAAATATGGATCATAATCGAGATAAACATCCTCATTTTAAAAAGTCCAAGATAAATATAAATATTAATATCAAGATTAAAACTCAATATCTCCATAGAGATCAAAATCGAGTTTAAGATGAATATTAGTAGCAAGATAAAGATGAATATTATAAGATTAAAACTGAAATCTGAGAACAAAACTGAGATCAAAATGAAGATGAAGATAATTCTTATAAGAAGAAAATCAATTTTATAATTAAGAATAAGAATAAGATTAATAACAATTAAAATTCATAATCGAGGTCAAAATTTTCATCATGATTAAATCAATATCAATATTAATAACAATATCAAGATTTGAGACCAAGATTACAAACAAGATCAAAATCGAGTTTAAGATTAAAATTAAAAATAAGATAAAGATAAATATCATAAGATGAAGTTTGAAATCATGATTAAAATCAAGATCAACGTCATGATCATGAACAAAATCAATTTTAAATTAAGATTCCAAAATGATAAACATCAAATATGGATCATAATCAAGATCAACATCCTCATTATTAGAAGACCAAGATAAATATAAATATTAATATCAAGATTAAAACTCAAAGTTTTCATAGAGATCAAAATCGAGTTTAAGATGAATATTAGGAGCAAGATAAAGATGAAAATTATAAGATTAAAACTGAAATCTAAAATCAAAACTGAGATCAAAATGAAGATGAAGATAATTATGAAGAATAAGATCAATGTTATAATTAAGAATGAGAATAAGATTAATAACAATTAAAGATTATAATCGAGTTCAAAATTTTCATCATGAATATATCAATATCAATATCAATAACAATATCAAGATTGAAGACTAAGATAACAAACAAGGTCAAAATCGAGTTTAAGATTAAGATTAAAAAGAAGATAAAGATGAATATCATAAGATAATGTTTGAAATCTTGATTAAAATCAAGATCAACATCATGATCATGAAGAAAATAAATATTAAATTAAGATTTCAAAATGATAAAGATCAAATATGGATCATAATCGAGATAAACATCCTCATTTTAAAAAGACCAAGATAAATATAAATATTAATATCAAGATTTAAACTCAATATCTCCATAGAGATCAAAATCGAGTTTAAGATGAATATTAGTAGCAAGATAAAGATGAAGATTATAAGATTAAAACTGAAATCTGAGAACAAAACTGAGATCAAAATGAAGATGAAGATAATTCTTATAAGAATAAAATCAATTTTATAATTAAGAATAAGAATAAGATTAATAACAATTAAAATTCATAATCGAGGTCAAAATTTTCATCATGATTAAATCAATATCAATATTAATAACAATATCAAGATTTGACCAAGATTACAAACAAGATCAAAATCGAGTTTAAGATTAAAATTAAAAATAAGATAAAGATAAATATCATAAGATGAAGTTTGAAATCATGATTAAAATCAAGATCAACGTCATGATCATGAACAAAATCAATTTTAAATTAAGATTCCAAAATGATAAACATCAAATATGAATCATAATCAAGATCAACATCCTCATTATTAGAAGACCAAGATAAATATAAATATTAATATCAAGATTAAAACTCAAAGTTTTCATAGAGATCAAAATCGAGTTTAAGATGAATATTAGGAGCAAGATAAAGATGAAAATTATAAGATTAAAACTGAAATCTAAAATCAAAACTGAGATCAAAATGAAGATGAAGATAATTATGAAGAATAAGATCAATGTTATAATTAAGAATGAGAATAAGATTAATAACAATTAAAGCTTATAATCGAGTTCAAAATTTTTATCATGATTAGATCAATTTCAATATCAATAACAATATCAAGATTGAAGACTAAGATTACAAACAATATCAAAATCGAGTTTAAGATTAAGATTAAAAAGAAGATAAAGATAAATATCATAAGATAAAGTTTGAAATCTTGATTAAAATCAAGATCAACATCATGATCAGGAAGAAAATAAATATTAAATTAAAATTTCAAAATGATAAAGATCAAATATGGATCATAATCGAGATAAACATCCTCATTTTAAAAAGTCCAAGATAAATATAAATATTAATATCAAGATTAAAACTCAATATCTCCATAGAGATCAAAATCGAGTTTAAGATGAATATTAGTAGCAAGATAAAGATGAATATTATAAGATTAAAACTGAAATCTGAGAACAAAACTGAGATCAAAATGAAGATGAAGATAATTCTTATAAGAAGAAAATCAATTTTATAATTAAGAATAAGAATAAGATTAATAACAATTAAAATTCATAATCGAGGTCAAAATTTTCATCATGATTAAATCAATATCAATATTAATAACAATATCAAGATTTGAGACCAAGATTACAAACAAGATCAAAATCGAGTTTAAGATTAAAATTAAAAATAAGATAAAGATAAATATCATAAGATGAAGTTTGAAATCATGATTAAAATCAAGATCAACGTCATGATCATGAACAAAATCAATTTTAAATTAAGATTCCAAAATGATAAACATCAAATATGGATCATAATCAAGATCAACATCCTCATTATTAGAAGACCAAGATAAATATAAATATTAATATCAAGATTAAAACTCAAAGTTTTCATAGAGATCAAAATCGAGTTTAAGATGAATATTAGGAGCAAGATAAAGATGAAAATTATAAGATTAAAACTGAAATCTAAAATCAAAACTGAGATCAAAATGAAGATGAAGATAATTATGAAGAATAAGATCAATGTTATAATTAAGAATGAGAATAAGATTAATAACAATTAAAGCTTATAATCGAGTTCAAAATTTTTATCATGATTAGATCAATTTCAATATCAATAACAATATCAAGATTGAAGACTAAGATTACAAACAAGATCAAAATCGAGTTTAAGATTAAGATTAAAAAGAAGATAAAGATAAATATCATAAGATAAAGTTTGAAATCTTGATTAAAATCAAGATCAACATCATGATCAGGAAGAAAATAAATATTAAATTAAAATTTCAAAATGATAAAGATCAAATATGGATTATAATCGAGATAAACATCCTCATTTTAAAAAGTCCAAGATAAATATAAATATTAATATCAAGATTAAAACTCAATATCTCCAAAGAGATCAAAATCGAGTTTAAGATGAATATTAGTAGCAAGATAAAGATGAAGATTATAAGATTAAAACTGAAATCTGAGAACAAAACTGAGATCAAAATGAAGATGAAGATAATTCTTATAAGAAGAAAATCAATTTTATAATTAAGAATAAGAATAAGATTAATAACAATTAAAATTCATAATCGAGGTCAAAATTTTCATCATGATTAAATCAATATCAATATTAATAACAATATCAAGATTTGAGACCAAGATTACAAACAAGATCAAAATCGAGTTTAAGATTAAAATTAAAAATAAGATAAAGATAAATATCATAAGATGAAGTTTGAAATCATGATTAAAATCAAGATCAACGTCATGATCATGAACAAAATCAATTTTAAATTAAGATTCCAAAATGATAAACATCAAATATGGATCATAATCAAGATCAACATCCTCATTATTAGAAGACCAAGATAAATATAAATATTAATATCAAGATTAAAACTCAATGTTTTCACAGAGATCAAAATCGAGTTTAAGATGAATATTAGGAGCAAGATAAAGATGAAAATTATAAGATTAAAATTGAAATCTAAAATCAAAACAGAGATCAAAAAGAAGATGAAGATAATTATGAAGAATAAGATCGATGTTATAATTAAGAATGAGAATAAGATTAATAACAATTAAAGCTTATAATCGAGTTCAAAATTTTCGTCATGATTAGATCAATATCAATATCAATAACAATATCAAGATTGAAGACTAAGATTACAAACAAGATCAAAATCGAGTTTAAGATTAAGATTAAAATGAAGATAAAGATGAATATCATAAGATAGTGTTTGAAATCATGATTAAAATCAAGATCAAAATCATGATCATGAACCAAATCAATATTAAATTAAGATTTCAAAATGATAAACATCAAATACGGATCATAATCAAGATCAACATCCTCATTATAAATAGACCAAGATAAATATAAATATTAATATCAAGATTAAAACTCAATATCTCCATAGAGATCAAAATCGAGTTTAAGATGTATTTTAGGAGCAAGATAAAGATGAAGATTATAAGATTAAAACTAAAATCTAAAATCAAAACTGAGATCAAAATGAAGATGGAGATAATTTTCAAGAATAAAATCAATGTTATAATTAAGAATGAGAATAAGATTAATAACAATTAAAGCTCATAATCGAGTTCAAAATTTTCATCATGATTAGATCAATATCAATATCAATAACAATATCAAGATTGAAGACTAAGATTACAAATAAGATCAAAATCGAGTTTAAGATTAAAATTAAAAATAAGATAAAGATAAATATCATAAAATGAAGTTTGAAATCATGATTAAAATCAAGATCAACGTCATGATCATGAACAAAATCAATTTTAAATTAAGATTCCAAAATGATAAACATCAAATATGAATCATAATCAAGATCAACATCCTCATTATTAGAAGACCAAGATAAATATAAATATTAATATCAAGATTAAAACTCAAAGTTTTCATAGAGATCAAAATCGAGTTTAAGATGAATATTAGGAGCAAGATAAAGATGAAAATTATAACATTAAAACTGAAATCTAAAATCAAAACTGAGATCAAAATGAAGATGAAGATAATTATGAAGAATAAGATCAATGTTATAATTAAGAATGAGAATAAGATTAATAACAATTAAAGCTTATAATCGAGTTCAAAATTTTTATCATGATTAGATCAATTTCAATATCAATAACAATATCAAGATTGAAGACTAAGATTACAAACAATATCAAAATCGAGTTTAAGATTAAGATTAAAAAGAAGATAAAGATAAATATCATAAGATAAAGTTTGAAATCTTGATTAAAATCAAGATCAACATCATGATCAGGAAGAAAATAAATATTAAATTAAAATTTCAAAATGATAAAGATCAAATATGGATCATAATCGAGATAAACATCCTCATTTTAAAAAGTCCAAGATAAATATAAATATTAATATCAAGATTAAAACTCAATATCTCCATAGAGATCAAAATCGAGTTTAAGATGAATATTAGTAGCAAGATAAAGATGAATATTATAAGATTAAAACTGAAATCTGAGAACAAAACTGAGATCAAAATGAAGATGAAGATAATTCTTATAAGAAGAAAATCAATTTTATAATTAAGAATAAGAATAAGATTAATAACAATTAAAATTCATAATCGAGGTCAAAATTTTCATCATGATTAAATCAATATCAATATTAATAACAATATCAAGATTTGAGACCAAGATTACAAACAAGATCAAAATCGAGTTTAAGATTAAAATTAAAAATAAGATAAAGATAAATATCATAAAATGAAGTTTGAAATCATGATTAAAATCAAGATCAACGTCATGATCATGAACAAAATCAATTTTAAATTAAGATTCCAAAATGATAAACATCAAATATGAATCATAATCAAGATCAACATCCTCATTATTAGAAGACCAAGATAAATATAAATATTAATATCAAGATTAAAACTCAAAGTTTTCATAGAGATCAAAATCGAGTTTAAGATGAATATTAGGAGCAAGATAAAGATGAAAATTATAACATTAAAACTGAAATCTAAAATCAAAACTGAGATCAAAATGAAGATGAAGATAATTATGAAGAATAAGATCAATGTTATAATTAAGAATGAGAATAAGATTAATAACAATTAAAGCTTATAATCGAGTTCAAAATTTTTATCATGATTAGATCAATTTCAATATCAATAACAATATCAAGATTGAAGACTAAGATTACAAACAAGATCAAAATCGAGTTTAAGATTAAGATTAAAAAGAAGATAAAGATAAATATCATAAGATAAAGTTTGAAATCTTGATTAAAATCAAGATCAACATCATGATCAGGAAGAAAATAAATATTAAATTAAAATTTCAAAATGATAAAGATCAAATATGGATCATAATCGAGATAAACATCCTCATTTTAAAAAGTCCAAGATAAATATAAATATTAATATCAAGATTAAAACTCAATATCTCCATAGAGATCAAAATCGAGTTTAAGATGAATATTAGTAGCAAGATAAAGATGAAGATTATAAGATTAAAACTGAAATCTGAGAACAAAACTGAGATCAAAATGAAGATGAAGATAATTCTTATAAGAAGAAAATCAATTTTATAATTAAGAATAAGAATAAGATTAATAACAATTAAAATTCATAATCGAGGTCAAAATTTTCATCATGATTAAATCAATATCAATATTAATAACAATATCAAGATTTGAGACCAAGATTACAAACAAGATCAAAATCGAGTTTAAGATTAAAATTAAAAATAAGATAAAGATAAATATCATAAGATGAAGTTTGAAATCATGATTAAAATCAAGATCAACGTCATGATCATGAACAAAATCAATTTTAAATTAAGATTCCAAAATGATAAACATCAAATATGGATCATAATCAAGATCAACATCCTCATTATTAGAAGACCAAGATAAATATAAATATTAATATCAAGATTAAAACTCAATGTTTTCACAGAGATCAAAATCGAGTTTAAGATGAATATTAGGAGCAAGATAAAGATGAAAATTATAAGATTAAAATTGAAATCTAAAATCAAAACAGAGATCAAAAAGAAGATGAAGATAATTATGAAGAATAAGATCGATGTTATAATTAAGAATGAGAATAAGATTAATAACAATTAAAGCTTATAATCGAGTTCAAAATTTTCGTCATGATTAGATTGAAGACTAAGATTACAAACAAGATCAAAATCGAGTTTAAGATTAAGATTAAAATGAAGATAAAGATGAATATCATAAGATAGTGTTTGAAATCATGATTAAAATCAAGATCAAAATCATGATCATGAACCAAATCAATATTAAATTAAGATTTCAAAATGATAAACATCAAATACGGATCATAATCAAGATCAACATCCTCATTATAAAAAGACCAAGATAAATATAAATATTAATATCAAGATTAAAACTCAATATCTCCATAGAGATCAAAATCGAGTTTAAGATGAATATTAGGAGCAAGATAAAGATGAAGATTATAAGATTAAAACTGAAATCTGAGATCAAAACTGAGATCAAAATGAAGATGAAGATAATTATCGAGAATAAAATCAATGTTATAATTAAGAATGAGAATAAGATTAATAACAATTAAAGCTCGTAATCGAGTTCAAAATTTTTATCATCATGATTAGATCAATATCAATATCAAGAACAATATCAAGATTGAAGACTAACATTACAAACAAGATCAAAATCGAGTTTAAGATTAAGATTAAAAAGAAGTTAAAGATGAATATCATAAGATAGAGTTTGAAATCATGATTAAAATCAAAATCAAAATCATGATCATGAACCAAATCAATATTAAAATAAGATTTCAAAATGATAAACATCAAATACGGATCATAATCAAGATCAACATCCTCATTATAAAAAGACCAAGATAAATATAAATATTAATATCAAGATTAAAACTCAATATCTCCATAGAGATCAAAATCGTGTTTAAGATGTATATTAGGAGCAAGATAAAGATGAAGATTATAAGATTAAAACTGAAATCTGAAATCAAAACTGAGATCAAAATGAAGATGAAGATAATTTTCAAGAATAAAATCAATGTTATAATTAAGAATGAGAATAAGATTAATAACAATTAAAGCTCATAATCGAGTTCAAAATTTTCATCATGATTAGATCAATATCAATATCAATAACAATATCAATATTGAAGACCAAGATTACGAACAAGATCAAAATCGAGTTTAAGATTAAGATTAAAAAGAAGATAAAGATGAATATCATAAGATAGAGTTTGAAATCATGATTAAAATCAAGATCAAAATCATGATTAAAATCAAGATCAAAATCATGATCATGAACCAAATCAATATTAAAATAAGATTTCAAAATGATAAACATCAAATACGGATCATAATCAAGATCAACATCCTCATTATAAAATGACCAAGATAAATATAAATATTAATATCAAGATTAAAACTCAATATCTCCATAGAGATCAAAATCGAGTTTTAGATGAATATTAGGAGCAAGATAAGGATGAAGATTATAAGATTAAAACTGAAATCTGAGAACAAAACTGAGATCAAAATGAAGATGAAGATAATTCTTATAAAAATAAAATCAATGTTATAATTAAGAATAAGAATAAGATTAATAACAATTAAAATTCATAATCGAGGTCAAAATTTTCATCATGATTAGATCAATATCAATATTAATACCAATATCAAGATTTGAGACCAAGATTACAAACAAGATCAAAATCGAGTTTAAGATTAAAATTAAAAATAAGATAAAGATAAATATCATAAGATGAAGTTTGAAATCATGACTAAAATCAAGATCAACGTCATGATCATGAACAAAATCAATTTTAAATTAAGATTCCAAAATGATAAACATCAAATATGGATCATAATCAAGATCAACATCCTCATTATTAGAAGACCAAGATAAATATAAATATTAATATCAAGATTAAAACTCAATGTTTTCATAGAGATCAAAATCGAGTTTAAGATGAATATTAGGAGCAAGATAAAGATGAAAATTATAAGATTAAAACTGAAATCTAAAATCAAAACTGAGATCAAAATGAAGATGAAGATAATTATGAAGAATAAGATCAATGTTATAATTAAGAATGAGAATAAGATTAATAACAATTAAAGCTTATAATCGAGTTCAAAATTTTCATCATGATTAGATCAATATTAATATCTATAACAATATCAAGATTGAAGACTAAGATTACAAACAAGATCAAAATTGAGTTTAAGATTAAGATTAAAAAGAAGATAAAGATAAATATCATAAGATAAAGTTTGAAATCTTGATTAAAATCAAGATCAACATCATGATCATGAACAAAATAAATATTAAATTAAGATTTCAAAATGATAAACATCAAATATGGATCATAATCAAGATAAACATCCTCATTATAAAAAGACCAAGATAAATATAAATATTAATATCAAGATTAAAACTCAATATCTCCATAGAGATCAAAATCGAGTTTAAGATGAATATTAGGAGCAAGATAAAGATGAAGATTATAAGATTAAAACTGAAATCTGAGAACAAAACTGAGATCAAAATAAAGATGAACATAATTCTTATAAGAATAAAATCAATGTTATAATTAAGAATAAGAATAAGATTAATAACAATTAAAGCTCATAATCGAGTTCAAAATTTTCATCATGATTAGATCAATATCAATATCAATAACAATATCAATATTGAAGACCAAGATTACGAACAAGATCAAAATCGAGTTTAAGATTAAGATTAAAAAGAAGATAAATATGAATATCATAAGATAGAGTTTGAAATCATGATTAAAATCAAGATCAAAATCATGATTAAAATCAAGATCAAAATCATGATCATGAACCAAATCAATATTAAAATAAGATTTCAAAATGATAAACATCAAATACGGATCATAATCAAGATCAACATCCTCATTATAAAATGACCAAGATAAATATAAATATTAATATCAAGATTAAAACTCAATATCTCCATAGAGATCAAAATCGAGTTTTAGATGAATATTAGGAGCAAGATAAGGATGAAGATTATAAGATTAAAACTGAAATCTGAGAACAAAACTGAGATCAAAATGAAGATGAAGATAATTCTTATAAAAATAAAATCAATGTTATAATTAAGAATAAGAATAAGATTAATAACAATTAAAATTCATAATCGAGGTCAAAATTTTCATCATGATTAGATCAATATCAATATTAATACCAATATCAAGATTTGAGACCAAGATTACAAACAAGATCAAAATCGAGTTTAAGATTAAAATTAAAAATAAGATAAAGATAAATATCATAAGATGAAGTTTGAAATCATGACTAAAATCAAGATCAACGTCATGATCATGAACAAAATCAATTTTAAATTAAGATTCCAAAATGATAAACATCAAATATGGATCATAATCAAGATCAACATCCTCATTATTAGAAGACCAAGATAAATATAAATATTAATATCAAGATTAAAACTCAATGTTTTCATAGAGATCAAAATCGAGTTTAAGATGAATATTAGGAGCAAGATAAAGATGAAAATTATAAGATTAAAACTGAAATCTGAGATCAAAACTGAGATCAAAATGAAGATGAAGATAATTATCGAGAATAAAATCAATGTTATAATTAAGAATGAGAATAAGATTAATAACAATTAAAGCTCGTAATCGAGTTCAAAATTTTTATCATCATGATTAGATCAATATCAATTTCAAGAACAATATCAAGATTGAAGACTAACATTACAAACAAGATCAAAATCGAGTTTAAGATTAAGATTAAAAAGAAGTTAAAGATGAATATCATAAGATAGAGTTTGAAATCATGATTAAAATCAAAATCAAAATCATGATCATGAACCAAATCAATATTAAAATAAGATTTCAAAATGATAAACATCAAATACGGATCATAATCAAGATCAACATCCTCATTATAAAAAGACCAAGATAAATATAAATATTAATATCAAGATTAAAACTCAATATCTCCATAGAGATCAAAATCGTGTTTAAGATGTATATTAGGAGCAAGATAAAGATGAAGATTATAAGATTAAAACTGAAATCTGAAATCAAAACTGAGATCAAAATGAAGATGAAGATAATTTTCAAGAATAAAATCAATGTTATAATTAAGAATGAGAATAAGATTAATAACAATTAAAGCTCATAATCGAGTTCAAAATTTTCATCATGATTAGATCAATATCAATATCAATAACAATATCAATATTGAAGACCAAGATTACGAACAAGATCAAAATCGAGTTTAAGATTAAGATTAAAAAGAAGATAAAGATGAATATCATAAGATAGAGTTTGAAATCATGATTAAAATCAAGATCAAAATCATGATTAAAATCAAGATCAAAATCATGATCATGAACCAAATCAATATTAAAATAAGATTTCAAAATGATAAACATCAAATACGGATCATAATCAAGATCAACATCCTCATTATAAAATGACCAAGATAAATATAAATATTAATATCAAGATTAAAACTCAATATCTCCATAGAGATCAAAATCGAGTTTTAGATGAATATTAGGAGCAAGATAAGGATGAAGATTATAAGATTAAAACTGAAATCTGAGAACAAAACTGAGATCAAAATGAAGATGAAGATAATTCTTATAAAAATAAAATCAATGTTATAATTAAGAATAAGAATAAGATTAATAACAATTAAAATTCATAATCGAGGTCAAAATTTTCATCATGATTAGATCAATATCAATATTAATACCAATATCAAGATTTGAGACCAAGATTACAAACAAGATCAAAATCGAGTTTAAGATTAAAATTAAAAATAAGATAAAGATAAATATCATAAGATGAAGTTTGAAATCATGACTAAAATCAAGATCAACGTCATGATCATGAACAAAATCAATTTTAAATTAAGATTCCAAAATGATAAACATCAAATATGGATCATAATCAAGATCAACATCCTCATTATTAGAAGACCAAGATAAATATAAATATTAATATCAAGATTAAAACTCAATGTTTTCATAGAGATCAAAATCGAGTTTAAGATGAATATTAGGAGCAAGATAAAGATGAAAATTATAAGATTAAAACTGAAATCTAAAATCAAAACTGAGATCAAAATGAAGATGAAGATAATTATGAAGAATAAGATCAATGTTATAATTAAGAATGAGAATAAGATTAATAACAATTAAAGCTTATAATCGAGTTCAAAATTTTCATCATGATTAGATCAATATTAATATCTATAACAATATCAAGATTGAAGACTAAGATTACAAACAAGATCAAAATCGAGTTTAAGATTAAGATTAAAAAGAAGATAAAGATAAATATCATAAGATAAAGTTTGAAATCTTGATTAAAATCAAGATCAACATCATGATCATGAACAAAATAAATATTAAATTAAGATTTCAAAATGATAAACATCAAATATGGATCATAATCAAGATAAACATCCTCATTATAAAAAGACCAAGATAAATATAAATATTAATATCAAGATTATAACTCAATATCTCCATAGAGATAAAAATCGAGTTTAAGATGAATATTAGGAGCAAGATAAATATGAAGATTATAAGATTAAAACTAAAATGTAAAATCAAAACTGAGATCAAAATGAAGATGAAGATAATTATCAAGAATAAAATCAATGTTATAATTAAGAATGAGAATAAGATTAATAACAATTAAAACTCATAATCGAGTTCAAAATTTTCATCAGGATTAGATCAATATCAATATCAATAACAATATCAAGATTGAAGACCAAGATTACGAACAAGATCAAAATCGAGTTTAAGATTAAGATTAAAAAGAAGATAAAGATGAATATCATAAGATAGAGTTTGAAATCATGATTAAAATCAAGATCAAAATCATGATCATGAACCAAATCAATATTAAATTAAGATTTCAAAATGATAAACATCAAATACGGATCATAATCAAGATCAACATCCTCATTATAAAAAGACCAAGATAAATATAAATATTAATATCAAGATTAAAACTCAATATCTCCATAGAGATCAAAATCGAGTTTAAGATGAATATTAGGAGCAAGATAAAGATGAAGATTATAAGATTAAAACTGAAAACTGAGATCAAAACTGAGATCAAAATGAAGATGAAGATAATTATCGAGAATAAAATCAATGTTATAATTAAGAATGAGAATAAGATTAATAACAATTAAAGCTCGAAAACGAGTTCAAAATTTTCATCATGATTAGATCAATATCAATATCAATAACAATATCAAGATTGAAGACCAAGATTACGAACAAGATCAAAATCGAGTTTAAGATTATGATAAAAAGAAGATAAAGATGAATATCTTAAGATAGAGTTTGAAATCATGATTAAAATCAAGATCAACATCATTATCATGAACAAAATCAATATTAAATTAAGATTTCAAAATAATAAACATCAAATACGGATCATAATCAAGATCAACATCCTCATTATAAAAAGACCAAGATAAATATAAATATTAATATCAAGATTAAAACTCAATATCTCCATAGAGATCAAAATCGAGTTTAAGATGAATATTAGGAGCAAGAAAAAGATGAAGATTATAAGATTAAAACTGAAAACTGAGATCAAAACTGAGATCAAAATGAAGATAAAGATAATTATCGAGAATAAAATCAATGTTATAATTAAGAATGAGAATAAGATTAATAACAATTAAAGCTCGTAATCGAGTTCAAAATTTTCATCATGATTAGATCAATATCAATATCAATAACAATATCAAGATTGAAGACCAAGATTACGAACAAGATCAAAATCGAGTTTAAGATTAAGATTAAAAAGAAGATAAAGATGAATATCATAAGATAGAGTTTGAAATCATGATTAAAATCAAGATCAAAATCATGATCATGAACCAAATCAATATTAAATTAAGATTTCAAAATGATAAACATCAAATACGGATCATAATCAAGATCAACATCCTCATTATAAAAAGACCAAGATAAATATAAATATTAATATCAAGATTAAAACTCAATATCTCCATAGAGATCAAAATCGAGTTTAAGATGAATATTAGGAGCAAGATAAAGATGAAGATTATAAGATTAAAACTGAAAACTGAGATCAAAACTGAGATCAAAATGAAGATGAAGATAATTATCGAGAATAAAATCAATGTTATAATTAAGAATGAGAATAAGATTAATAACAATTAAAGCTCGAAAACGAGTTCAAAATTTTCATCATGATTAGATCAATATCAATATCAATAACAATATCAAGATTGAAGACCAAGATTACGAACAAGATCAAAATCGAGTTTAAGATTATGATAAAAAGAAGATAAAGATGAATATCTTAAGATAGAGTTTGAAATCATGATTAAAATCAAGATCAACATCATTATCATGAACAAAATCAATATTAAATTAAGATTTCAAAATAATAAACATCAAATACGGATCATAATCAAGATCAACATCCTCATTATAAAAAGACCAAGATAAATATAAATATTAATATCAAGATTAAAACTCAATATCTCCATAGAGATCAAAATCGAGTTTAAGATGAATATTAGGAGCAAGATAAAGATGAAAATTATAAGATTAAAACTGAAATCTAAAATCAAAACTGAGATCAAAATGAAGATGAAGATAATTGTGAAGAATAAGATCAATGTTATAATTAAGAATGAGAATAAGATTAATAACAATTAAAGCTTATAATCGAGTTCAAAATTTTCATCATGATTAGATCAATATTAATATCTATAACAATATCAAGATTGAAGACTAAGATTACAAACAAGATCAAAATTGAGTTTAAGATTAAGATTAAAAAGAAGATAAAGATAAATATCATAAGATAAAGTTTGAAATCTTGATTAAAATCAAGATCAACATCATGATCATGAACAAAATAAATATTAAATTAAGATTTCAAAATGATAAACATCAAATATGGATCATAATCAAGATAAACATCCTCATTATAAAAAGACCAAGATAAATATAAATATTAATATCAAGATTATAACTCAATATCTCCATAGAGATAAAAATCGAGTTTAAGATGAATATTAGGAGCAAGATAAATATGAAGATTATAAGATTAAAACTAAAATCTAAAATCAAAACTGAGATCAAAATGAAGATGAAGATAATTATCAAGAATAAAATCAATGTTATAATTAAGAATGAGAATAAGATTAATAACAATTAAAACTCATAATCGAGTTCAAAATTTTCATCAGGATTAGATCAATATCAATATCAATAACAATATCAAGATTGAAGACCAAGATTACGAACAAGATCAAAATCGAGTTTAAGATTAAGATTAAAAAGAAGATAAAGATGAATATCATAAGATAGAGTTTGAAATCATGATTAAAATCAAGATCAAAATCATGATCATGAACCAAATCAATATTAAATTAAGATTTCAAAATGATAAACATCAAATATGGATCATAATCAAGATCAACATCCTCATTATAAAAAGACCAAGATAAATATAAATATTAATATCAAGATTAAAACTCAATATCTCCATAGAGATCAAAATCGAGTTTAAGATGAATATTAGGAGCAAGATAAAGATGAAGATTATAAGATTAAAACTGAAATCCGAGATCAAAACTGAGATCAAAATGAAGATTAAGATAATTATAGAGAATAAAATCAATGTTATAATTAAGAATGAGAATAAGATTAATAACAATTAAAGCTCATAATCGAGTTCAAAATTTTCATCATGATTAGATCAATATCAATATCAATAACAATATCAAGATTGAAGACCAAGATTACGAACAAGATCAAAATAGAGTTTAAGATTATGATTGAAAAGAAGCTAAAGATTAATATCATAAGATAGAGTTTGAAATCATGATTAAAATCAAGATCAACATCATTATCATGAACAAAATCAATATTAAATTAAGATTTCAAAATGATAAACATCAAATATGGATCATAATCAAGATCAACATCCTTATCATTAAAATACCAAGATAAATATAAATATTAAAATCAAGATTAAAAATCAATATATCCAGAGAGATCAAAATCGAGTTTAACATGAATATTAGGAGCAAGATAAAGATGAAGATTATAAGATTAAAATAGAAATCTGAGATCAAAAGTGAGATCAAAATGAAGCTGAAGATAATTATCGAGAATAAAATCAATGTTATAATTAAGAATGAGAATAAGATTAATAACAATTAAAGCTCATAATCGAGTTCAAAATTTTCATCATGATTAGATCAATATTAATATCAATAACAATATGAAGATTGAAGACCAAGATTACGAACAAGATCAAAATCGAGTTTAAGATTATGATTAAAAAGAAGATAAAGATGAATATCATAAGATAGAGTTTGAAAATCATGATTAAAATCAAGATCAACATCATGATCATGAACAAAATCAATATTAAATTAAGATTTCAAAATTATAAACATCAAATATGGATCATAATCAACATCAACATCCTCATTATTAAATGACCAAGATAAATTTAAATATTAATATCAAGATTAAAACTCAATATCTCCATAGAGATCAAAATCGAGTTTAAGATGAATATTAGGAGCAAGATAAAGATGAAGATTATAAGATTAATACTAAAATCTAAGAACAAAACTGAGATCAAAATGAAGATGAAGATAATTCTTATAATAATAAAATCAATGTTATAATTAAGAATAAGAATAAGATTAATAACAATTAAAATTCATAATCGTGGTCAAAATTTTCATCATGATTAGATCAATATCATTATTAATAACAATATCAAGATTTGAGACCAAGATTACAAACAAGATCAAAATCGAGTTTAAGATTAAAATTAAAAAGAAGATAAAGATGAATATCATAAGATGAAGTTTGAAATCATGATTAAAATCAAGATAAACATCATGATCATGAACAAAATCAATATTAAATTAAGATTTCAAAATGATAAACATCAAATATGGATCATAATCAAGATCAACATCCTCATTATAAAAAGACCAAGATAAATATAAATATTAATATCAAGATTAAAACTCAATATCTCCATAGAGATCAAAATCGAGTTTAAGATGAATATTAAGAGCAAGATAAAGATGAAGATTATAAGATTAAAATAGAAATCTGAGATCAAAACTTAGAACAAAATGAAGATGAAGATAATTATCGAGAATAAAATCAATGTTATAATTAAGAATGAGAATAAGATTAATAACAATTAAAGCTCATAATCGAGTTCAAAATTTTATCATGATTAGATCAATATCAATATCAATAACAATATCAAGATTGAAGACCAAGATTACGAACAAGATCAAAATAGAGTTTAAGATTATGATTAAAAAGAAGCTAAAGATGAATATCATAAGATAGAGTTTGAAATCATGATTAAAATCAAGATCAACATCATTATCATGAACAAAATCAATATTAAATTAAGATTTCAAAATGATAAACATCAAATATGGATCATAATCAAGATCAACATCCTTATCATTAAAATACCAAGATAAATATAAATATTAAAATCAAGATTAAAAATCAATATATCTAGAGAGATCAAAATCGAGTTTAACATGAATATTAGAAGCAAGATAAAGATGAAGATTATAAGATTAAAATAGAAATCTGAGATCAAAAGTGAGATCAAAATGAAGCTGAAGATAATTATCGAGAATAAAATCAATGTTATAATTAAGAATGAGAATAAGATTAATAACAATTAAAGCTCATAATCGAGTTCAAAATTTTCATCATGATTAGATCAATATTAATATCAATAACAATATCAAAATTGAAGACCAAGATTACGAACAAGATCAAAATCGAGTTTAAGATTATGATTAAAAAGAAGATAAAGATGAATATCATAAGATAGAATTTGAAAATCATGATTAAAATCAGGATCAACATCATGATCATGAACAAAATCAATATTAAATTAAGATTTCAAAATTATAAACATCAAATATGGATCATAATCAAGATCAACATCCTCATTATTAAATGACCAAGATAAATTTAAATATTAATATCAAGATTAAAACTCAATATCTCCATAGAGATCAAAATCGAGTTTAAGATGAATATTAGGAGCAAGATAAAGATGAAGATTATAAGATTAATACTAAAATCTAAGAACAAAACTGAGATCAAAATGAAGATGAAGATAATTCTTATAATAATAAAATCAATGTTATAATTAAGAATAAGAATAAGATTAATAACAATTAAAATTCATAATCGAGGTCAAAATTTTCATCATGATTAGATCAATATCATTATTAATAACAATATCAAGATTTGAGACCAAGATTACAAACAAGATCAAAATCGAGTTTAAGATTAAAATTAAAAAGAAGATAAAGATGAATATCATAAGATGAAGTTTGAAATCATGATTAAAATCAAGATCAACATCATGATCATGAACAAAATTAATATTAAATTAAGATTTCAAAATGATAAACATCAAATATGGATCATAATCAAGATCAACATCCTCATTATAAAAAGACCAAGATAAATATAAATATTAATAACAAGATTAAAACTCAATATCTCCATAGAGATCAAAATCGAGTTTAAGATGAATATTAAGAGCAAGATAAAGATGAAGATTATAAGATTAAAATAGAAATCTGAGATCAAAACTTAGAACAAAATGAAGATGAAGATAATTATCGAGAATAAAATCAATGTTATAATTAAGAATGAGAATAAGATTAATAACAATTAAAGCTCATAATCGAGTTCAAAATTTTCATCATGATTAGATCAATATCAATATCAATAACAATATCAAGATTGAAGACCAAGATTACGAACAAGATCAAAATAGAGTTTAAGATTATGATTAAAAAGAAGCTAAAGATGAATATCATAAGATAGAGTTTGAAATCATGATTAAAATCAAGATCAACATCATTATCATGAACAAAATCAATATTAAATTAAGATTTCAAAATGATAAACATCAAATATGGATCATAATCAAGATCAACATCCTTATCATTAAAATACCAAGATAAATATAAATATTAAAATCAAGATTAAAAATCAATATATCTAGAGAGATCAAAATCGAGTTTAACATGAATATTAGAAGCAAGATAAAGATGAAGATTATAAGATTAAAATAGAAATCTGAGATCAAAAGTGAGATCAAAATGAAGCTGAAGATAATTATCGAGAATAAAATCAATGTTATAATTAAGAATGAGAATAAGATTAATAACAATTAAAGCTCATAATCGAGTTCAAAATTTTCATCATGATTAGATCAATATTAATATCAATAACAATATCAAAATTGAAGACCAAGATTACGAACAAGATCAAAATCGAGTTTAAGATTATGATTAAAAAGAAGATAAAGATGAATATCATAAGATAGAATTTGAAAATCATGATTAAAATCAGGATCAACATCATGATCATGAACAAAATCAATATTAAATTAAGATTTCAAAATTATAAACATCAAATATGGATCATAATCAAGATCAACATCCTCATTATTAAATGACCAAGATAAATTTAAATATTAATATCAAGATTAAAACTCAATATCTCCATAGAGATCAAAATCGAGTTTAAGATGAATATTAGGAGCAAGATAAAGATGAAGATTATAAGATTAATACTAAAATCTAAGAACAAAACTGAGATCAAAATGAAGATGAAGATAATTCTTATAATAATAAAATCAATGTTATAATTAAGAATAAGAATAAGATTAATAACAATTAAAATTCATAATCGAGGTCAAAATTTTCATCATGATTAGATCAATATCATTATTAATAACAATATCAAGATTTGAGACCAAGATTACAAACAAGATCAAAATCGAGTTTAAGATTAAAATTAAAAAGAAGATAAAGATGAATATCATAAGATGAAGTTTGAAATCATGATTAAAATCAAGATCAACATCATGATCATGAACAAAATTAATATTAAATTAAGATTTCAAAATGATAAACATCAAATATGGATCATAATCAAGATCAACATCCTCATTATAAAAAGACCAAGATAAATATAAATATTAATAACAAGATTAAAACTCAATATCTCCATAGAGATCAAAATCGAGTTTAAGATGAATATTAAGAGCAAGATAAAGATGAAGATTATAAGATTAAAATAGAAATCTGAGATCAAAACTTAGAACAAAATGAAGATGAAGATAATTATCGAGAATAAAATCAATGTTATAATTAAGAATGAGAATAAGATTAATAACAATTAAAGCTCATAATCGAGTTCAAAATTTTCATCATGATTAGATCAATATCAATATCAATAACAATATCAAGATTGAAGACCAAGATTACGAACAAGATCAAAATAGAGTTTAAGATTATGATTAAAAAGAAGCTAAAGATGAATATCATAAGATAGAGTTTGAAATCATGATTAAAATCAAGATCAACATCATTATCATGAACAAAATCAATATTAAATTAAGATTTCAAAATGATAAACATCAAATATGGATCATAATCAAGATCAACATCCTTATCATTAAAATACCAAGATAAATATAAATATTAAAATCAAGATTAAAAATCAATATATCTAGAGAGATCAAAATCGAGTTTAACATGAATATTAGAAGCAAGATAAAGATGAAGATTATAAGATTAAAATAGAAATCTGAGATCAAAAGTGAGATCAAAATGAAGCTGAAGATAATTATCGAGAATAAAATCAATGTTATAATTAAGAATGAGAATAAGATTAATAACAATTAAAGCTCATAATCGAGTTCAAAATTTTCATCATGATTAGATCAATATTAATATCAATAACAATATCAAAATTGAAGACCAAGATTACGAACAAGATCAAAATCGAGTTTAAGATTATGATTAAAAAGAAGATAAAGATGAATATCATAAGATAGAATTTGAAAATCATGATTAAAATCAGGATCAACATCATGATCATGAACAAAATCAATATTAAATTAAGATTTCAAAATTATAAACATCAAATATGGATCATAATCAAGATCAACATCCTCATTATTAAATGACCAAGATAAATTTAAATATTAATATCAAGATTAAAACTCAATATCTCCATAGAGATCAAAATCGAGTTTAAGATGAATATTAGGAGCAAGATAAAGATGAAGATTATAAGATTAATACTAAAATCTAAGAACAAAACTGAGATCAAAATGAAGATGAAGATAATTCTTATAATAATAAAATCAATGTTATAATTAAGAATAAGAATAAGATTAATAACAATTAAAATTCATAATCGAGGTCAAAATTTTCATCATGATTAGATCAATATCATTATTAATAACAATATCAAGATTTGAGACCAAGATTACAAACAAGATCAAAATCGAGTTTAAGATTAAAATTAAAAAGAAGATAAAGATGAATATCATAAGATGAAGTTTGAAATCATGATTAAAATCAAGATCAACATCATGATCATGAACAAAATTAATATTAAATTAAGATTTCAAAATGATAAACATCAAATATGGATCATAATCAAGATCAACATCCTCATTATAAAAAGACCAAGATAAATATAAATATTAATAACAAGATTAAAACTCAATATCTCCATAGAGATCAAAATCGAGTTTAAGATGAATATTAAGAGCAAGATAAAGATGAAGATTATAAGATTAAAACTGAAATCTGAGATCAAAACTAAGAACAAAATGAAGATGAAGATAATTATCGAGAATAAAATCAATGTTATAATTAAGAATGAGAATAAGATTAATAACAATTAAAGCTCATAATCGAGTTCAAAATTTTCATCATGTTTAGATCAATATCAATATCAATAACAATATCAAGATTGAAGACCAAGATTACAAACAAGATCAAAATCGAGTTTAAGATTAAGATTAAAAAGAAGATAAAGATGAATATCGTAAGATAAAATTTGAAATCATGATTAAAATCAAGATCAACATCATGATCATGAACAAAATCAATATTAAATTAAGATTTCAAAAAGCTAAACCTCAAATATGGATCATAATCAAGATCAACATCCTCATCATTAAAAGACCAAGATAAATATAAATATTAATACCAAGATTATAAATCAATATTTCCACAGAGATGAAAATCGAGTTTAAGATGAAAATTAGAGGCAAGATAAAGATGAAGATTATAAGATTAAAACGAAAATCTGAGATCAAATCTGAGATCAAAATGAAGATAAAGATAATTATCAAGAATAAAATCAATGTTATAATTGAGAATAAGAATAAGATTAATAACAATTAAAATTCTTAATCGAGTTCAAAATTTTCATCATGATTAGATCAATATCAATATCAATAACAATATCAAGATTGAAGACTAAGATTACAAACAAGATCAAAATCGAGTTTAAGATTAAGATTAAAAAGAAGATAAAGATGAATATCATAAGATAGAATTTGAAAATCATGATTAAAATCAAGATCAAAATCATGATCATGAACAAAATCAATATTAAATTAAGATTTCAAAATGATAAACCTCAAATATGGATCATAATCAAGATCAACATCCTCATCTTTAAAAGACCAAGATAAATATAAATATTAATATCAAAATTATAAATCAATATTTCCACAGAGATCAAAATCGAGTTTAAGATGAATATTAGAGGCAGGATAAAGATGAAGATTATAAGATTAAAACGAAAATCTGAGATTAAATCTGAGATCAAAATGAAGATGAAGATAATTATCAAGAATAAAATCAATGTTATAATTAAGAATAAGAATAAGATTAATAACAATTAAAATTCTTAATCGAGTTCAAAATTTTCATCATGATTAGATCTATATCAATATTAATAACAATATTAAGATTTGAGACTAAGATTACAAACAAGATCAAAATCGAGTTTAAGATTAATATTAAAAAGAAGATAAAGATGAATATCATAAGACGAAGTTTGAAATCATGATTAAAATCAAGATCAACATCATGATCATGAACAAAATCAATATTAAATTAAGATTTCAAAATGATAAACATCAAATATGGATCATAATCAAGATCAACATCCTCATTATAAAAAGACCAAGATAAATATAAATATTAATATCAAGATAAAAACTCAATATCTCCAAAGAGATCAAAATCGAGTTTAAGATGAATATTAAGAGCAAGATAAAGATGAAGATTATAAGATTAAAACTGAAATCTGAGATCAAAACTGAGATCAAAATGAAGATTAAGATAATTATAGAGAATAAAATCAATGTTATAATTAAGAATGAGAATAAGATTAATAACAATTAAAGCTCATAATCCAGTTCAAAATTTTCATCATGATTAGATCAATATCAATATCAATAACAATATCAAGATTGAAGACCAAGATTACGAACAAGATCAAAATAGAGTTTAAGATTATGATTGAAAAGAAGCTAAAGATTAATATCATAAGATAGAGTTTGAAATCATGATTAAAATCTAGATCAACATCATTATCATGAACAAAATCAATATTAAATTAAGATTTCAAAATGATAAACATCAAATATGGATCATAATCAAGATCAACATCCTTATCATTAAAATACCAAGATAAATATAAATATTAAAATCAAGATTAAAAATCAATATATCCAGAGAGATCAAAATCGAGTTTAACATGAATATTAGGAGCAAGATAAAGATGAAGATTATAAGATTAAAATAGAAATCTGAGATCAAAAGTGAGATCAAAATGAAGCTGAAGATAATTATCGAGTTTAAAATCAATGTTATAATTAAGAATGAGAATAAGATTAATAACAATTAAAGCTCATAATCGAGTTCAAAATTTTCATCATGATTAGATCAATATTAATATCAATAACAATATCAAGATTGAAGACCAAGATTACGAACAAGATCAAAATCGAGTTTAAGATTATGATTAAAAAGAAGATAAAGATGAATATCATAAGATAGAATTTGAAAATCATGATTAAAATCAAGATCAACATCATGATCATGAACAAAATCAATATTAAATTAAGATTTCAAAATTATAAACATCAAATATGGATCATAATCAAGATCAACATCCTCATTATTAAATGACCAAGATAAATTTAAATATTAATATCAAGATTAAAACTCAATATTGTTGGGGTATGCCCTTAAGGCTAATGTTTGAGGCCTTGGGATTGTAATAGTATCATTGTATAAACTCTTAAGTTTATAAAGGCAATGGTTGTTATTCAGGTTGTTACCTTGTCTGTTGTAATAAGTGTACTACTGAATAATGTCTCAAAGCTGTTCAGCTAGGCTGACATGTACTGATGTCCTTAGTCGATATATCTTGGTGAACATGAGACAGCCTTGATATGGTTAAGACTAATATGTGTTCTAATCTTATAGGATGCTTCGAGCATGGAATAAGATGTAGACTCATGGGTACATTGGATGTACTGGACAAGACCCTACTAGGATATTCAATTGCTTGTCACAATGTGAATAATCCTTGTTTGCTGCAAGTGGCACATGTCCTTTGACTTGAGATCACTTGTGTTTCTAAATGATGATTGTCATTGTTTTGAGGTAGTTCAATATCATTTGAAAGATAATGATTATAGACTATCTTGGATAGTGTGCTTGAGTCAGGTTAGGGCACTAGTGATAGATAAAGGATTGCCGTCTCCTTGTTTAAGGAGTGTGATGTTCTAAAGGGGCCCCCTGGATGAGATGATTGAGAAAGTGTATGGCCATACCCAGGTGACTGTGTTCATCTGATCTAATTATGCTCATCATATTGGAGTTACAAGCTTGACATGCTTGTCCAATAAGAACATCCAGTGGCAAAGGAAACATGTATGCCTTGTGAAGTGGATTCACACTTGTGCTATGGTTTGGGTGGAGTCTTGGAAGACTCTTTCCTTTATATCGGGAGACAGTGATGTGTTGCTAGATACCCCTCACTGATCGTGATAAACGTAAGTTATCGTTACCGACATTTAAAGGAAACCCTTAGGGTCGCACAATTTGATGATATGGCTTACTTAAGTCAGATCGTGTGGACTGAATTGTTTTGGTTCAGTTTAAAGGGATTTAAACTCTAATTATAAGTGAGATCTGGTCTGATCATGTTTGATTGATTAGGGCTTGAGATCGGTAAGCTTCGATCGAGAGTGTTGATGTTAGATCGGAAAGATCAGGAGCATCAAGAGGTGAATGGTCAGATCTAGAACCTTAGGGTTTATTTTGATCTGGACTAAAAGCTTGGGCTGATTTCGGTTTGGTCATTGAACCATACACTTGTGAACCGGCTCATGGTTGAGCGCTTGGTTCAATTAGAGTGAGATAAGCGTTTGGTTCACTTCATGTGAACGCTCAAACGCTTGAACGCTTAAATGCATAAACGTTTGCGCATGCTAATTTTGGAAAGTCCAAAAGAGTAACGCAAGTTCGGTTGGCTAAGCGTTGGATTCACTCTTTTGCTCCTCTCTCTCTCGCTTGACGACATCTTGGTGTGGACGAGAAGAAGTCTTGGAGAGAAGTTCGGCAAGTCTAGAGATCAGCTCTCCTTCCCTTTCCATACGAAAAGGCCCTTGAAGAACCTTGCTAGCACAAGGATCTCCATGGAGTAAGCACATCACCTTGTGTGCGTCGACTAGGGAGAAGATCCCTTTCGGTCTTTGCTTCCAAGATACCATCCATATGATGGCAATGGTATGAATCTTGTCTCATGATTTCAATCTTTTGAGTTGATCATATATATCATGCAACCGATTCTTGATGCCCTAATTTCCGCCCATGCAAAAGTGTTCTACATGCATGTCTTAGGGTTTTGCGCCCCCCTCTTGAAAGGGGTTTTATCCGCTTGCGCTCCCCCTTGAAGGGGACTCTACAAATATCTCCATAGAGATCAAAATCGAGTTTAAGATGAATATTAGGAGCAAGATAAAGATGAAGATTATAAGATTAATACTAAAATCTAAGAACAAAACTGAGATCAAAATGAAGATGAAGATAATTCTTATAATAATAAAATCAATGTTATAATTAAGAATAAGAATAAGATTAATAACAATTAAAATTCATAATCGAGGTCAAAATTATCATCATGATTAGATCAATATCATTATTAATAACAATATCAAGATTTGAGACCAAAATTACAAACAAGATCAAAATCGAGTTTAAGATTAAAATTAAAAAGAAGATAAAGATGAATATCATAAGATGAAGTTTGAAATCATGATTAAAATCAAGATCAACATCATGATCATGAACAAAATCAATATTAAATTAAGATTTCAAAATGATAAACATCAAATATGGATCATAATCAAGATCAACATCCTCATTATAAAAAGACCAAGATAAATATAAATATTAATATCAAGATTAAAACTCAATATCTCCATAGAGATCAAAATCGAGTTTAAGATGAATATTAAGAGCAAGATAAAGATGAAGATTATAAGATTAAAACAGAAATCTGAGATCAAAACTTAGAACAAAATGAAGATGAAGATAATTATCGAGAATAAAATCAATGTTATAATTAAGAATGAGAATAAGATTAATAACAATTAAAGCTCATAATCGAGTTCAAAATTTTCATCATGATTAGATCAATATCAATATCAATAACAATATCAAGATTGAAGACCAAGATTACGAACAAGATCAAAATAGAGTTTAAGATTATGATTAAAAAGAAGCTAAAGATGAATATCATAAGATAGAGTTTGAAATCATGATTAAAATCAAGATCAACATCATTATCATGAACAAAATCAATATTAAATTAAGATTTCAAAATGATAAACATCAAATATGGATCATAATCAAGATCAACATCCTTATCATTAAAATACCAAGATAAATATAAATATTAAAATCAAGATTAAAAATCAATATATCTAGAGAGATCAAAATCGAGTTTAACATGAATATTAGGAGCAAGATAAAGATGAAGATTATAAGATTAAAATAGAAATCTGAGATCAAAAGTGAGATCAAAATGAAGCTGAAGATAATTATCGAGAATAAAATCAATGTTATAATTAAGAATGAGAATAAGATTAATAACAATTAAAGCTCATAATCGAGTTCAAAATTTTCATCATGATTAGATCAATATTAATATCAATAACAATATCAAAATTGAAGACCAAGATTACGAACAAGATCAAAATCGAGTTTAAGATTATGATTAAAAAGAAGATAAAGATGAATATCATAAGATAGAATTTGAAAATCATGATTAAAATGAGGATCAACATCATGATCATGAACAAAATCAATATTAAATTAAGATTTCAAAATTATAAACATCAAATATGGATCATAATCAAGATCAACATCCTCATTATTAAATGACCAAGATAAATTTAAATATTAATATCAAGATTAAAACTCAATATCTCCATAGAGATCAAAATCGAGTTTAAGATGAATATTAGGAGCAAGATAAAGATGAAGATTATAAGATTAATACTAAAATCTAAGAACAAAACTGAGATCAAAATGAAGATGAAGATAATTCTTATAATAATAAAATCAATGTTATAATTAAGAATAAGAATAAGATTAATAACAATTAAAATTCATAATCGAGGTCAAAATTTTCATCATGATTAGATCAATATCATTATTAATAACAATATCAAGATTTGAGACCAAGATTACAAACAAGATCAAAATCGAGTTTAAGATTAAAATTAAAAAGAAGATAAAGATGAATATCATAAGATGAAGTTTGAAATCATGATTAAAATCAAGATCAACATCATGATCAGGAACAAAATCAATATTAAATTAAGATTTCAAAATGATAAACATCAAATATGGATCATAATCAAGATCAACATCCTCATTATAAAAAGACCAAGATAAATATAAATATTAATATCAAGATTAAAACTCAATATCTCCATAGAGATCAAAATCGAGTTTAAGATGAATATTAAGAGCAAGATAAAGATGAAGATTATAAGATTAAAACTGAAATCTGAGATCAAAACTGAGATCAAAATGAAGATGAAGATAATTATCGAGAATAAAATCAATGTTATATTTAAGAATGAGAATAAGATTAATAACAATTAAAGCTCATAATCGAGTTCAAAATTTTCATCATGATTAGATCAATATCAATATCAATAACTATATCAAGATTGAAGACCAAGATTACGAACAAGATCAAAAAAGAGTTTAAGATTATGATTAAAAAGAAGCTAAAGATGAATATCATAAGATAGAGTTTGAAATCATGATTAAAATCAAGATCAACATCATTATCATGAACAAAATCAATATTAAATTAAGATTTCAAAATGATAAACATCAAATATGGATCATAATCAAGATCAACATCCTTATCATTAAAATACCAAGATAAATATAAATATTAAAATCAAGATTAAAAATCAATATATCCAGAGAGATCAAAATCGAGTTTAACATGAATATTAGGAGCAAGATAAAGATGAAGATTATAAGATTAAAATAGAAATCTGAGATCAAAAGTGAGATCAAAATGAAGATGAAGATAATTATCGAGAATAAAATCAATGTTATAATTAAGAATGAGAATAAGATTAATAACAATTAAAGCTCATAATCGAGTTCAAAATTTTCATCATGATTAGATCAATATTAATATCAATAACAATATCAAAATTGAAGACCAAGATTACGAACAAGATCAAAATCGAGTTTAAGATTATGATTAAAAAGAAGATAAAGATGAATATCATAAGATAGAATTTGAAAATCATGATTAAAATCAAGATCAACATCATGATCATGAACAAAATCAATATTAAATTAAGATTTCAAAATTATAAACATCAAATATGGATCATAATCAAGATCAACATCCTCATTATTAAATGACCAAGATAAATATAAATATTAATATCAAGATTAAAACTCAATATCTCCATAGAGATCAAAATCGAGTTTAAGATGAATATTAGGAGCAAGATAAAGATGAAGATTATAAGATTAAAACTAAAATCTAAGAACAAAATTGAGATCAAAATGAAGATTAAGATAATTCTTATAATAATAAAATCAATGTTACAATTAAGAATAAGAATAAGATTAATAACAATTAAAATTCATAATCGAGGTCAAAATTTTCATCATGATTAGATCAATATCATTATTAATAACAATATCAAGATTTGAGACCAAGATTACAAACAAGATCAAAATCGAGTTTAAGATTAAAATTAAAAAGAAGATAAAGATGAATATCATAAGATAGAGTTTGAAATCATGATTAAAATCAAGATCAAAATCATGATCATGAACCAAATCAATAATAAATTAAGATTTCAAAATGATAAACATCAAATACGGATCATAATCAAGATCAACATCCTCATTATAAAAAGACCAAGATAAATATAAATATTAATATCAAGATTAAAACTCAATATCTCCATAGAGATCAAAATCGAGTTTAAGATGAATATTAGGAGCAAGATAAAGATGCAAATTATAAGATTAAAACTGAAATCTAAAATAAAAAATGAGATCAAAATGAAGATGAAGATAATTTTGAAGAATAAGATCAATGTTATAATTAAGAATGAGAATAAGATTAATAACAATTAAAGCTAATAATCGAGTTCAAAATTTTCATCATGATTAGATGAATATCAATATCAATAACAATATCAAGATTGAAGACTAAGATTACAAACAAGATCAAAATCGAGTTTCAGATTAAGATTAAAAAGAAGATAAAGATGAATATCATAAGATAGAGTTTGAAATCATGATTAAAATCAAGATCAAAATCATGATCATGAACCAAATCAATATTAAATTAAGATTTCAAAATGATAAACATCAAATACGGATCATAATCAAGATCAACATCCTCATTATAAAAAGACCAAGATAAATATAAATATTAATATCAAGATTAAAACTCAATATCTCCATAGAGATCAAAATCGAGTTTAAGATGAATATTAGGAGCAAGATAAAGATGAAGATTATAAGATTAAAACTGAAATCTGAGAACAAAACTGAGATCAAAATAAAGATGAACATAATTCTTATAAGAATAAAATCAATGTTATAATTAAGAATAAGAATAAGATTAATAACAATTAAAGCTCATAATCGAGTTCAAAATTTTCATCAAGATTAAATCAATATCAATATCAATAACAATATCAAGATTGAAGACCAAGATTACGAACAAGATCAAAATCGAGTTTAAGATTATGATAAAAAGAAGATAAAGATGAATATCATAAGATAGAGTTTGAAATCATGATTAAAATCAAGATCAACATCATGATCATGAACAAAATCAATATTAAATTAAGATTTTAAAATGATAAACATCAAATATGGATCATAATCAAGATCAACATCCTCATTATAAAAAGACCAAGATAAATATAAATATTAATATCAAGATTAAAACTCAATATCTCCATAGAGATCAAAATCGAGTTTAAGATGAATATTAGGAGCAAGATAAAGATGAAGATTAGAAGATTAAAACTGAAATCTGAGATCAAAATGAAGATGAAGATAATTATCGAGAATAAAATCAATGTTATAATTAAGAATGAGAATAAGATTAATAACAATTAAAGCTCGTAATCGAGTTCAAAATTTTCATCATGATTAGATCAATATCAATATCAATAACAATATCAAGATTGAAGACTAAGATTACAAACAAGATCAAAATCGAGTTTAAGATTAAGATTAAAAAGAAGATAAAGATAAATATCATAAGATAAAGTTTGAAATCTTGATTAAAATCAAGATCAACATCATGATCATGAACAAAATAAATATTAAATTAAGATTTTAAAATGATAAACATCAAATATGGATCATAATCAAGATAAACATCCTCATTATAAAAAGACCATGATAAATATAAATATTAATATCAAGATTAAAACTCAATATCTCCATAGAGATAAAAATCGAGTTTAAGATGAATATTAGGAGCAAGATAAATATGAAGATTATAAGATTAAAACTAAAATCTAAAATCAAAACTGAGATCAAAATGAAGATGAAGATAATTCTTATAAGAATAAAATCAATGTTATAATTAAGAATAAGAATAAGATTAATAACAATTAAAATTCATAATCGAGTTCAAAATTTTCATCATGATTAGATCAATATCAATATTAATAACAATATCAAGATTTGAGACCAAGATAACAAACAATATCAAAATCGAATTTAAGATTAAAATTAGAAAGAAGATAAAGATAAATATCATAAGATGAAGTTTGAAATCGTGATTATAATCAAGATCAACGTCATGATCATGAACAAAATCAATTTTAAATTAAGATTTCAAAATAATAAACATCAAATACGGATCATAATCAAGATCAACATCCTCATTATAAAAAGACCAAGATAAATATAAATATTAATATCAAGATTAAAACTCAATATCTCCATAGAGATCAAAATCGAGTTTAAGATGAATATTAGGAGCAAGATAAAGATGAAGATTATAAGATTAAAACTGAAATCTGAGAACAAAACTGAGATCAAAATAAAGATGAAGATAATTCTTATTAGAATAAAATCAATGTTATAATTAAGAATAAGAATAAGATTAATAACAATTAAAATTCATAATCGAGGTCAAAATTTTCATCATGATTAGATCAATATCAATATTAATACCAATATCAAGATTTGAGACCAAGATTACAAACAAGATCAAAATCGAGTTTAAGATTAAAATTAAAAATAAGATAAAGATAAATATCATAAGATGAAGTTTGAAATCATGATTAAAATCAAGATCAACGTCATGATCATGAACAAAATCAATTTTAAATTAAGATTCCAAAATGATAAACATCAAATATGGATCATAATCAAGATCAACATCCTCATTATTAGAAGACCAAGATAAATATAAATATTAATATCAAGATTAAAACTCAATGTTTTCATAGAGATCAAAATCGAGTTTAAGATGAATATTAGGAGCAAGATAAAGATGAAAATTATAAGATTAAAACTGAAATCTAAAATCAAAACTGAGATCAAAATGAAGATGAAGATAATTATGAAGAATAAGATCAATGTTATAATTAAGAATGAGAATAAGATTAATAACAATTAAAGCTTATAATCGAGTTCAAAATTTTCATCATGATTAGATCAATATTAATATCAATAACAATATCAAGATTGAAGACTAAGATTACAAACAAGATCAAAATCGAGTTTAAGATTAAGATTAAAAAGAAGATAAAGATAAATATCATAAGATAAAGTTTGAAATCTTGATTAAAATCAAGATCAACATCATGATCATGAACAAAATAAATATTAAATTAAGATTTCAAAATGATAAACATCAAATATGGATCATAATCAAGATAAACATCCTCATTATAAAAAGACCAAGATAAATATAAATATTAATATCCAGATTAAAACTCAATATCTCCATAGAGATAAAAATCGAGTTTAAGATGAATATTAGGAGCAAGATAAATATGAAGATTATAAGATTAAAACTAAAATCTAAAATCAAAATTGAGATCAAAATGAAGATGAAGATAATTATCAAGAATAAAATCAATGTTATAATTGAGAATGAGAATAAGATTAATAACAATTAAAACTCATAATCGAGTTCAAAATTTTCATCAGGATTAGATCAATATCAATATCAATAACAATATCAAGATTGAAGACCAAGATTACGAACAAGATAAAAATCGAGTTTAAGATTAAGATTAAAAAGAAGATAAAGATGAATATCATAAGGTAGAGTTTGAAATCATGATTAAAATCAAGATCAAAATCATGATCATGAACCAAATCAATATTAAATTAAGATTTCAAAATGATAAACATCAAATACGGATCATAATCAAGATCAACATCCTCATTATAAAAAGACCAAGATAAATATAAATATTAATATCAAGATTAAAACTCAATATCTCCATAGAGATCAAAATCGAGTTTAAGATGAATATTAGGAGCAAGATAAAGATGAAGATTATAAGATTAAAACTGAAAACTGAGATCAAAACTGAGATCAAAATGAAGATGAAGATAATTATCGAGAATAAAATCAATGTTATAATTAAGAATGAGAATAAGATTAATAACAATTAAAGCTCGTAAACGAGTTCAAAATTTTCATCATGATTAGATCAATATCAATATCAATAACAATATCAAGATTGAAGACCAAGATTACGAACAAGATCAAAATCGAGTTTAAGATTATGATAAAAAGAAGATAAAGATGAATATCTTAAGATAGAGTTTGAAATCATGATTCAAATCAAGATCAACATCATGATCATGAACAAAATCAATATTAAATTAAGATTTCAAAATAATAAACATCAAATACGGATCATAATCAAGATCAACATCCTCATTATAAAAAGACCAAGATAAATATAAATATTAATATCAAGATTAAAACTCAATATCTCCATAGAGATCAAAATTGAGTTTAAGATGAATATTAGGAGCAAGATAAAGATGAAGATTATAAGATTAAAACTGAAAACTGAGATCAAAACTGAGATCAAAATGAAGATGAAGATAATTATCGAGAATAAAATCAATGTTATAATTAAGAATGAGAATAAGATTAATAACAATTATGTTGGGGTATGCCCTTAAGGCTAATGTTTGAGGCCTTGGGATTGTATCAGTATCATGTATATAAACTTTTATGTTTATAAAGGCAATGGTTGTTATTCAGTATGTTGCATTGTCTGCTGCAATATGTATACTTCTGAATAATGTCTCAAAGCTGTTCAGCTAGGCTGACATGCATATGTCCTTAGTCGAGATATCTTGGTGAACATGAGACAGCCTTGATATGATTGAGACTAATATGTGTTCTAATCTTATAGGATGCTTCGAGCATGGAATAAGATGTAGACTCATGGGTACATTGGATGTACTGGACAGACCCTACTAGGATATTCAATTGCTTGTCACAATGTGAATAATCCTTGTTTGCATCAAGTGGCACATGTCCTTTGACTTGAGATCACTTGTGTTTCTAAATGATGATTGTCATTGTTTTGAGGTAGTTCAATATCATTTGAAATATAATGGTTATAGACTATCTTGGATAATGATTATGATTCAGGTTAGGGCACTAGTGATAGATATAGGATTGCCGTCTCCTTGTTGAAGGAGTGTGATGTTCTATAGGGGCCCCCTAGATGAGATGATTGTGAAAGTGTATGGCCATACCCAGGTGACTATGTTCATCTGATCTGATCATGCTCATCATATTGGAGTTACAAGCTTGACCCGCTTGTCCAATAAGAACATCCAGTAGGCAAAGGATACATGCATGCCTTGTGAAGTTGATTCACACTTGTGCTGTGGTTTGGGTGTAGTCTTGGAAGACTTTTTCCTTTATATCGGGAGACAGTGATGTGTTGCTAGATACCCCTCACTGGTCGTGATAACGTAAGTTATCGTTACCGACATTTAAAGGAAACCCTCAGGGTCACACAATTTGGTGATATGGCTTTCTTGAGTCAGATCGTGTGGACTGAATTGTTTTGATTCAGTTTAAAGGAGTTTGAACTCTGATTGTAAGTGAGATCTGGTCTGGTCATGTTTGATTGATTAGGGCATGAGATCGGTAAGCTTCGATCGAGAGTAGTGATGCTAGATCGGTGAGATCAAAGGCATCAAGAGATGAACGGTTAGATCTTGAACCATTTGGTTCAGAGAGATCTAGACCATGGCTTGGGCTGGTTTGGTTTGGTCTTTGTACCAAACGCATTGAACCGTTGGATTGAACCGGTTCACACATGTGTGAACGCATGGTTCATGATGAATGCGTTTTTGGGCGGTTTGCATGGATTTAAGCGCATGGCTTCATGACTTTCCATAATTGGAAGTCATGTAACGCCACTTAACTTGTAAACGCCAAAACGCATTTCGGTTCTGATTTTGTGTGGCCGATCCACTCTCGTGTAGAGTGGAGTTCACGCAAGCAAGTGTGAGAGCTTCATCGCCCTAGCAAAGATCTCATCTTCTCCACACAAGGACAACTTGGCACTTTTGCTAGCACAAGAGGTGCGCAAGAAGGAAGTCTTCATCACTTTGGTGTGTGTCTTCTTTGGAGAAGATCCCCTTCGATCTTTACTTCCAAGTCGCCATCCACTCATGGCTATGGTATGAATTACTTCTTATCTATACAAGTTATGATGTTGATCATATGGCATGCAAAAGATCCCAACAAACCCTATGCTTCCTTGCGCAATTCATGATATGCGCCTACTTAGGGTTTCACCCCCCTCTTGAAAGGGGTTTCTTCAATTGGTATCAGAGCAGGCTTTATGCATGCTAATATGATTCCTATGTTTGCTCTTGTGATCCATGCTTGCGCAAGTGTTTAGATCTAATAGTTTCTTCATGCGAAAATAAGATGTATACCTTGTTGGTGGCGCATGTTGTTTGTTTATGCTTTCGCATGACTTGTTGTTGGCGCTTGGTTCATGTTGTTTATCAAAACTTAACTTGCGCGCCTATGATTAGATCTAAGATGCGCCTATTGTAAACCCTTAGACGGGTTGATGGGGTTGAAAGCATCATCTAGTATAGATCAAATTAGTCTGATCAGACCATCTGACAGCCTAGATGGGTTGACCAGATAGCACCTATGCGCAAGCACGAGGTGGCTATGGGTTGACTGCATCAAAAGCGTGTAGCGAGGTCTGGTTGAGACGACTAGTGAACACACATGAGTTAGGCCCGGGGTCACACCCGCTTGCCAGAACTCATGAGGGTTGTTCAGCCCTTGGCGCATGCATGGTTGACCATTAGGTCAACTCGAGTCAGTTAGGACTTGGTGCATGCAAGGGCAGTGGATCTGACTAGATTGATGAGTGGATCCCTATCAATGGACCGTTGTAAGGTTGTAGGGCACATAAGAAAATTAAAATTGATGCCAATGGGTTTTCAAAATTTTATTTTCTTTATGGATCACATGTTGATTGAATGATGCCATGATGCTTGTTTATTTAATCTTATGTGGGTTGCCCTTTCAATGTGTGCTGTGCTGGGGCCTGCGAGCCTGGTAAATTATTATTTTTGTGATCTGCGAATCACATTTTTAATTAATTTATTGTATAATTGACCTGCGAGTCAAGCTTGTCTAGATAGATTAAAATGTATTTTAATTAGACAAGAGCACAAAAGCACACATCGCAGAGGAGCATTCAGCTGGTGGGCGCACCTGAGCTGCATTGAGCGCTAGGGCCCTAGGTTGGACCAGATGAGATGCAAAAGACCCAAGAAGAGCAAGTGAAGACTTAAGTTGATTTAAGGTCTTACTTAGGCTCTATGGGCTTTTACCACATTAGATCCATGCTTTCTTTTATTTTCTAAATAATTAGAAATGCATGATTTATTTATCTTCTGCTATCACCATAGGATTTGCATGATAGTTAAGAAGATAAAAGACCGTTAAAATCCAACGCTAAAATATCAAGCACGTAATGCCTTCTGATGCGA
Organism: Costus lasius; assembly: GCA_027563935.2. Lineage (NCBI taxonomy): Eukaryota > Viridiplantae > Streptophyta > Magnoliopsida > Zingiberales > Costaceae > Costus > Costus lasius. The sequence continues at coordinate 68,089,961 of CM050448.1, read as the reverse complement.
AACCTCACTGTTCTGACTATCGTTGGAGCCGTGTTGTACCCACTCGGTGGGCACGTCCATCTATCTTCAGACGGTGTGTGATTTCACCTGCGTGTTACAGAGAAGGGATTTATCGCTTCTCGTTGCTCAGCATAGCACGTGGTGGTCCAGGGAGTAGGTCAGGTCAGCTTGACCATGTAGGCTACATATGGGGCATATGGTAGCTACATGGAGGCAGCCATCTGTGGGATCAGAGACTGTGTTGTACCAACTCAGTTGGCACAGTCTGCTGGATTGCCCAGATGAAGGGGAATCGCACGGGTTGGCGATTGGCAGGGACTGCCTACCAGAAATTAGTGCTTGTACTCTCTGTGCATCTTATCTCGCCTGAGCGGGACGCGGAGACCAAGTATGAAATCTGGATCCCATCTCACTAAAAGAGTGTTACTCTTTCGGACTATTTTAATGGATTTTTCAGTCAGATAAAATAGTGAGAAAAGAATCTTTCTTAAGTCCTGGATTGATTCTAGACATTGATACTGACCTTGCTGTTCTTGCATTGTTGTAGATTCCTGCAGCAACGAACACCATGAGCTTCAATGTGCGATCCCTACTGGAAAGGGAGAAGTTTGCTGGGCCAAACTTCTCAGACTGGTACAGACACCTTAAGATTGTTCTTAAGGCAGAGAGGAAACTGTATGTCCTCGAGACGGCTATACCGCCTCAACCCGCTGCGAACGCCGCAAGGGCGGTTCGCGATGCCTATGAAAAGCATGTCAATGATAGCATTGATGTTGCTTGCCTGATGCTAGCGTCTATGACGCCACCGCTGCAGCGTCAGCATGAGGATATGTCTGCTATAGAAATTATAGCAAACCTCAAGATGCTGTATGCTGCACAGGCGAGGACTGAACGCTATAATCTGACTAAGCTTTTCTTTCAGAGCAAACTGGCTGAAGGGAGCCCAGAGACGTGCTCAAGATGATTGGGCACAAGGAGGCTCTGGAGAAACTGGGGCATACCATCAATCAGGAGCTTGCTGTAGACATTATTCTGCAGTCTCTCCCGCCCTCTTTCGATGCGTTCATTATTAACTTTAATATGAACAAAATCGATTGTACTCCGGCAGAGCTGCTGAATATGCTCTTGACTACTGAGGAGACTCTGAAGGGAAAGCCTTCAACCTCTGTCTTGATGTTCCCCTCCAGGAACAAGAAGAAGGGGAAGAAGGGCAAGGCCCCTGTCAAGAACTACAGCAAGGCTCGGAAACAAAAGGTGAAGCGGTCGAAGGACAACAGGTGTTTCCACTGTGGCTAGCTGGGTCACTGGAAAAAGGACTGTAAAGCGCTCCAAGGAGACAAGAAGGGAAGCATCGCTTCTGGCTCAGGTATATTTGTGACTGAGGTCATGATATCTTCTTCTTCTATTTCATGGGTGTTGGACACTGCATGTGGAGTTCACATTTGTTCAAATGTACAGGAACTCAAGAGAAGAAGACAGGTGGGACAGCATGAGGTGGACCTACGAGTTGGAAACGGGGCACGGGTTGCTGCTGTTGCTGTAGGGGATTATTACATCTCATTACCATCTGGCATTGTATTAGAATTAAACAATTGTTACTTTGTACCCAGTATTACCAAAAATATTATCTCTATTCCTGCTCTTGTCAGGAAAGGGTTTTCCTTTGAATGCAAGATTTCAAAGTGTCATCTTACTCTTGATAATATTGTTTATGCTACTGGTTCAATTAACAATGGGTTATTCATGTTGGACATGGAATATTCTATACAAAACATTGATAATAAGAAAGCCAAGTATGCTGATGACAGCACCTTGCTATGGCATAGTCGTTTAGGCCATATTAACAAGAAGCGCATTAAGCGGTTGCATGATCATGGACTGCTGGGATCATTCTCCTATGAGGAGATTGATACATGCAAAGCTTGTTTAATGGGTAAAATGACGAAGGCTCCTTTTCCTCACAAAGGTCAAAGGGCTTCAGGTTTACTTGACCTTATACACAGTGATGTGTGTGGGCCATTTAGTAAACATGCCAGAGGTGGCTATTCGTACTTCATTACCTTTACTGATGATTTCAGTAGATATTAAATTAAGATTTCAAAATGATAAACATCAAATACGGATCATAATCAAGATCAACATCCTCATTATAAAAAGACCAAGATAAATATAAATATTAATATCAAGATTAAAACTCAATATCTCCATAGAGATCAAAATCGAGTTTAAGATGAATATTAGGAGCAAGATAAAGATGAAGATTATAAGATTAAAACTGAAATCTGAGAACAAAACTGAGATCAAAATAAAGATGAAGATAATTCTTATAAGAATAAAATCAATGTTATAATTAAGAATAAGAATAAGATTAATAACAATTAAAGCTCATAATCGAGTTCAAAATTTTCATCATGATTAGATCAATATCAATATCAATAACAATATCAAGATTGAAGACCAAGATTACGAACAAGATCAAAATCGAGTTTAAGATTATGATAAAAAGAAGATAAAGATGAATATCATAAGATAGAGTTTGAAATCATGATTAAAATCAAGATCAACATCATGATCATGAACAAAATCAATATTAAATTAAGATTTTAAAATGATAAACATCAAATATGGATCATAATCAAGATCAACATCTTCATTATAAAAAGACCAAGATAAATATAAATATTAATATCAAGATTAAAACTCAATATCTCCATAGAGATCAAAATCGAGTTTAAGATGAATATTAGGAGCAAGATAAAGATGAAGATTAGAAGATTAAAACTGAAATCTGAGATCAAAATGAAGATGAAGATAATTATCGAGAATAAAATCAATGTTATAATTAAGAATGAGAATAAGATTAATAACAATTAAAGCTCGTAATCGAGTTCAAAATTTTCATCATGATTAGATCAATATCAATATCAATAACAATATCAAGATTGAAGACTAAGATTACAAACAAGATCAAAATCGAGTTTAAGATTAAGATTAAAAAGAAGATAAAGATAAATATCATAAGATAAAGTTTGAAATCTTGATTAAAATCAAGATCAACATCATGATCATGAACAAAATAAATATTAAATTAAGATTTTAAAATGATAAACATCAAATATGGATCATAATCAAGATAAACATCCTCATTATAAAAAGACCATGATAAATATAAATATTAATATCAAGATTAAAACTCAATATCTCCATAGAGATAAAAATCGAGTTTAAGATGAATATTAGGAGCAAGATAAATATGAAGATTATAAGATTAAAACTAAAATCTAAAATCAAAACTGAGATCAAAATGAAGATGAAGATAATTCTTATAAGAATAAAATCAATGTTATAATTAAGAATAAGAATAAGATTAATAACAATTAAAATTCATAATCGAGTTCAAAATTTTCATCATGATTAGATCAATATCAATATTAATAACAATATCAAGATTTGAGACCAAGATAACAAACAATATCAAAATCGAATTTAAGATTAAAATTAGAAAGAAGATAAAGATAAATATCATAAGATGAAGTTTGAAATCATGATTATAATCAAGATCAACGTCATGATCATGAACAAAATCAATTTTAAATTAAGATTTCAAAATAATAAACATCAAATACGGATCATAATCAAGATCAACATCCTCATTATAAAAAGACCAAGATAAATATAAATATTAATATCAAGATTAAAACTCAATATCTCCATAGAGATCAAAATCGAGTTTAAGATGAATATTAGGAGCAAGATAAAGATGAAGATTATAAGATTAAAACTGAAATCTGAGAACAAAACTGAGATCAAAATAAAGATGAAGATAATTCTTATAAGAATAAAATCAATGTTATAATTAAGAATAAGAATAAGATTAATAACAATTAAAATTCATAATCGAGGTCAAAATTTTCATCATGATTAGATCAATATCAATATTAATAACAATATCAAGATTTGAGACCAAGATAACAAACAATATCAAAATCGAATTTAAGATTAAAATTAGAAAGAAGATAAAGATAAATATCATAAGATGAAGTTTGAAATCATGATTATAATCAAGATCAACGTCATGATCATGAACAAAATCAATTTTAAATTAAGATTTCAAAATAATAAACATCAAATACGGATCATAATCAAGATCAACATCCTCATTATAAAAAGACCAAGATAAATATAAATATTAATATCAAGATTAAAACTCAATATCTCCATAGAGATCAAAATCGAGTTTAAGATGAATATTAGGAGCAAGATAAAGATGAAGATTATAAGATTAAAACTGAAATCTGAGAACAAAACTGAGATCAAAATAAAGATGAAGATAATTTTTATAAGAATAAAATCAATGTTATAATTAAGAATAAGAATAAGATTAATAACAATTAAAGCTAATAATCGAGTTCAAAATTTTCATCATGATTAGATCAATATCAATATCAATAACAATATCAAGATTGAAGACCAAGATTACGAACAAGATCAAAATCGAGTTTAAGATTATGATAAAAAGAAGATAAAGATGAATATCATAAGATAGAGTTTGAAATCATGATTAAAATCAAGATCAACATCATGATCATGAACAAAATCAATATTAAATTAAGATTTTAAAATGATAAACATCAAATATGGATCATAATCAAGATCAACATCTTCATTATAAAAAGACCAAGATAAATATAAATATTAATATCAAGATTAAAACTCAATATCTCCATAGAGATCAAAATCGAGTTTAAGATGAATATTAGGAGCAAGATAAAGATGAAGATTATAAGATTAAAACTGAAATCTGAGATCAAAATGAAGATGAAGATAATTATCGAGAATAAAATCAATGTTATAATTAAGAATGAGAATAAGATTAATAACAATTAAAGCTCGTAATCGAGTTCAAAATTTTCATCATGATTAGATCAATATCAATATCAATAACAATATCAAGATTGAAGACTAAGATTACAAACAAGATCAAAATCGAGTTTAAGATTAAGATTAAAAAGAAGATAAAGATAAATATCATAAGATAAAGTTTGAAATCTTGATTAAAATCAAGATCAACATCATGATCATGAACAAAATAAATATTAAATTAAGATTTCAAAATGATAAACATCAAATATGGATCATAATCAAGATAAACATCCTCATTATAAAAAGACCAAGATAAATATAAATATTAATATCAAGATTAAAACTCAATATCTCCATAGAGATAAAAATCGAGTTTAAGATGAATATTAGGAGCAAGATAAATATGAAGATTATAAGATTAAAACTAAAATCTAAAATCAAAACTGAGATCAAAATGAAGATGAAGATAATTCTTATAAGAATAAAATCAATGTTATAATTAAGAATAAGAATAAGATTAATAACAATTAAAATTCATAATCGAGTTCAAAATTTTCATCATGATTAGATCAATATCAATATTAATAACAATATCAAGATTTGAGACCAAGATTACAAACAAGATCAAAATCGAGTTTAAGATTAAAATTAAAAAGAAGATAAAGATAAATATCATAAGATGAAGTTTGAAATCATGATTAAAATCAAGATCAACGTCATGATCATGAACAAAATCAATTTTAAATTAAGATTCCAAAATGATAAACATCAAATATGGATCATAATCAAGATCAACATCCTCATCATTAGAAGACCAAGATAAATATAAATATTAATATCAAGATTAAAACTCAATGTTTTCACATAGATCAAAATCGAGTTTAAGATGAATATTAGGAGCAAGATAAAGATGAAAATTATAAGATTAAAACTGAAATCTAAAATGAAAACTGAGATCAAAATGAAGATGAAGATAATTATCAAGAATAAGATCAATGTTATAATTAAGAATGAGAATAAGATTAATAACAATTAAAGCTCATAATCGAGTTCAAAATTTTCATCATGATTAGGTCAATATCAATATCAATAACAATATCAAGATTGAAGATCAAGATTACGAACAAGATCAAAATAGAGTTTAAGATTATGATTAAAAAGAAGCTAAAGATTAATATCATAAGATAGAGTTTCAAATCATGATTAAAATCAAGATCAACATCATTATCATGAACAAAATCAATATTAAATTAAGATTTCAAAATGATAAACATCAAATATGGATCATAATCAAGATCAACATCCTTATCATTAAAATACCAAGATAAATATAAATATTAAAATCAAGATTAAAAATCAATATATCCAGAGAGATCAAAATCGAGTTTAACATGAATATTAGGAGCAAGATAAAGATGAAGATTATAAGATTAAAATAGAAATCTGAGATCAAAAGTGAGATCAAAATGAAGATGAAGATAATTATCGAGAATAAAATCAATGTTATAATTAAGAATGAGAATAAGATTAATAACAATTAAAGCTCGTAATCGAGTTCAAAATTTTCATCATGATTAGATGAATATCAATATCAATAACAATATCAAGATTGAAGACCAAGATTACGAACAAGATCAAAATCGAGTTTAAGATTATGATAAAAAGAAGATAAAGATGAATATCTTAAGATAGAATTTGAAAATCATGATTAAAATCAAGATCAACATCATGATCATCAACAAAATCAATATTAAATTAAGATTTCAAAATTATAAACATCAAATATGGATCATAATCAAGATCAACATCCTCATTATAAAAAGACCAAGATAAATATAAATATTAATATCAAGATTAAAACTCAATATCTCCATAGAGATCAAAATCGAGTTTAAGATGAATATTAGGAGCAAGATAAAGATGAAGATTATAAGATTAATACTGAAATCTGAGATCAAAATGAAGATGAAGATAATTATCGAGAATAAAATCAATGTTATAATTAAGAATGAGAATAAGATTAATAACAATTAAAGCTCGTAATCGAGTTCAAAATTTTCATCATGATTAGATCAATATCAATATCAATAACAATATCAAGATTGAAGACCAAGATTACGAACAAGATCAAAATCGAGTTTAAGATTATGATAAAAAGAAGATAAAGATGAATATCTTAAGATAGAGTTTGAAATCATGATTAAAATCAAGATCAACATCATGATCATGAACAAAATCAATATTAAATTAAGATTTCAAAATAATAAACATCAAATACGGATCATAATCAAGATCAACATCCTCATTATAAAAAGACCAAGATAAATATAAATATTAATATCAAGATTAAAACTCAATATCTCCTTAGAGATCAAAATCGAGTTTAAGATGAATATTAGGAGCAAGATAAAGATGAAGATTATAAGATTAAAACTGAAATCTGAGATCAAAACTGAGATCAAAATGAAGATGAAGATAATTATCGAGAATAAAATCAATGTTATAATTAAGAATGAGAATAAGATTAATAACAATTAAAGCTCATAATCGAGTTCAAAATTTTCATCATGATTAGATCAATATCAATATCAATAACAATATCAAAATTGAAGAGCAAGATTACGAACAAGATCAAAATCGAGTTTAAGATTATGATTAAAAAGAAAATAAAGATGAATATCATAAGATAGAGTTTGAAATCATGATTAAAATCAAGATCAACATCATGATCATGAACAAAATCAATATTAAATTAAGATTTCAAAATGATAAACATCAAATATGGATCATAATCAAGATCAACATCCTTATTATTAAAAGACCAAGATAAATTTAAATATTAATATCAAGATTAAAACTCAATATCTCCATAGAGATCAAAATCGAGTTTAAGATGAATATTAGGAGCAAGATAAAGATGAACATTATAAGATTAAATCTAAAATCTGAAATCAAAACTGAGATCAAAATGAAGATGAAGATAATTATCAAGAATAAAATAAATGTTATAATTAAGAATGAGAATAAGATTAATAACAATTAAAGCTCATAACCGAGTTCAAAATTTTCATCATGATTAGATCAATATCAATATCAATAACAATATCAAGATTGAAGACCAGGATTACGAACAAGATCAAAATCGAGTTTAAGATTAAGATTAAAAAGAAGATAAAGATGAATATCATAAGATAGAGTTTGAAATCATGATTAAAATCAAGATCAAAATCATGATCATGAACAAAATCAATATTAAATTAAGATTTCAAAATGATAAACCTCAAATATGGATCATAATCAAGATCAACATCCTCATCTTTAAAAGACCAAGATAAATATAAATATTAATATCAAGATTATAAATCAATATTTCCACAGAGATGAAAATCGAGTTTAGGATTAATATTAGAGGCAGGATAAAGATGAAGATTATAAGATTAAAACGAAAATCTGAGATTAAATCTGAGATCAAAATGAAGATGAAGATAATTATCAAGAATAAAATCAATGTTATAATTAAGAATAAGAATAAGATTAATAACTATTAAAATTCTTAATCGAGTTCAAAATTTTCATCATGATTAGATCTATATCAATATTAATAACAATATCAAGATTTGAGACTAAGATTACAAACAAGATCAAAATCGAGTTTAAGATGAATATTAGGAGCAAGATAAAGATGAAGTTTATAAGATTAAAACTGAAATCTGAGATCAAAATGAAGATGAAGATAATTATCGAGAATAAAATCAATGTTATAATTAAGAATGAGAATAAGATTAATAACAATTAAAGCTCGTAATCGAGTTCAAAATTTTCATCATGATTAGATCAATATCAATATCAATAACAATATCAAGATTGAAGACCAAGATTACGAACAAGATCAAAATCGAGTTTAAGATTATGATAAAAAGAAGATAAAGATGAATATCTTAAGATAGAGTTTGAAATCATGATTAAAATCAAGATCAACATCATGATCATGAACAAAATCAATATTAAATTAAGATTTCAAAATAATAAACATCAAATACGGATCATAATCAAGATCAACATCCTCATTATAAAAAGACCAAGATAAATATAAATATTAATATCAAGATTAAAACTCAATATCTCCTTAGAGATCAAAATCGAGTTTAAGATGAATATTAGGAGCAAGATAAAGATGAAGATTATAAGATTAAAACTGAAATCTGAGATCAAAACTGAGATCAAAATGAAGATGAAGATAATTATCGAGAATAAAATCAATGTTATAATTAAGAATGAGAATAAGATTAATAACAATTAAAGCTCATAATCGAGTTCAAAATTTTCATCATGATTAGATTAATATCAATATCAATAACAATATCAAAATTGAAGAGCAAGATTACGAACAAGATCAAAATCGAGTTTAAGATTATGATTAAAAAGAAAATAAAGATGAATATCATAAGATAGAATTTGAAATCATGATTAAAATCAAGATCAACATCATGATCATGAACAAAATCAATATTAAATTAAGATTTCAAAATGATAAACATCAAATATGGATCATAATCAAGATCAACATCCTTATTATTAAAAGACCAAGATAAATTTAAATATTAATATCAAGATTAAAACTCAATATCTCCATAGAGATCAAAATCGAGTTTAAGATGAATATTCGGAGCAAGATAAAGATGAACATTATAAGATTAAATCTAAAATCTGAAATCAAAACTGAGATCAAAATGAAGATGACGATAATTATCAAGAATAAAATCAATGTTATAATTAAGAATGAGAATAAGATTAATAACAATTAAAGCTCATAATCGAGTTCAAAATTTTCATCATGATTAGATCAATATCAATATCAATAACAATATCAAGATTGAAGACCAGGATTACGAACAAGATCAAAATCGAGTTTAAGATTAAGATTAAAAAGAAGATAAAGATGAATATCATAAGATAGAGTTTGAAATCATGATTAAAATCAAGATCAAAATCATGATCATGAACAAAATCAATATTAAATTAAGATTTCAAAATGATAAACCTCAAATATGGATCATAATCAAGATCAACATCCTCATCTTTAAAAGACCAAGATAAATATAAATATTAATATCAAGATTATAAATCAATATTTCCACAGAGATCAAAATCGAGTTTAAGATTAATATTAGAGGCAGGATAAAGATGAAGATTATAAGATTAAAACGAAAATCTGAGATTAAATCTGAGATCAAAATGAAGATGAAGATAATTATCAAGAATAAAATCAATGTTATAATTAAGAATAAGAATAAAATTAATAACTATTAAAATTCTAAATCGAGTTCAAAATTTTCATCATGATTAGATCTATATCAATATTAATAACAATATCAAGATTTGAGACTAAGATTACAAACAAGATCAAAATCGAGTTTAAGATGAATATTAGGAGTAAGATAAAGATGAAGATTATAGGATTAAAACTGAAATCTGAGATCAAAATGAAGATGAAGATAATTATCGAGAATAAAATCAATGTTATAATTAAGAATGAGAATAAGATTAATAACAATTAAAGCTCGTAATCCAGTTCAAAATTTTCATCATGATTAGATCAATATCAATATCAATAACAATATCAAGATTGAAGACCAAGATTACGAACAAGATCAAAATCGAGTTTAAGATTATGATAAAAAGAAGATAAAGATGAATATCTTAAGATAGAGTTTGAAATCATGATTAAAATCAAGATCAACATCATGATTATGAACAAAATCAATATTAAATTAAGATTTCAAAATAATAAACATCAAATACGGATCATAATCAAGATCAACATCCTCATTATAAAAAGACCAAGATAAATATAAATATTAATATCAAGATTAAAACTCAATATCTCCTTAGAGATCAAAATCGAGTTTAAGATGAATATTAGGAGCAAGATAAAGATGAAGATTATAAGATTAAAACTTAATCTGAGATCAAAACTGAGATCAAAATGAAGATGAAGATAATTATCGAGAATAAAATCAATGTTATAATTAAGAATGAGAATAAGATTAATAACAATTAAAGCTCATAATCGAGTTCAAAATTTTCATCATGATTAGATCAATATCAATATCAATAACAATATCAAAATTGAAGAGCAAGATTACGAACAAGATCAAAATCGAGTTTAAGATTATGATTAAAAAGAAAATAAAGATGAATATCATAAGATAGAGTTTGAAATCATGATTAAAATCAAGATCAACATCATGATCATGAACAAAATCAATATTAAATTAAGATTTCAAAATGATAAACCTCAAATATGGATCATAATCAAGATCAACATCCTCATCTTTAAAAGACCAAGATAAATATAAATATTAATATCAAGATTATAAATCAATATTTCCACAGAGATCAAAATCGAGTTATGATTAATATTAGAGGCAGGATAAAGATGAAGATTATAAGATTAAAACGAAAATCTGAGATTAAATCTGAGATCAAAATGAAGATGAAGATAATTATCAAGAATAAAATCAATGTTATAATTAAGAATAAGAATAAAATTAATAACTATTAAAATTCTAAATCGAGTTCAAAATTTTCATCATGATTAGATCTATATCAATATTAATAACAATATCAAGATTTGAGACTAATATTACAAACAAGATCAAAATCGAGTTTAAGATGAATATTAGGAGTAAGATAAAGATGAAGATTATAAGATTAAAACTGAAATCTGAGATCAAAATGAAGATGAAGATAATTATCGAGAATAAAATCAATGTTATAATTAAGAATGAGAATAAGATTAATAACAATTAAAGCTCGTAATCGAGTTCAAAATTTTCATCATGATTAGATCAATATCAATATCAATAACAATATCAAGATTGAAGACCAAGATTACGAACAAGATCAAAATCGAGTTTAAGATTATGATAAAAAGAAGATAAAGATGAATATCTTAAGATAGAGTTTGAAATCATGATTAAAATCAAGATCAACATCATGATCACGAACAAAATCAATATTAAATTAAGATTTCAAAATAATAAACATCAAATACGGATCATAATCAAGATCAACATCCTCATTATAAAAAGACCAAGATAAATATAAATATTAATATCAAGATTAAAACTCAATATCTCCTTAGAGATCAAAATCGAGTTTAAGATGAATATTAGGAGCAAGATAAAGATGAAGATTATAAGATTAAAACTGAAATCTGAGATCAAAACTGAGAACAAAATGAAGATGAAGATAATTATCAAGAATAAAATCAATGTTATAATTAAGAATGAGAATAAGATTAATAACAATTAAAGCTCATAATCGAGTTCAAAATTTTCATCATGATTAGATCAATATCAATATCAATAACAATATCAAGATTGAAGACCAGGATTACGAACAAGATCAAAATCGAGTTTAAGATTAAGATTAAAAAGAAGATAAAGATGAATATCATAAGATAGAGTTTGAAATCATGATTAAAATCAAGATCAAAATCATGATCATGAAAAAAATCAATATTAAATTAAGATTTCAAAATGATAAACCTCAAATATGGATCATAATCAAGATCAACTTCCTCATCTTTAAAAGACCAAGATAAATATAAATATTAATATCAAGATTATAAATCAATATTTCCACAGAGATCAAAATCGAGTTTAGGATTAATATTAGAGGCAGGATAAAGATGAAGATTATAAGATTAAAACAAAAATCTGAGATTAAATCTGAGATCAAAATGAAGATGAAGATAATTATCAAGAATAAAATCAATGTTATAATTAAGAATAAGAATAAAATTAATAACTATTAAAATTCTAAATCGAGTTCAAAATTTTCATCATTATTAGATCTATATCAATATTAATAACAATATCAAGATTTGAGACTAAGATTACAAACAAGATCAAAATCGAGTTTAAGATGAATATTAGGAGTAAGATAAAGATGAAGATTATAAGATTAAAACTAAAATCTGAGATCAAAATGAAGATGAAGATAATTATCGAGAATAAAATCAATGTTATAATTAAGAATGAGAATAAGATTAATAACAATTAAAGCTCGTAATCGAGTTCAAAATTTTCATCATGATTAGATCAATATCAATATCAATAACAATATCAAGATTGAAGACCAAGATTACGAACAAGATCAAAATCGAGTTTAAGATTATGATAAAAAGAAGATAAAGATGAATATCTTAAGATAGAGTTTGAAATCATGATTAAAATCAAGATCAACATCATGATCATGAACAAAATCAATATTAAATTAAGATTTCAAAATAATAAACATCAAATACGGATCATAATCAAGATCAACATCCTCATTATAAAAAGACCAAGATAAATATAAATATTAATATCAAGATTAAAACTCAATATCTCCTTAGAGATCAAAATCGAGTTTAAGATGAATATTAGGAGCAAGATAAAGATGAAGATTATAAGATTAAAACTGAAATCTGAGATCAAAACTGAGATCAAAATGAAGATGAAGATAATTATCGAGAATAAAATCAATGTTATAATTAAGAATGAGAATAAGATTAATAACAATTAAAGCTCATAATCGAGTTCAAAATTTTCATCATGATTAGATCAATATCAAAATCAATAACAATATCAAAATTGAAGAGCAAGATTACGAACAAGATCAAAATCGAGTTTAAGATTATGATTAAAAAGAAAATAAAGATGAATATCATAAGATAGAGTTTGAAATCATGATTAAAATCAAGATCAACATCTTGATCATGAACAAAATCAATATTAAATTAAGATTTCAAAATGATAAACATCAAATATGGATCATAATCAAGATCAACATCCTTATTATTAAAAGACCAAGATAAATTTAAATATTAATATCAAGATTAAAACTCAATATCTCCATAGAGATCAAAATCGAGTTTAAGATGAATATTAGGAGCAAGATAAAGATGAACATTATAAGATTAAATCTAAAATCTGAAATCAAAACTGAGATCAAAATGAAGATGAAGATAATTATCAAGAATAAAATCAATGTTATAATTAAGAATGAGAATAAGATTAATAACAATTAAAGCTCATAATCGAGTTCAAAATTTTCATCATGAATAGATCAATATCAATATCAAAAACAATATCAAGATTGAAGACCAAGATTACGAACAAGATCAAAATCGAGTTTAAGATTAAGATTAAAAGAAGATAAAGATGAATATCATAAGATAGAGTTTGAAATCATGATTAAAATCAAGATCAAAATCATGATCATGAACAAAATCAATATTAAATTAAGATTTCAAAATGATAAACCTCAAATATGGATCATAATCAAGATCAACATCCTCATCTTTAAAAGACCAAGATAAATATAAATATTAATATCAAGATTATAAATTAATATTTCCACAGAGATCAAAATCGAGTTTAGGATTAATATTAGAGGCAGGATAAAGATGAAGATTATAAGATTAAAACGAAAATCTGAGATTAAATCTGAGATCAAAATGAAGATGAAGATAATTATCAAGAATAAAATCAATGTTATAATTAAGAATAAGAATAAGATTAATAACTATTAAAATTCTTAATCGAGTTCAAAATTTTCATCATGATTAGATCTATATCAATATTAATAACAATATCAAGATTTGAGACTAAGATTACAAACAAGATCAAAATCGAGTTTAAGATTAATATTAAAAAGAAGATAAAGATGAATATCATAAGATAGAGTTTGAAATCATGATTAAAATCAAGATCAACATCATGATCATGAACAAAATCAATATTAAATTAAGATTTCAAAATGATAAACATCAAATATGGATCATAATCAATATCAACATCCTTATTATTAAAAGACCAAGATAAATTTAAATATTAATATCAAGATTAAAACTCAATATCTCCATAGAGATCAAAATCGAGTTTAAGATGAATATTACGAGCAAGATAAAGATGAACATTATAAGATTAAATCTAAAATCTGAAATCAAAACTGAGATCAAAATGAAGATGAAGATAATTATCAAGAATAAAATCAATGTTATAATTAAGAATGAGAATAAGATTAATAACAATTAAAGCTCATAATTGAGTTCAAAATTTTCATCATGATTAGATCAATATCAATATCAATAACAATATCAAGATTGAAGACCAAGATTACGAACAAGATCAAAATCGAGTTTAAGATTAAGATTAAAAGAAGATAAAGATGAATATCATAAGATAGAGTTTGAAATCATGATTAAAATCAAGATCAAAATCATGATCATGAACAAAATCAATATTAAATTAAGATTTCAAAATGATAAACCTCAAATATGGATCATAATCAAGATCAACATCCTCATCTTTAAAAGACCAAGATAAATATAAATATTAATATCAAGATTATAAATCAATATTTCCACAGAGATCAAAATCGAGTTTAGGATTAATATTAGAGGCAGGATAAAGATGAAGATTATAAGATTAAAACAAAAATCTGAGATTAAATCTGAGATCAAAATGAAGATGAAGATAATTATCAAGAATAAAATCAATGTTATAATTAAGAATAAGAATAAGATTAATAACTATTAAAATTCTTAATCGAGTTGAAAATTTTCATCATGATTAGATCTATATCAATATTAATAACAATATCAAGATTTGAGACTAAGATTACAAACAAGATCAAAATCGAGTTTAAGATTAATATTAAAAAGAAGATAAAGATGAATATCATAAGATAGAGTTTGAAATCATGATTAAAATCAAGATCAACATCATGATCATGAACAAAATCAATATTAAATTAAGATTTCAAAATGATAAACATCAAATATGGATCATAATCAAGATCAACATCCTTATTATTAAAAGACCAAGATAAATTTAAAACTTAATATCAAGATTAAAACTCAATATCTCCATAGAGATCAAAATCGAGTTTAAGATGAATATTAGGAGCAAGATAAAGATGAACATTATAAGATTAAATCTAAAATCTGAAATCAAAACTGAGATCAAAATGAAGATGAAGATATTTATCAAGAATAAAATCAATGTTATAATTAAGAATGAGAATAAGATTAAAAACAATTAAAGCTCATAATCGAGTTCAAAATTTTCATCATGATTAGATCAATATCAATATCAATAACAATATCAAGATTGAAGACCAAGATTACGAACAAGATCAAAATTGAGTTTAAGATTAAGATTAAAAGAAGATAAAGATGAATATCATAAGATAGAGTTTGAAATCATGATTAAAATCAAGATCAAAATCTTGATCATGAACAAAATCAATATTAAATTAAGATTTCAAAATGATAAACCTCAAATATGGATCATAATCAAGATCAACATCCTCATCTTTAAAAGACCAAGATAAATATAAATATTAATATCAAGATTATAAATCAATATTTCCACAGAGATCAAAATCAAGTTTAGGATTAATATTAGAGGCAGGATAAAGATGAAGATTATAAGATTAAAACGAAAATCTGAGATCAAAATGAAGATGAAGATAATTATCAAGAATAAAATCAATGTTATAATTAAGAATAAGAATAAGATTAATAACTATTAAAATTCTTAATCGAGTTCAAAATTTTCATCATGATTAGATCTATATCAATATTAATAACAATATCAAGATTTGAGACTAAGATTACAAACAAGATCAAAATCGAGTTTAAGATTAATATTAAAAAGAAGATAATGATGAATATCATAAGATGAAGTTTGAAATCATGATTAAAATCAAGATCAACATCATGATCATGAACAAAATCAATATTAAATTAAGATTTCAAAATGATAAACATCAAATATGGATCATAATCAAGATCAACATCCTCTTTATAAAAAGACCAAGATAAATATAAATATTAATATCAAGATTGAAACTCAATATCTCCATAGAGATCAAAATCGATTTTAAGATGAATATTAGGAGCAAGATAAAGATGAATATTATAAGATTAAAACTGAAATCTGAGTTCAAAACTGAGATCAAAATGAAGATGAAGATAATTATTGAGAATAAAATCAATGTTATAATTAAGAATGAGAATAAGATTAATAACAATTAAAGCTCATAATCGAGTTCAAAATTTTCATCATGATTAGATCAATATCAATATCAATAACAATATCAAGATTGAAGACCAAGATTACGAACAAGATCAAAATCGAGTTTAAGATTATGATTAAAAAGAAGATAAAGATTAATATCATAAGATAGAGTTTGAAATCATGATTAAAATCAAGATCAACATCATGATCATGAACAAAATCAATATTAAATTACGATTTCAAAATGATAAACATCAAATATGGATCATAATCAAGATCAACATCCTTATCATTAAAATACCAAGATAAATATAAATATTAAAATCAAGATTAAAAATCAATATATCTTGAGAGAACAAAATCGAGTTTACAATGAATATTAGGAGCAAGATAAAGATGAAGATTATAAGATTAAAATAGAAATCTGAGATCAAAACTGAGATCAAAATGAAGATGAAGATAATTATCGAGAATAAAATCAATGCGATAATTAAGAATGAGAATAAGATTAATAACAATTAAGGCTCATAATCGAGTTCAAAATTTTCATCATGATTAGATCAATATCAATATCAATAACAATATCAAGATTGAAGACCAAGATTACAAACAAGATCAAAATCGAGTTTAAGATTAAGATTAAAAAGAAGATAAAGATGAATATCATAAGATGAAGTTTGAAATCATGATTAAAATCAAGATAAACATCATGATCATGAACAAAATCAATATTGAATTAAGATTGAAAATTGATAAACATCAAATATGGATCATAATCAAGATCAACATCCTCATTATTAAAAGACCAAGAAAAATTTAAATATTAATATCAAGATTAAAGCTCAATATCTCCATAGAGATCAAAATCGAGTTTAAGATGAATATTAGGAGCAAGATAAAGATGAAGATTATAAGATTAAAACTGAAATCTAAGAACAAAACTGAGATCAAAATGAAGATGAAGATAATTCTTTTAATAATAAAATCAATTTTATAATTAAGAATAAGAATAAGATTAATATCATTATTTATAACAATATCAAGATTTGTGACCAAGATTACAAACAAGATCAAAATCGAGTTTAAGATTAAAATTAAAAAGAAGATAAAGATAAATATCATAAGATGAAGTTTGAAATCATGATTAAAATCAAGATCAACGTCATGATCATGAACAAAATCAATTTTAAATTAAGATTCCAAAATGATAAACATCAAATATAGATCATAATCAAGATCAACATCCTCATCATTAGAAGACCAAGATAAATATAAATATTAATATCAAGATTAAAACTCAATGTTTTCACAGAGATCAAAATCGAGTTTAAGATGAATATTAGGAGCAAGATAAATATGAAAATTATAAGATTAAAACTGAAATCTAAAATCAAAATTGAGATCAAAATGAAGATGAAGAAAATTTTGAAGAATAAGATCAATGTTATAATTAAGAATGAGAATAAGATTAATAACAATTAAAGCTCATAATCAAGTTCAAAATTTTCATCATGATTAGATGAATATCAATATCAATAATAATATCAAGATTGAAGACTAAGATTACAAACAAGATCAAAATCGAGTTTCAGATTAAGATTAAAAAGAAGATAAAGATGAATATCATAAGATAGAGTTTGAAATCATGATTAAAATCAAGATCAAAATCATGATCATGAACCAAATCAATATTAAATTAAGATTTCAAAATGATAAACAACAAATACGGATCATAATCAAGATCAACATCCTCATTATAAAAAGACCAAGATAAATATAAATATTAATATCAAGATTAAAACTCAATATCTCCATAGAGATCAAAATCGAGTTTAAGATGAATATTAGGAGCAAGATAA
Organism: Costus lasius; assembly: GCA_027563935.2. Taxonomy (NCBI): domain Eukaryota; kingdom Viridiplantae; phylum Streptophyta; class Magnoliopsida; order Zingiberales; family Costaceae; genus Costus; species Costus lasius. The sequence goes on along the minus strand of CM050448.1, from coordinate 68,071,162 downwards.
AGCTGAAAATTATAAGATTAAAACTGAAATCTAAAATAAAAAATGAGATCAAAATGAAGATGAAGATAATTTTGAAGAATAAGATCAATGTTATAATTAAGAATGAGAATAAGACTAATAACAATTAAAGCTAATAATCAAGTTCAAAATTTTCATCATGATTAGATGAATATCAATATCAATAACAATATCAAGATTGAAGACTAAGATTACAAACAAGATCAAAATCGAGTTTCAGATTAAGATTAAAAAGAAGATAAAGATGAATATCATAAGATAGAGTTTGAAATCATGATTAAAATCAAGATCAAAATCATGATCATGAACCAAATCAATATTAAATTAAGATTTCAAAATGATAAATATCAAATACGGATCATAATCAAGATCAACATCCTCATTATAAAAAGACCAAGATAAATATAAATATTAATATCAAGATTAAAACTCAATATCTCCATAGAGATCAAAATCGAGTTTTAGATGAATATTAGGAGCAAGATAAAGATGAAGATTATAAGATTAAAACTGAAATCTGAGAACAAAACTGAGATCAAAATGAAGATGAAGATAATTCTTATCAGAATAAAATCAATGTTATAATTAAGAATAAGAATAAGATTAATAACAATTAAAGCTCATAATCGAGTTCAAAATTTTCATCATGATTAGATCAATATCAATATCAATAACAATATCAAGATTGAAGACCAAGATTACGAACAAGATCAAAATCGAGTTTAAGATTATGATAAAAAGAAGATAAAGATGAATATCATAAGATAGAGTTTGAAATCATGATTAAAATCAAGATCAACATCATGATCATGAACAAAATCAATATTAAATTAAGATTAAATGATAAACATCAAATATGGATCATAATCAAGATCAACATCCTCATTATAAAAAGACCAAGATAAATATAAATATTAATATCAAGATTAAAACTCAATATCTCCATAGAGATCAAAATCGAGTTTAAGATGAATATTAGGAGCAAGATAAAGATGAAGATTATAAGATTAAAACTGAAATCTGAGAACAAAACTGAGATCAAAATGAAGATGAAGATAATTCTTATAAGAATAAAATCAATGTTATAATTAAGAATAAGAATAAGATTAATAACAATTAAAGCTCATAATCGAGTTCAAAATTTTCATCATGCTTAGATCAATATCAATATCAATAACAATATCAAGATTGAAGACCAAGATTACGAACAAGATCAAAATCGAGTTTAATATTATGATTAAAAAGAAGATAAAGATGAATATCATAAGATAGAGTTTGAAATCATGATTAAAATCAAGATCAAAATCATGATCATGAACCAAATCAATATTAAATTAAGATTTCAAAATGATAAACATCAAATATGGATCATAATCAAGATCAACATCCTTATTATTAAAAGACCAAGATAAATTTAAATATTAATATCAAGATTAAAACTCAATATCTCCATAGAGATCAAAATCGAGTTTAAGATGAATATTAGGAGCAAGATAAAGATGAAGATTATAAGATTAAAACTGAAATCTGAGAACAAATCTGAGATCAAAATGAAGATGAAGATAATTCTTATAAGAATAAAATCAATGTTATAATTAAGAATAAGAATAAGATTAATAACAATTAAAATTCATAATTGAGGTCGAAATTTTCATCATGATTAGATCAATATCAATGTTAATAACAATATCAAGATTTGAGACCAAGATTACAAACAAAATCAAAATCGAGTTTAAGATTAAAATTAAAAAGAAGATAAAGATAAATATCATAAGATGAAGATTGAAATCATGATTAAAATCAAGATCAACGTCATGATCATGAACAAAATCAATTTTAAATTAAGATTCCAAACTGATAAACATCAAAAATAGATCATAATCAAGATCAACATCCTCATCATTAGAAGACCAAGAAAAATATTAATATTAATATTAAGATTAAAACTCAATGTTTTCACAGAGATCAAAATCGAGTTTAAGATGAATATTAGGAGCAAGATAAAGATGAAAATTATAAGATTAAAACTGAAATCTAAAATCAAAACTGAGATCAAAATGAAGATGAAGATAATTATGAAGAATAAGATCAATGTTATAATTAAGAATGAGAATAAGATTAATAACAATTAAAGCTCATAATCGAGTTCAAAATTTTCATCATGATTAGATCATTATCAATATCAATAACAATATCAAGATTGAAGACCAAGATTACAAACAAGATCAAAATCGAGTTTAAGATTAAGATTAAAAAGACGATAAAGATGAATATCATAAGATAGAGTTTGAAATCATGATTAAAATCAAGATCAACATCATGATCATGAACCAAATCAATATTAAATTAAGATTTTAAAATGATAAACATCAAATATGGATCATAATCAAGATCAACATCCTCATTATAAAAAGACCAAGATAAATATAAATATTAATATCAAGATTAAAACTCAATATCTCCATAGAGATCAAAATAGAGTTTAAGATGAATATTAGGAGCAAGATAAAGATGAAGATTATAAGATTAAAACTGAAATCTGAGAACAAAACTGAGATCAAAATGAAGATGAAGATAATTCTTATAATAATAAAATCAATTTTATAATTAAGAATAAGAATAAGATTAATATCATTATTTATAACAATATCAAGATTTGTGACCAAGATTACAAACAAGATCAAAATCGAGTTTAAGATTAAAATTAAAAAGAAGATAAAGATAAATATCATAAGATGAAGTTTGAAATCATGATTAAAATCAAGATCAACGTCATGATCATGAACAAAATCAATTTTAAATTAAGATTCCAAAATGATAAACATCAAATATAGATCATAATCAAGATCAACATCCTCATCATTAGAAGACCAAGATAAATATAAATATTAATATCAAGATTAAAACTCAATGTTTTCACAGAGATCAAAATCGAGTTTAAGATGAATATTAGGAGCAAGATAAATATGAAAATTATAAGATTAAAACTGAAATCTAAAATCAAAATTGAGATCAAAATGAAGATGAAGAAAATTTTGAAGAATAAGATCAATGTTATAATTAAGAATGAGAATAAGATTAATAACAATTAAAGCTGATAATCAAGTTCAAAATTTTCATCATGATTAGATGAATATCAATATCAATAATAATATCAAGATTGAAGACTAAGATTACAAACAAGATCAAAATCGAGTTTCAGATTAAGATTAAAAAGAAGATAAAGATGAATATCATAAGATAGAGTTTGAAATCATGATTAAAATCAAGATCAAAATCATGATCATGAACCAAATCAATATTAAATTAAGATTTCAAAATGATAAACAACAAATACGGATCATAATCAAGATCAACATCCTCATTATAAAAAGACCAAGATAAATATAAATATTAATATCAAGATTAAAACTCAATATCTCCATAGAGATCAAAATCGAGTTTAAGATGAATATTAGGAGCAAGATAAAGCTGAAAATTATAAGATTAAAACTGAAATCTAAAATAAAAAATGAGATCAAAATGAAGATGAAGATAATTTTGAAGAATAAGATCAATGTTATAATTAAGAATGAGAATAAGACTAATAACAATTAAAGCTAATAATCAAGTTCAAAATTTTCATCATGATTAGATGAATATCAATATCAATAACAATATCAAGATTGAAGACTAAGATTACAAACAAGATCAAAATCGAGTTTCAGATTAAGATTAAAAAGAAGATAAAGATGAATATCATAAGATAGAGTTTGAAATCATGATTAAAATCAAGATCAAAATCATGATCATGAACCAAATCAATATTAAATTAAGATTTCAAAATGATAAATATCAAATACGGATCATAATCAAGATCAACATCCTCATTATAAAAAGACCAAGATAAATATAAATATTAATATCAAGATTAAAACTCAATATCTCCATAGAGATCAAAATCGAGTTTTAGATGAATATTAGGAGCAAGATAAAGATGAAGATTATAAGATTAAAACTGAAATCTGAGAACAAAACTGAGATCAAAATGAAGATGAAGATAATTCTTATCAGAATAAAATCAATGTTATAATTAAGAATAAGAATAAGATTAATAACAATTAAAGCTCATAATCGAGTTCAAAATTTTCATCATGATTAGATCAATATCAATATCAATAACAATATCAAGATTGAAGACCAAGATTACGAACAAGATCAAAATCGAGTTTAAGATTATGATAAAAAGAAGATAAAGATGAATATCATAAGATAGAGTTTGAAATCATGATTAAAATCAAGATCAACATCATGATCATGAACAAAATCAATATTAAATTAAGATTAAATGATAAACATCAAATATGGATCATAATCAAGATCAACATCCTCATTATAAAAAGACCAAGATAAATATAAATATTAATATCAAGATTAAAACTCAATATCTCCATAGAGATCAAAATCGAGTTTAAGATGAATATTAGGAGCAAGATAAAGATGAAGATTATAAGATTAAAACTGAAATCTGAGAACAAAACTGAGATCAAAATGAAGATGAAGATAATTCTTATAAGAATAAAATCAATGTTATAATTAAGAATAAGAATAAGATTAATAACAATTAAAGCTCATAATCGAGTTCAAAATTTTCATCATGCTTAGATCAATATCAATATCAATAACAATATCAAGATTGAAGACCAAGATTACGAACAAGATCAAAATCGAGTTTAATATTATGATTAAAAAGAAGATAAAGATGAATATCATAAGATAGAGTTTGAAATCATGATTAAAATCAAGATCAAAATCATGATCATGAACCAAATCAATATTAAATTAAGATTTCAAAATGATAAACATCAAATATGGATCATAATCAAGATCAACATCCTTATTATTAAAAGACCAAGATAAATTTAAATATTAATATCAAGATTAAAACTCAATATCTCCATAGAGATCAAAATCGAGTTTAAGATGAATATTAGGAGCAAGATAAAGATGAAGATTATAAGATTAAAACTGAAATCTGAGAACAAATCTGAGATCAAAATGAAGATGAAGATAATTCTTATAAGAATAAAATCAATGTTATAATTAAGAATAAGAATAAGATTAATAACAATTAAAATTCATAATTGAGGTCGAAATTTTCATCATGATTAGATCAATATCAATGTTAATAACAATATCAAGATTTGAGACCAAGATTACAAACAAAATCAAAATCGAGTTTAAGATTAAAATTAAAAAGAAGATAAAGATAAATATCATAAGATGAAGATTGAAATCATGATTAAAATCAAGATCAACGTCATGATCATGAACAAAATCAATTTTAAATTAAGATTCCAAACTGATAAACATCAAAAATAGATCATAATCAAGATCAACATCCTCATCATTAGAAGACCAAGAAAAATATTAATATTAATATTAAGATTAAAACTCAATGTTTTCACAGAGATCAAAATCGAGTTTAAGATGAATATTAGGAGCAAGATAAAGATGAAAATTATAAGATTAAAACTGAAATCTAAAATCAAAACTGAGATCAAAATGAAGATGAAGATAATTATGAAGAATAAGATCAATGTTATAATTAAGAATGAGAATAAGATTAATAACAATTAAAGCTCATAATCGAGTTCAAAATTTTCATCATGATTAGATCATTATCAATATCAATAACAATATCAAGATTGAAGACCAAGATTACAAACAAGATCAAAATCGAGTTTAAGATTAAGATTAAAAAGACGATAAAGATGAATATCATAAGATAGAGTTTGAAATCATGATTAAAATCAAGATCAACATCATGATCATGAACCAAATCAATATTAAATTAAGATTTTAAAATGATAAACATCAAATATGGATCATAATCAAGATCAACATCCTCATTATAAAAAGACCAAGATAAATATAAATATTAATATCAAGATTAAAACTCAATATCTCCATAGAGATCAAAATAGAGTTTAAGATGAATATTAGGAGCAAGATAAAGATGAAGATTATAAGATTAAAACTGAAATCTGAGAACAAAACTGAGATCAAAATGAAGATGATGATAATTATGAAGAATAAGATCAATGTTATAATTAAGAATGAGAATAAGATTAATAACAATTAAAGCTCGTAATTGAGTTCAAAATTTTCATCATGATTAGATCAATATCAATATCAATAACAATATCAAGATTGAAGACCAAGATTACGAACAAGATCAAAATCGAGTTTAAGATTATGATTAAAAAGAAGATAAAGATGAATATCATAAGATAGAGTTTGAAATCATGATTAAAATCAAGATCAAAATCATGATCATGAACCAAATCTGTAACGCCCCTCGATACTTAACCCCGAATTTCACGCGGAAATCACACGAGGAACGTCATGAGAGAAAAACAAAAGAAAGCCAAAGCCAAGATCTTACTACGAACAAAGCTAGGGAATAAAAGATCTGAAAACTTATACAAAAATCCGGCAGCATGTATACGTACATACTAGGTTCGGGAAAATTCCCTTACAGGCACATGCTTTACTGATTCATAACAACAAGTAATTTCAACTCATAAAATACTGAACATAATCGAATCAGATCACAACTCCGTACTATACTTATACGGAGACAAAATCACACATCACAGAACAGACTGAACATAAAATCTTATCAAAACGCTGACAAGATACCACAACCGAAATCTTGTAACAAAATGGGCCTAAGCCCTCACATGTAACCCAAATACAGCCTTCATCATCCAAAACAGAATACTACTAATACAGGCACGCAGGCCCCAGATAACAAAATCAAGATACAAGTATTCAAATACCAAAATCGTTTACAAGGTCCATATCACAAAACCCAAAGCTTCATCAAGCTACTCAGTATATCTCAAAGGTGCATAACGCCGTATCAATCACTGTCTCTCACCTGTAGATTTTAGAGGGGGTGAGCTAACAGCTCCGCAAGTGAGAACCTTATGAAACCCCTCCATTAATACATTCAAAAATAGCATGCAAGGTTTTTCAAAACATTTACCAAATGCGATTATCAAATATCAAATCAAATACAGATAAGAATACAAACTTACAAAATAATCCTCATGGCGAAATCCAATCATAATACAACAAAACCAAAATAGAGACTTACACATCATATGGCAAAACAGAACACATACGTAGATGCACATCCCATCCTAACATATCCAAATCCAGAACAGAACGAAATGACCACAAAGGTCCGACCCTTCCCTCGTCAGGGCTCAGAGAATGCATGCATGCCAAACAGTAGGGGAGAAATCAGGAGGTGGCCCCCGTCTAGCTAAGACGTGGCACGCTGATCTCCATCTACCCACTCAGACAATGTGGTAAATCAAGAGGTGGCCCCCGCCAAGTCACGGCGTGGCACTTTGTTTCCCCACATTGGTCACACAGCAGTCAGAGAGTTCAAGAGGTGGCCCTCGCTTACCAGTAGCGTGGCACTTTGTTTCTCTTATGCTAAACTAATCATATCTGTGAAGGAAGATCAAGTGGTGGCCCCCGCCTGACCAAGGCGTGGCACTTTGCCCCACTTCACAATATCTCCAGGGTCACACATAATGGATATGACTTACACCACACACAGATAGCAAAAGACTAATACCCGGATATCTAACTTATCGAATTCACCACTCTCAATCAATTAGACAGCATAGACAGGGTAGTCCTTAAGTTTCATGCAATCAGGTTAGGAAGATACCATGCTAAGTTCTCAACAAATTGTTCCCATGCAGGTATAATGTGTTAATCCTAGATTTCATGCAATTAGATTGTAACATCTCCATTCTAGGTTATCAAACAAAATTTCCACTCAAACAGATTAATTACAAGCATTACACAACAATATCATCACTTAATTTCAAGAGAACGATAACACATATAACTATGCATAGAATATTCCTAAAATTAGGCAAAAATCATATTTAAGTACTCTATGAACTCAATTACATGAATAACAGCTTTGCCCCAAAAGTTAACTGAACATTGACCAAAATGCCCCTAGGGTAAATTTCGGCCAGCATGAATCAAGGCTCCAAAAATAGTATAAAATTCATGATAAATTCCCTTATACTTCTAATTTCATGAATCCTAAGTTTTCCCCAAAAGTTAGCATGAAATTTCATCAATTTAGGGCATGGGCGCATGTCAAGCTCTAGGGTTTTTCATGAATACATTATACAATCAAATTGAAGATCAAGATCATGATAACTCATCCTCCTAAGACATTTAATCAAGTAAAGAACGAAAAGCCCTATGATTAGAGCCCCTAAATCTGATTTTCGAAACATCAAATGGTGTTCATGGTTTCATGGTAAGGGAACATTCAAACCTACTCGTTTTTCCCATCATTAAGCAAGGAAACATGTCAAGGAAAGATCATAAACTTGGAATAGAGGTAACATAAGGTTTCCACTCGCCTTGGGAATGATTTGCAAGCAAACCGTGAGCAAGAAGGGTTGTTTGAAGCTTCCACACGTCGCCGCCGTCCACCACGCCGGAAGACCAAGCGCCACCGCCGGAAACTCGCCGGAAGAGGAGCTGGACGAAGGGGAAGGCGCGGCCACAATCGTCCACGAGAGGGAGAGGAAGAAACGTGAGGGGCGGCTAGGGTTGGGTGAATTTTCGAAACTTCCTAAGTGGAGCCAAATCACTTAAGTGAAATCTGAAATTTAATTTGCATACTTACATAATAAGTAGGCGCCCACATACATAACACAAAGATTGGGCTGGAACTCTGGTAGCCAGGACAACATGCACAGGAGAGGTCTCAGGTTCAAGACTCCTCCACAGCAACTTATTTTTGCCCTACAGGAGAATAATTTTCCCCTTAGCCAACAATCCCACCAACAAGGTTAATAAATACCTGATTATAGGTAATTAAAATGAGTCACATACCGGGGTTTAATACATCAAAATTCTCGGGTCTTACATCCTCTCCTCCTTAAAAGGCTTTAGTCCTCTAAAGCAAATCGGGAGCAGGTTCAAACAAATGTGGGTAATCCTTTCTCATATCGGTTTCCAACTCCCAAGTAGCTTCTTCCACGGACTGATTTCCCCAAATAACTTTCACTAGAGGTATCACCTTGCCTCGAAGGACTCTCTCCTTTCTATCCACAATCTTAAGTGGCCTTTCAACATAAGTCAGATTTCCATCAATTTGCAAAGGTGTTGAATCCAAGATATGTGACGGGTCATGACAATACTTCCTAAGCACGGATACGTGAAACACACTGTGCAGATGCTCCAAGGATGGCGGTAAGGCTAATCGGTAAGCAACAGGTCCAACCCTCTCGATGATATCAAACGGACCCACATATCTAGGGCTTAATTTCCCTTTCTTTCCAAATCGCATCACACCTTTTGTAGGAGAAACCTTAACAAATACATGTTCTCCCACCATGAATTCCAGAGGTCTCCTTCTCACATCAGCGTAGCTTTTCTGTCTATCCTGTGCAGCCTTTAGCTTTTCTTGAATAATCTTTACCTTATCTGTGGCTTCCTGCACAGCATCAGACTGGAGCAAGGTCCTATCACCTACCTCCTCCCAACTCAAGGGAGTTCTGCATCTTCTTCCGTACAATGCCTCGTACGGGGCCATCTGGATACTAGAGTGGTAACTATTGTTGTAGGTAAACTCAATCAGGGCTAAGTCTCTATCCCACTCATCATGCCAATCAACGATGTAAGATCTCAGCAAGTCCTCCAATGTCTGTATGGTTCTCTCAGTCTGCCCATCAGACTGCGGGTGATATGCAGTGCTAAAACTGAGCTTGGTGCCCAAATCTTCCTGAAGCTTCTTCCAAAACCGAGATAAGAACCTGGAATCGCGGTCAGATACAATATCCACCGGAACACCATGCAATCTCACAATCTCGTCAATGTATAACCTGGCAAGCCTCTCCAAAGGATAAGTCATCTTGATAGGCAAAAAGTGGGCGGACTTAGTAAGTCTGTCCACGATAACCCAAATAGCATCGTGCCCTTTTCTGGTCCGGGGTAATCCACAGACAAAGTCCATGCTGATATTTTCCCATTTCCACAGAGGAATCTGAAGTGGTTGGAGGGATCCACCCGGTCTCTGATGCTCGGCTTTAACCGTCTGGCATGTCAAACATCTAGCCACATACTGCGCCACATCATTCTTCATCCCTTGCCACCAGAAACTTTTCTTCAGGTCCTGATACATTCTGGTACTACCAGGGTGAATAGAATACTTAGAACTGTGGCCTTCAGCTAAAATCTCCTGTCTCAACTTAGGGTCCTCAGGGACACAGACCCTTCCATGGAACCTAAGCAAACCATCTGTGGATAGGTTGAAATCCTCAATCAATCCCATCTCCAGTTTTTCTTTCCATTTCAAAATTTCAGGATCAACCAACTGTGCTTTGCTCAACTTTTGCAAAATATCAGACTCAACTCTAAGTGCAGCAACAAAACACTTATTACCACGAGGTGTCACATCCAATCGAAGTCTACTGAACTCATCAAGTAAGCGCCACTCCTGCACAAGAAGTGCAGCCATAGAGGTCACAGGCCGCCTGCTCAATGCGTCCGCAACCACATTTGCCTTACCCTCCTGATAGTGAATAGTAAAATCATAATCTTTGATCAGTTCCATCCACCGCCGCTGCCGCATGTTGAGTTCTTTCTGGGTAAATATGTATTTAAGGCTCTGATGGTCGGTGTACAAATCGAAAGTCTGACCCAGCAGATAATGACGCCAAATCTTCAATGCAAACACCACTGCAGCCAACTCCAAGTCATGGGTAGGGTAGTTGGACTCGTATTCCTTTAGCTGCCTGGAAGCATAGGCAACCACCTTACCATGCTGCATGAGTACACAGCCCAAACCTTTGCCAGAGGCGTCCGTGTACATAGTGAAACCTTCACCGCCACTAGGTATAGTGAGAATCGGTGCACTAGTCAAACGCTTCTTCAGCTCGAGGAAACTTTCCTCGCACTTGACATCCCAGATGAAATCAGCATTCTTCCTGGTCAACTTTGTTAAAGGGCCCGCCAGCTTGGAAAACCCTTCAACAAATCTGCGGTAGTAACCTGCTAAGCCCAAGAAACTTCGAATCTCAAATGTATTTGTTGGTCTTCCCCAGCTAATAATAGCCTCTACCTTAGCTGGATCCACAGACACACCCTGTCCAGATATCACATGTCCCAAAAAGTTAATCTTCTCCAACCAGAACTCGCATTTACTGGCCTTGGCATACAACCTTTTACTTCTCAGAATTTCCATCACCTTGCGTAAGTCCTGTGCGTGATCTTGAGCACTCCGCGAGTAAACCAAAATGTCATCGATAAATACAACCACGCATTTATCCAGGAGATGGTGAAACATCCTATTCATAAGATCCATAAAGACAGCAGGGGCATTCGTTAGTCCAAAAGGCATAACTAAAAATTCATAATGCCCATACCTTGTCCTGAATGCTGTCTTAACTACATCCTCCTCTCTGACCTTCAGCTGATAATACCCAGACCTTAAGTCAATCTTGGAGAAGACAGTAGCGCCCTGTAACTGATCGAAGAGATCATCAATACGGGGCAGAGGGTACTTGTTCTTAACTGTTACCTGGTTCAGCTGACGGTAATCGATGCACATTCTCAGTGATCCGTCCTTCTTCTTTACAAACAACACAGGCGCTCCCCAAGGAGACGCGCTAGGCCTGATGTACCCTTTTTCTAGCAATTCTTCCAGCTGTTTCTTCAACTCAGCCAATTCAGAGGTGGCCATGCGGTACGGGGCTTTAGAGATTGGGGCAGTGCCAGGTATCAAGTCGATACTGAATTCCACTTCCCGGTCAGGTGGTAAACCAGATAACTCATCAGAAAATACATCTGAGAATTCATTCACCACAGGTATATAAGCCAAATCAGATACAGGTTCATCCTGAACCTTTACATGTGCCAAGTAGCCTTTACAGCCGCCAGCTAATAACCTTTGAGCATGTAGGAAAGAGATCACATGTAACCCCTGATCTGCAATCAAACCTTTGATATGCAATTGATGACCATCACTCAAATTCAGAGTCACCAATTTTTCAAAACAATCTAGGGTGGCATGGTAAGAGGACAACTAGTCCATCCCTAATATCACATCATAGTCAAGCATGTCAAGCAATATCAAATCAACAAACAAGTCATATTCCTCTATCCTAAGCATGCAATCAGGATAAAGCACATCTGTTACCAGGGAATCACCCATAGGGGTGCAGACAGATATAGCACAATCAAGAGTCTCAGGTGCCACAGGCATATAACGAACAAAATGAACTGATACGAAAGAGAGATTGGCACCAGGATCAAATAAAACACGTGCTAACTGATCGAAAACAAAAAGAGTACCTTCCACAACTGACTTAGAAGCCCTGGCGTCCTTCTCAGCAATAGCATATACTCGAGTCTGCACTGTGGGCTTATCGGTACCCTGAGATGAAGACTTCAGCTGTGGGCAGTCTTTGATACGGTGTCCGGCCTTACCACACCTGAAACAAGCCCCTGACTTCTTATAGCAGTCCTTGATCTCGTGACCACTGCTTCCACAATGATAGCACTTTCTGCCTTCCACGGTATCACCTCGGGCAGATTTAAAATTCTTCTGGTAGGGAGGATGCCTACCTTTCTTATCCTTGTGTTTATATTGTTTCTTTTCATGACTCTGGGGAACTGGAGCAGCAGTCTCCACAACAGGGGTTGGGGCAATCACCACTGCCTGCTCAGAAATTGATCTCTCCACTGTGAGAGCCCTCTCTAAAACCTCAGCATAGGTCTCTAGATGTAATGCCACAATCCGATCTCTGATATCTTTTCTCAAACCCCTCTGAAACTTCCTGGCCCTTAGTTCCTCAGTGCTGACCAAATGGGGAGCATACTTGGACAACTGGGTGAACATGATATCATATTGAGCCACAGAAAGGTCACCCTGCACCAGGTGGATAAACTCCACCTCCTTCTCTTCATTCATGCTAGGTGGAAAGTACTTGTCATTAAATTTCCTCATGAAGTAAACCCAGTCTACATTATCCCCTTTTTCAGTTGCTAGCCTCTCAACTCCTTTCCACCATATCTCAGCATTCCCCTTCAGCATATATACTGACAGGCACAGTTTATCTTCTTCGCTACATCGCATCACCGCAAAAATCTTATCTAAGTCAGCAAGCCAGTCCTCAGCTGCTCTAGGCCCTGGGCTCCCATAAAAAGCTGGAGGGTTCATACGCTGAAATTCCTTCACCAGTTGTGCATACCTCTTATGCCCATTCTCCTGAGAACTCCCCACATTCTCCTTCTCAGCCGACTGTGGCTGGGAATGAGACTGGGACTGCATCTGCTGCTGCATCTGCTGGTGAAATTCTTGTTGCTGATCGCGGTTCTGCTGCAGGAGTTGCTGCTGAAACTCATGATGCTGCTCACGCTGTTCCCTCATCATCTGTTGCTGTTCTTGCATAGCCTGAGCCTGCTGCTGGATGAGGGCACCCTGTTGTTGAATCATACTACTCATAGACTCTAAAGCCCTCATAAAGCCAGCCATCTGATCATCAGCATTACCCCTGGGTCGAACCATTCTCACCTTCCTGCACCTTGCAAGACAAGATAAACAATAATTTCCTTATCTTACTAGCAACCAATTCCTTACTGGGTTTATTTCTATGCAATACACAAACAATGTTTTACCACCCAGATCTGATTCTATGCAATACACAAACAATGTTTTAATACCCAGATCTAATACTCGCTAGAAACTGCTCTGATACCATATGTAACGCCCCTCGATACTTAACCCCGAATTTCACGCGGAAATCACACGAGGAACGTCACGAGAGAAAAACAAAAGAAAGCCAAAGCCAAGATCTTACTACGAACAAAGCTAGGGAATAAAAGATCTGAAAACTTATACAAAAATCCGGCAGCATGTATACGTACATACTAGGTTCGGGAAAATTCCCTTACAGGCACATGCTTTACTGATTCATAACAACAAGTAATTTCAACTCATAAAATACTGAACATAATCGAATCAGATCACAACTCCGTACTATACTTATACGGAGACAAAATCACACATCACAGAACAGACTGAACATAAAATCTTATCAAAACGCTGACAAGATACCACAACCGAAATCTTGTAACAAAATGGGCCTAAGCCCTCACATGTAACCCAAATACAGCCTTCATCATCCAAAACAGAATACTACTAATACAGGCACGCAGGCCCCAGATAACAAAATCAAGATACAAGTATTCAAATACCAAAATCGTTTACAAGGTCCATATCACAAAACCCAAAGCTTCATCAAGCTACTCAGTATATCTCAAAGGTGCATAACGCCGTATCAATCACTGTCTCTCACCTGTAGATTTTAGAGGGGGTGAGCTAACAGCTCCGCAAGTGAGAACCTTATGAAACCCCTCCATTAATACATTCAAAAATAGCATGCAAGGTTTTTCAAAACATTTACCAAATGCGATTATCAAATATCAAATCAAATACAGATAAGAATACAAACTTACAAAATAATCCTCATGGCGAAATCCAATCATAATACAACAAAACCAAAATAGAGACTTACACATCATATGGCAAAACAGAACACATACGTAGATGCACATCCCATCCTAACATATCCAAATCCAGAACAGAACGAAATGACCACAAAGGTCCGACCCTTCCCTCGTCAGGGCTCAGAGAATGCATGCATGCCAAACAGTAGGGGAGAAATCAGGAGGTGGCCCCCGTCTAGCTAAGACGTGGCACGCTGATCTCCATCTACCCACTCAGACAATGTGGTAAATCAAGAGGTGGCCCCCGCCAAGTCACGGCGTGGCACTTTGTTTCCCCACATTGGTCACACAGCAGTCAGAGAGTTCAAGAGGTGGCCCTCGCTTACCAGTAGCGTGGCACTTTGTTTCTCTTATGCTAAACTAATCATATCTGTGAAGGAAGATCAAGTGGTGGCCCCCGCCTGACCAAGGCGTGGCACTTTGCCCCACTTCACAATATCTCCAGGGTCACACATAATGGATATGACTTACACCACACACAGATAGCAAAAGACTAATACCCGGATATCTAACTTATCGAATTCACCACTCTCAATCAATTAGACAGCATAGACAGGGTAGTCCTTAAGTTTCATGCAATCAGGTTAGGAAGATACCATGCTAAGTTCTCAACAAATTGTTCCCATGCAGGTATAATGTGTTAATCCTAGATTTCATGCAATTAGATTGTAACATCTCCATTCTAGGTTATCAAACAAAATTTCCACTCAAACAGATTAATTACAAGCATTACACAACAATATCATCACTTAATTTCAAGAGAACGATAACACATATAACTATGCATAGAATATTCCTAAAATTAGGCAAAAATCATATTTAAGTACTCTATGAACTCAATTACATGAATAACAGCTTTGCCCCAAAAGTTAACTGAACATTGACCAAAATGCCCCTAGGGTAAATTTCGGCCAGCATGAATCAAGGCTCCAAAAATAGTATAAAATTCATGATAAATTCCCTTATACTTCTAATTTCATGAATCCTAAGTTTTCCCCAAAAGTTAGCATGAAATTTCATCAATTTAGGGCATGGGCGCATGTCAAGCTCTAGGGTTTTTCATGAATACATTATACAATCAAATTGAAGATCAAGATCATGATAACTCATCCTCCTAAGACATTTAATCAAGTAAAGAACGAAAAGCCCTATGATTAGAGCCCCTAAATCTGATTTTCGAAACATCAAATGGTGTTCATGGTTTCATGGTAAGGGAACATTCAAACCTACTCGTTTTTCCCATCATTAAGCAAGGAAACATGTCAAGGAAAGATCATAAACTTGGAATAGAGGTAACATAAGGTTTCCACTCGCCTTGGGAATGATTTGCAAGCAAACCGTGAGCAAGAAGGGTTGTTTGAAGCTTCCACACGTCGCCGCCGTCCACCACGCCGGAAGACCAAGCGCCACCGCCGGAAACTCGCCGGAAGAGGAGCTGGACGAAGGGGAAGGCGCGGCCACAATCGTCCACGAGAGGGAGAGGAAGAAACGTGAGGGGCGGCTAGGGTTGGGTGAATTTTCGAAACTTCCTAAGTGGAGCCAAATCACTTAAGTGAAATCTGAAATTTAATTTGCATACTTACATAATAAGTAGGCGCCCACATACATAACACAAAGATTGGGCTGGAACTCTGGTAGCCAGGACAACATGCACAGGAGAGGTCTCAGGTTCAAGACTCCTCCACAGCAACTTATTTTTGCCCTACAGGAGAATAATTTTCCCCTTAGCCAACAATCCCACCAACAAGGTTAATAAATACCTGATTATAGGTAATTAAAATGAGTCACATACCGGGGTTTAATACATCAAAATTCTCGGGTCTTACAAAATCAATATTAAATTAAGATTTCAAAATGATAAACATCAAATATGGATCATAATCAAGATCAACATCCTTATTATTAAAAGACCAAGATAAATTTAAATATTAATATCAAGATTAAAACTCAATATCTCCATAGAGATCAAAATCGAGTTTAAGATGAATATTAGGAGCAAGATAAAGATGAAGATTATAAGATTAAAACTGAAATCTGAGAACAAAACTGAGATCAAAATGAAGATGATTATAATTATGAAGAATAAGATCAATGTTATAATTAAGAATGAGAATAAGATTAATAACAATTAAAGCTCGTCATCGAGTTCAAAATTTTCATCATGATTAGATCAATATCAATATCAATAACAATATCAAGATTGAAGACCAAGATTACGAACAAGATCAAAATCGAGTTTAAGATTAAGATTAAAAATAAGATAAAGATGAATATCATAAGATAGAGTTTGAAATCATGATTAAAATCAAGATCAAAATCATGATCATGAACCAAATCAATATTAAATTAAGATTTCAAAATGATAAACATCTAATATGGATCATAATCAAGATCAACATCCTTATTATTAAAAGACCAAGATAAATTTAAATATTAATATCAAGATTAAAACTCAATATCTCCATAGAGATCAAAATCGAGTTTAAGATGAATATTAGGAGCAAGATAAAGATGAATATTATAAGATTAAAACTGAAATCTGAGAACAAAACTGAGATCAAAATGAAGATGAAGATAATTCTTATAAGAATAAAATCAATGTTATAATTAAGAATAAGAATAAGATTAATAACAATTAAAATTCATAATCGAGGTCAAAATTTTCATCATGATTAGATCAATATTAATATTAATAACAATATCAAGATTTTAGACCAAGATTACAAACAGGATTAAAATCGAGTTTAAAATTTAAATTAAAAAGAAGATAAAGATAAATATCATAAGATGAAGTTTGAAATCATGATTAAAATCAAGATCAACGTCATGATCATGAACAAATTCAATTTTAAATTAAGATTCCAAACTGATAAACATCAAATATAGATCATAATCAAGATCAACATCCTCATCATTAGAAGACCAAGAAAAATATAAATATTTATATCAAGATTAAAACTCAATGTTTTCACAGAGATCAAAATCGAGTTTAAGATGAATATTAGGAGCAAGATAAAGATGAAATTTATAAGATTAAAACTGAAATCTAAAATCAAAACTGAGATCAAAATGAAGATGAAGATAATTATGAAGAATAAGATCAATGTTATAATTAAGAATGAGAATGTTGGGGTATGCCCTTAAGGCTAATGTTTGAGGCCTTGGGATTGTATCAGTATCATGTAATAAACTCTTATGTTTATAAAGGCATGGTTGTTATTCAGGTTGTTATATTGTCTGCTGCAATAATTGTACTTCTGAATAATGTCTCAAAGCTGTTCAGCTGGGCTGACATGCAGTTTTGTCCTTAGTCGAGATATCTTGATGAACATGAGACAGCCTTGATATGGTTAAGACTAATATGTGTTCTAATCTTATAGGATGCTTCGAGCATGGAATAAGATGTAGACTCATGGGTACATTGGATGTACTGGACAGACCCTACTAGGATATTCAATTGGTTGTCACAATGTGAATAATCCTTGATTGCGACAAGTGGCACATTTCCTCTGACTTGAGATCGCTTGTGTTTTCTAAATGATGATTGTCATTGTTTTGAGTTAGTTCAATATCATTTGAAACATAATGATTATAGACTATCTTGGATGGTGAGCTTGAGTCAGGTTAGGGCACTAGTGATAGACAAAGGATTGCCGTCTCCTTGTTTAAGGAGTGTGATGTTCTAAAGGGGCCCCCTGGATGAGATGATTGAGAAAGTGTATGGCCATACCCAGGTGACTGTGTTCATCTGTTCTAATCATACTTATCATATTGGAGCTACAAGCTTGACACGCTTGTCCAATAAGAACATCCAGTGGCAAAGGAAACATGCATGCCTTGTGAGTTGGATTCACACTTGTGCTGTGGTTTGGGTGTAGTCTTGGAAGACTCTTTTCTTTATATCGGGAGACAGTGATGTGTTGCTAGATACCCCTCACTGATCGTGATAACGTGAGTTATCGTTACCGACATTTAAAGGAAACCCTCAGGGTCGCACAATTTGATGATATGGCTTACTTAAGTCAGATCGTGTGGACTGAATTGTTCAGGTTCAGTTTAAAGGGATTTAATCTCTGATTGTAAGTGAGATCTGGTCTGATCATGTTTGATTGATTAGGGCTTGAGATCGGTAAGCTTCGATCGAGAGATTGGATGCTAGATCGGTGAGATCAGGAGCATCAAGAGATCGACGGTCAGATCAAGAGCCTTAGGGTTTAATGTGATCTGGACTAATGGCTTGGGTCGATTGGTCTATGAACCAGACCAAATTGAACCAGCTCATTGAGTGAGCGTGTGGTTCAAATTGAGAGGAGTTTGCGCATGGGGTAAACTCATGATCGCAAGTGAGTGAGTGGCTTTCTATTTTTAGAAAGCATGATCACATACGTGACCACTACTCATGTTCACGCCTAAGGCGCCCTCATCTCTCATTTTTCCTCACTCTCGTCGCCAACTTGGGCATTCAGCACTCGCACTCTCGTGTGGAGAAGAAGTTGATGAAAAAGAGAAGGAAGAGTTCGGCCAAAGAAAAGTGATCTTTCCCTTCCATTCGACAACGGCTTCTTGGAACCTTGCTAGCACAAGGAGCACCAAGGAAGAGTAGGCGACACCAATTGTGTGCGTCACCTTTGGAGAAGGAGCACTTGCGCCTTTCCTTCCAAGACACCATCTAAGCGATGGCAATGGTGAGAATCGTTTTAAGTTGAACATATTATATGCATAGATCCTTGAAACCCCTTCCGCTGCATCAAAATTATCATATGCGCCTCCTGTAGGGTTTCGCCCCCTTGTCTTTAGGGGACCTTTCAATTGGTATCAGAGCAAGTTACATGCATATTTATATGTTTGCTTTCTTTGTGTGATCCTATGCATTGATCTATATGTTACATGCGCATGTTGTGATAGGCGAAATTTACATGCTGGTTAGAGCTATTTTTATTTCTCCTAGGCGCATGTTTTCATGTTGGCGCATATGTTTGTTTTCTCAAACTTCTTATGACATGCGCGACTCATTATAGATCTAAGGCCCTACATTAAACCCTTAGACGGGTTATTAGGGTTGAAGTCATCCCCTAGGTTAGATCCAGACAGTCTGACCAGACCATCTGACAGCCTTGATGGGTTGACCAGATAGCATCTGTGCGCAAGCACCAGATGGCTATAGGTCGACTGCAGACAGGCGTGTAGCGATGTCTGATTGAGACGACTAGCGAACACACATGAGTTAGGCCCGGGGTCACACCCGCTTGCCAGAACTCATGAGGGTTGTTCGGCCCTGGCGCATGCATGGTTGACCTTTGGTCGACTCAAGTCAGTTAGGACTTGGTGCATGCAAGGGCAGTGGATCTGACTAGGTTGGATGAGTGGATCCCTAGTAATGGACCGTTGTAAGGTTGTAAGGCAAATAAGGAAATTAAAATTGATGCCTATGGGGTTTTTCAAAAATTTAATTTTCTTGACTGGATCACATCTTGGATGATGCCTATGTTTGTTTATTTATTCTTATGTGGGCTGCCCATGTTAAATGTGTGCTGTGCTGGGGCCTGCGTGCCTGGACTTTAAAGTTGTAAATTAATTATTGTGATCTGCGTATCACATTGTATTTAATTTATAAAATGTAATTGACCTGCGTGTCAATCTTATCTAGATAGATTAATTTGTAAATTAATCAGACAAGAGCACAGAGCACACTTGGCAGAGGCGCATGCAGCAGTGGCTTGACCAGACGGGAGGTCCAGGGTTCGACTCTGGGACCAGGCGCATTTTCCCTGGTGGGCGCACCTGAGCTGCAGATGGCGCTTGGGCCCTGGGTTGGGCCAGATGAGCAGCAAAAGACCCATGAAGAAAAGCAAGTGAAGACTTAAGTTAATTAAGGTCTTACTTAGGCTATGGGCTTTTACCACATAAGATTCATGCTTTCTTTTATTGTTTAAATAAGTAGAACAGCATGATTTATTTATCTTCTGCTATCACCATAGGAATTGCATGATAGTGAAGAAGATAAAAGACCGTTAAAATCCAACGCTAAAATATCAAGCTCGTAAGCCTTCTGACGCGAAACCTCACTGTTCTGATTATCGTTGGAGCCGTGTTGTACCCACTCAGTGGGCACGTCCATCTATCTTCAGACGGTGCGGGATTACACCTGCGTGTTACAGAGAAGGGATTTATCGCTTCTCGTTGCTCAGCATAGCACGTGGTGGTCCAGGGAGTAGGTCGGGTCAGCTTGACCATGTAGGCTACATATGTGGCGCATATGGTAGCGCATGGAGGCAGCCATCTGTGGGATCAGAGATTGTGTTGTACCAACTCAGTTGGCACAGTCTGCTGGATTGCCCAGATGAAGGGGAATCGCACGGGTTGGCGATTGGCAGGCAGCCTACCAGAGATTAGTGCTTGTACTCTCTGTGCATCTTATCTCGCCTGAGCGGGACGCGGAGACCAAGTATGAAATCTGGATCCCATCTCACTAAAAGAGTTCTACTCTTTCGGGCTGTTTTGCTGGATTTTTCAGCCAGATAAAATAGTGAGAAAAAGAATCTTTCTTAAGTCCTGATTGATTCTTAACATTGATACTGACCTTGCTGTTCTTGCATTGTTGTAGATACCTGCAGCAACGAACACCATGAGCTTCAATGTGCGATCCCTACTGGAAAGGGAGAAGTTTGCTGGGCCGAACTTCTCAGACTGGTTCGGACACCTTAAGATTGTTCTTAAGGCAGAGAGGAAACTGTATGTCCTCGAGACGGCGATACCGCCTCAGCCCGCTCCGAACGCCGCAAGGGCGGTTCGGGAAGCTTATGAAAAGCACGTCAATGATAGCATTGATGTCTCTTGCCTGATGCTAGCATCTATGACACCACCGCTGCAGCGTCAGCATGAGGATATGTCTGCTATAGACATGATAGCAAACCTCAAGATGCTGTATGCTGCACAGGCGAGGACAGAACGCTATAATCTGACAAAGCTGTTCTTTCAGAGCAAACTGGCTGAAGGGAGCCCAGTGGGAGCTCACGTGCTCAAGATGATTGGGCACAAGGAGGCTCTAGAGAAACTGGGGCATACCATCAACCAGGAGCTTGCTGTAGACATTATTCTGCAGTCTCTTCTGCCTTCTTTCGATGCGTTCATCATTAACTTTAATATGAACAAAATCGATTGTACTCCGGCAGAGCTGCTGAATATGCTCTTGACTACTGAGGAGACTCTGAAGGGAAAGCCTTCGACCTCTGTCTTAATGGTTCCTTCTAGGAACAACAAGAAGAAGGGGAAGAAGGGCAAGACCCCTGTCAAGAGTTACAGCAAGGCTCTGAAGCAAAAAGTTAAGCGGTCAAAGGAATACAGATGTTTCCACTGTGGCCAGCTGGGTCACTGGAAAAAGGACTGTAAAGCGCTCCAAGGAGACAAGAGGGGAAGCATCGCTTCTGGCTCAGGTATATACGTGACGGAAGTCATGGTTTCATCTTCTTCTATATCATGGGTGTTGGACACTGCATGTGGAGTTCACATTTGTTCAAATGTACAGGAACTCAAGAGAAGAAGGCAGGTGGGACAGCATGAGGTGGACCTACGAGTTGGAAATGGGGCACGGGTTGCTGCTGTTGCTGTAGGAGACTATTTCATCTCTTTGCCATCTGGGCTTGTATTAGAACTGAACAATTGTTACTTTGTTCCCAGCATTACTAAAAATATTATCTCCATTCCTGCTCTTGTCAGGAAGGGTTTTTCCTTTGAATGCAATATTTCAAAGTGTGTTTTATCTCTTGATAATATAGTTTATGCTACTGGTTCAATTAATAATGAGTTATTCATGTTGGACATGGAATGTTCTATACACGCAATTGATATTAAGAAAGCCAAGTATGCTGATGACAGCACCTTGCTATGGCATAGTCGTTTAGGCCATATTAACAAGAAACGCATTAAGCGGTTGAATGATCATTTACTGCTGGGATCATTCACCTATGAGGAGATTGATACATGCAAAGCTTGTTTAATGGGTAAAATGACGAAGTCACCTTTTCCTAACAAAGGTCAAAGGGCTTCAGGTTTACTTGACCTTATACACAGTGATGTGTGTGGGCCATTTAGTAAACATGCCAGAGGTGGCTATCAGTACTTCATTACCTTTACTGATGATTTCAGTAGGTATGGGTATGTCTATTTGATGAGACATAAAAGTGAATCTTTTGACAAGTTCAAAGAGTTCAAGAATGAAGTACAGAATCAGCTAGGCCGAAGTATCAAGACACTTCGTTCTGATCGAGGTGGAGAATACCTAAGTCGAGAATTTACTGACTATCTGAAGGAGTGTGGGATTATCTCACAGCTCACTCCGCCAGGAACACCGCAATGGAATGGTGTGTCCGAGAGGAGAAATAGAACGTTACTTGATATGGTTCGTTCTATGATGAGTCAGGCTACTCTTCCATATTCCTTTTGGGGTTTTGCACTGGAAACAGCTGCAAAGGTACTAAACCGAGTGCCATCCAAGGCAGTTTCAAAGACGCCATATGAGTTATGGTATGGGAAACAGCCGAGCTTGACATTTATCAGGATCTGGGGCTGCGAGGCTTATGTCAAAAAGCTCGCCTCTGGGAAACTAGAGAGCAGATCTGAAAAATGTATCTTTGTCGGTTACCCTAAGGAAACTAAGGGTTATTATTTCTACGATCCCAAAGAGAACAAGGTATTTGTTGCTCGGACGGCCATATTTCTTGAGAAGGAGTTTCTTCTGCAAGAGGCCAGTGGGAGAGAAATAAAGCTGGATGAGAATCCAGAGGAAGGACAAAGTAGTCAAGCACAGTTGGATGAGCCTGAGCCGGTGGAACAGGTTAATGAACAACCTGAGGCTCAGATATCACGGGAACCGCGAAGATCGGGAAGGATCCGTCGACAGCCTGAGCGCTATGACGGAGTCTACATCATTGATAATGATGAACCCCTCACTTATGCGGATGCGGTCAGTGGACCGGAGTCAGCGAGATGGCTTGAAGCTATGCGAGCCGAGATGGACTCCATGTCAGATAACCAAGTCTGGGATTTGGTTGATCCGCCTCCGGGAGTTATCCCTATAGGCTGTAAATGGATCTTCAAGAAGAAGATTGACATGGATGGTAACGTGGTTACCTATAAAGGCAGGATAGTTGCGAAAGGTTTCAAACAAATCTACGGGATAGATTATGATGAAACTTTCTCACCTGTAGCTATGTTTAAGTCTATTCGGATTCTTTTCGCGATAGCTGCATATTATGATTATGAGATCTGGCAAATGGATGTGAAGACAGCTTTCCTGAATGGAAATCTGGATGAGGATGTGTACATGACACAACTAGAAGGTTTCACAAATCCATCAAATCGTCATAAGATATGCAAGTTAAAGAAGTCTATTTATGGACTTAAACAAGCATCGAGAAGCTGGAATATTCGTTTTGATGAATCAATCTCTGAGTTTGGTTTCATCAAGAACGAGGATGACCCGTGTGTATATAAGAGGTTTAGTGGGAGCGTGATTACTTTCCTAGTCCTCTACGTCGATGATATCTTGATCATTGGAAATGATATTCCTGAAATGCGTGCGGTTAAGGCATGGTTAAGGAAATGTTTCCAGATGAAAGATCTAGGAGAAGCAGCCTATGTGTTAGGTGTGAAGATCTACAGGGATAGATCTAAGAGGCTTCTCGGGCTGTGCCAAAGTATTTACATCGATAAAGTCCTGGAGAGATTTCATTTAGAGAATTCTAAAAGAGGATATCTTCTAGTCAGACATGGTCTGAATCTTTCGAAGAGTCAGTGTCCACAAACACAGACTGAGAAAGATGAAATGGACAATACGCCTTATGCTTCGGCTATTGGGTCCATTATGTATGCGATGTTGTGTACTCGCCCAGACGTCGCTTACGGGTTAAGCGTGACCAGTCGGTTCCAAAGTAATCCAGGTTTGGCGCACTGGATTGCGGTCAAGAACATCTTAAAATATATGCGGAGGACCAAAGATATGTTCTTGATATATGGTGGTCAGCAAGAACTCAGTATTGAAGGATATACTGACGCTTCGTTCCAGTCTGACCAGGATGATTTCCGATCGCAATCAGGCTATGTATTTAGCTTGAATGGTGGAGCAGTGGTGTGGAAGAGTTTCAAACAGTCAACTGTTGCTGATTCCACAACAGAAGCCGAGTATGTTGCAGCCTCGGAAGCATCCAAGGAGGCAGTATGGATTCGTAAGTTCGTGAGAGAACTTGGTGTTGTTCCTTCGAGTGCAGATCCTTTGGTTATCTTCTGTGATAACACTGGAGCAATCGCACAAGCAAAGGAACCACGGTCGCACCAGAAGTCCAAGCACATACAGAGACGGTTTCATTTGATCCGGGAGATCATTGATCATGGCGAGATCAAAGTCTGCAAGGTTCATACAGACGACAATCTGGCAGACCCGCTTACTAAGCCTCTGGCGCAGCAGAAGCATGAGAAGCACTGTAATAATATGGGTTTGAGATTTCTCAACCATTAGATTAAGTGCAAGTGGGAGATTGTTGGGGTATGCCCTTAAGGCTAATGTTTGAGGCCTTGGGATTGTATCAGTATCATGTAATAAACTCTTATGTTTATAAAGGCATGGTTGTTATTCAGGTTGTTATATTGTCTGCTGCAATAATTGTACTTCTGAATAATGTCTCAAAGCTGTTCAGCTGGGCTGACATGCAGTTTTGTCCTTAGTCGAGATATCTTGATGAACATGAGACAGCCTTGATATGGTTAAGACTAATATGTGTTCTAATCTTATAGGATGCTTCGAGCATGGAATAAGATGTAGACTCATGGGTACATTGGATGTACTGGACAGACCCTACTAGGATATTCAATTGGTTGTCACAATGTGAATAATCCTTGATTGCGACAAGTGGCACATTTCCTCTGACTTGAGATCGCTTGTGTTTTCTAAATGATGATTGTCATTGTTTTGAGTTAGTTCAATATCATTTGAAACATAATGATTATAGACTATCTTGGATGGTGAGCTTGAGTCAGGTTAGGGCACTAGTGATAGACAAAGGATTGCCGTATCCTTGTTTAAGGAGTGTGATGTTCTAAAGGGGCCCCCTGGATGAGATGATTGAGAAAGTGTATGGCCATACCCAGGTGACTGTGTTCATCTGTTCTAATCATACTTATCATATTGGAGCTACAAGCTTGACACACTTGTCCAATAAGAACATCCAGTGGCAAAGGAAACATGCATGCCTTCTGAGTTGGATTCACACTTGTGCTGTGGTTTGGGTGTAGTCTTGGAAGACTCTTTTCTTTATATCGGGAGACAGTGATGTGTTGCTAGATACCCCTCACTAATCGTGATAACGTGAGTTATCGTTACCGACATTTAAAGGAAACCCTCAGGGTCGCACAATTTGATGATATGGCTTACTTAAGTCAGATCGTGTGGACTGAATTGTTCAGGTTCAGTTTAAAGGGATTTAATCTCTGATTGTAAGTGAGATCTGGTCTGATCATGTTTGATTGATTAGGGCTTGAGATCGGTAAGCTTCGATCGAGAGATTGGATGCTAGATCGGTGAGATCAGGAGCATCAAGAGATCGACGGTCAGATCAAGAGCCTTAGGGTTTAATGTGATCTGGACTAATGGCTTGGGTCGATTGGTCTATGAACCAGACCAAATTGAACCAGCTCATTGAGTGAGAGTGTGGTTCAAATTGAGAGGAGTTTGCGCATGGGGTAAACTCATGATCGCAAGTGAGTGAGTGGCTTTCTATTTTTAGAAAGCATGATCACATACGTGACCACTACTCACGTTCACGCCTAAGGCGCCCTCATCTCTCGTTTTTCCTCACTCTCGTCGCCAACTTGGGCATTCAGCACTCGCACTCTCGTGTGGAGAAGAAGTTGACGAAAAAGAGAAGGAAGAGTTCGGCCAAAGAAAAGTGATCTTTCCCTTCCATTCGACAACGGCTTCTTGGAACCTTGCTAGCACAAGGAGCACCAAGGAAGAGTAGGCGACACCAATTGTGTGCGTCACCTTTGGAGAAGGAGCACTTGCGCCTTTCCTTCCAAGACACCATCTAAGCGATGGCAATGGTGAGAATCGTTTTAAGTTGAACATATTATATGCATAGATCCTTGAAACCCCTTCCGCTGCATCAAAATTATCATATGCGCCTCCTATAGGGTTTCGCCCCCTTGTCTTTAGGGGACCTTTCAGAGAATAAGATTAATAACAATTAAAGCTCATAATCGAGTTCAAAATTTTCATCATGATTAGATCAATATCAATATCAATAACAATATCAAGATTGAAGACTAGGATTACAAATAAGATCAAAATCGAGTTTAAGATTAAGATTAAAAAGAAGATAAAGATGAATATCATAAGATAAAGTTTGAAATCTTGATTAAAATCAAGATCAGCATCATGATCATGAACAAAATAAATAGTGAATTAACATTTCAAAATGATAAACCTCAAATATGGATCATAATCAAGATAAACATCCTCATTATAAAAAGACCAAGATAAATATAAATATTAATATCAAGATTAAAACTCAATATCTCCATATAGATCAAAATCGAGTTTAAGATGAATATTAGGAGAAGATATTGATGGAGATTATAAGATTAAAACTAAAATCTGAGATCAAAACTGAGATCAAAATGAAGATGAAGATAATTATCAAGAATAAAATCAATGTTATAATTAAGAATGAGAATAAGATTAATAACAATTAAAGCTCATAATCGAGTTCAAAATTTTCATCATGATTAGATCAATATCAATATCAATAACAATATCAAGATTGAAGACCAAGATTACGAACAAGATCAAAATCGAGTATAAGATTAAGATTAAAAAGAAGATAAAGATGAATATCATAAGATAGAGTTTGAAATCATGATTAAAATCAAGATCAAAATCATGATCATGAACCAAATCAATATTAATTTAAGATTTCAAAATGATAAACCTCAAATATGGATCATAATCAAGATCAACATCCTCATCATTAAAAGACCAAGATAAATATAAATATTAATATCAAGATTATAAATCAATATTTCCACAGAGATCAAAATCGAATTTAAGATGAATATTAGAGGCAGGATAAAGATGAAGATTATAAGATTAAAACGAAAATCTGAGATCAAATCTGAGATGAAAATGAAGATGAAGATAATTATCAAGAATAATATCAATGTTATAATTAAGAATAAGAATAAGATTAATAACAATTAAAATTCTTAATCGAGTTCAAAATTTTCATCAAGATTAGATCAATATCAATATTAATAACAATATCAAGATTTGACACTAAGATTACAAACAAGATCAAAATCTAGGTTAAGATTAAGATTAAAAAGAAGATAAAGATGAATATCATAAGATGAAGTTTGAAATCATGATTAAAATCAAGATCAACATCCTGATCATGAACAAAATCAATATTAAATTAAGATTTCAAAATGATAAACATCAAATATGGATCATAATCAAGATCAACATCCTCATTATAAAAAGACCAAGATAAATATAAATAGTAATATCAAGATTAATACTCAATATTTCCATAGAGATCAAAATCGAGTTTAAGATGAATATTAGGAGCAAGAAAAAGATGAAGATTATAAGATTAAAACTGAAATCTGAGATCAAAACTGAGATCAAAATGAAGAGGAAGATAATTATAAAGAATAAAATCAATGTTATAATTAAGAATGAGAATAAGATTAATAACAATTAAAGCTCATAATCGAGTTCAAAATTTTCATCATGATTTGATCAATATCAATATCAATAACAATATCAAGATTTAAGACCAAGATTACAAACAAGATCAAAATCGAGTTTAAGATTAAGATTAAAAAGTAGATAAAGATTAATATCATAAGATAGAGTTTGAAATCATAATTAAAATCAAGATCAAAATCATGATCATGAACCAAATCAATATTAAATTAAGATTTCAAAATGATAAACATTAAATATGGATCATAATCAAGATCAATATCCTATTTATAAAAAGACCAAGATAAATAAAATATTAATATCAAGATTAAAACTCAATATCTCCATAGAGATCAAAATCGAGTTTAAGATGAATATTAGGAGCAAGATAAAGATGAAGATTATAAGATTAAAACTGAAATCTGAGATCAAAACTGAGATCAAAATGAAGATGAAGATAATTATCGAGAATAAAATCAATGTTATAATTAAGAATGAGAATAAGATTAATAACAATTAAAGCTCGTAATCGAGTTCAAAATTTTCATCATGATTAGATCAATATCAACATCAATAACAATAACAATATCAAGATTGAAGACCAAGATTACGAACAAGATCAAAATCGAGTTTAAGATTATGATTAAAAAGAAGATAAAGATGAATATCATAAGATGATGTTTGAAATAATGATTAAAATCAAGATCAACATCATGATCATGAACAAAATCAATATTAAATTAAGATTTCAAAATGATAAACATCAAATATGGATCATAATCAAGATCAACATCCTCATTATAAAAAGACCAAGATAAATATAAATATTAATATCAAGATTAAAACTCAATATCTCTATAGAGATCAAAATTGAGTTTAAGATGAATATTAGGAGCAAGACAAAGATGAAGATTATAAGATTAAAACTGTAATCTGAGAACAAAACTGAGATAAAATGAAGATGAAGATAATTATTATAAGAATAAAATCAATATTATAAATAGGAATAAGAATAAGATTAATAACAATTAAAATTCATAATCGAGGTCAAAATTTTCATCATGATTAGATCAATATTAATATTAATAACAATATCAAGATTTGAGACCAAGATTACAAACAAGATCAAAATCGAGTTTAAGATTAAAATAAAACAGAAGATAAAGATAAATATCATAAGATAAAGTTTGAAATCATGATTAAAATCAAGATCAACGACATGATCATGAACAAAATCAATTTTAAATTAAGATTCCAAACTGATAAACATCAAATATAGATCATAATCAAGATCAACATCCTCATCATTAGAAGACCAAGAAAAATATAAATATTAATATCAAGATTAAAACTCAATGTTTTCACAGAGATCAAAATCGAGTTTAAGATGAATATTAGGAGCAAGATAAAGATGAAAATTATAAGATTAAAACTGAAATCTGAAATCAAAACTGAGAACAAAATGAAGATGAAAATAATTATAAAGAATAAAATCAATGTTATAATGAAGAATGAGAATAAGATTAATAACAATTAAAGCTCATAATTGAGTTCAAAATTTTCATCATGATTAGATCAATATCAATATCAATAACAATATCAAGATTGAACACTAAGATTACAAACAAGATCAAAATCGAGTTTAAGATTAAGATTAAAAAGAAGTTAAAGATGAATATCATAAGATAAAGTTTGAAATCATGATTAAAATCAAGATCAGCATCATGATCATGAAAAAAATCAATATTAAATTAAGATTTCAAAATGATAAACATCAAATATGGATCATAATCAAGATCAACATCCTCATTATAAAAAGACCAAGATAAATACAAATATTAATATCAAGATTAAAACTCAATATCTCCATAGAGATCAAAATCGAGTTTAAGATGAATATTAGGAGCAAGATAATGATGAAGATTATAAGATTAAAAATGAAATATGAGATCAAAACTGAGATCAAAATGAACATGAAGATAATTATCAAGAATAAAATCAATATTATAATTAAGAATGAGAATAAGATTAATAACATTTAAAGCTCATAATCGAGTTCAAAATTTTCATCATGATTAGATTAATATCAATATCAATAACAATATCAAGATTGAAGACCAAGATTACGAAGAAGAACAAAATCGAGTTTAAGATTATGATTAAAAAGAAGATAAAGATGAATATCATAAGATAGAGTTTGAAATCATGATTAAAATCAAGATCAACATCATGATCCTGAACAAAATCAATATTAAATTAAGATTTCAAAATGATAAACATCAAATATGGATCATAATCAAGATCAACATCCTTATTATTAAAAGACCAAGATAAATTTAAATATTAATATCAAGATTAAATCTCAATATCTCCATAGAGATCAAAATCGAGTTTAAGATGAATATTAGGAGCAAGATAAAGATGAAGATTATAAGATTAAAACTGAAATCTGGGAACAAAACTGAGATCAAAATGAAGAAGAAGATAATTCTTATAAGAATAAAATCAATGTTATAATTAAGAATAAGAATAAGATTAATAACAATTAAAATTCATAATCGAGTTCAAAATTTTCATCATGATTAAATCAATATCAATATTAATAACAATATCAAAATTTGAGACCAAGATTACAAACAAGATCAAAATCGAGTTTAAGATTAAAATAAAAAAGAAGATAAAGATTAATATCATAAGATGAAGTTTGAAATCATGATTAAAATCAAGATCAACGTCATGATCATGAACAAAATTAATTTTAAATTAAGATTCCAAAATGATAAACATCAAATATGGATCATAATCAAGATCAACATCCTCATCATTAGAAGACCAAGATAAATATAAATATTAATATCAAGATTAAAACTCAATGTTTTCACATAGATCAAAATCGAGTTTAAGATGAATATTAGGAGCAAGATAAAGATGAAAATTATAAGATTAAAACTGAAATCTAAAATCAAAACTGAGATCAAAATGAAGATGAAGATAATTATCAAGAATAAGATCAATGTTATAATTAAGAATGAGAATAAGATTAATAACAATTAAAGCTCATAATCGAGTTCAAAATTTTCATCATGATTAGATTAATATCAATATCAATAACAATATCAAGATTGAAGACCAAGATTACGAACAAGATCAAAATCGAGTTTAAGATTATGATTAAAAAGAAGATAAAGATGAATATCATAAGATAGAGTTTGAAATCATGATTAAAATCAAGATCAACATCATGATCCTGAACAAAATCAATATTAAATTAAGATTTCAAAATGATAAACATCAAATATGGATCATAATCACGATCAACATCCTCATTATAAAAAGACCAAGATAAATATAAATATTAATATCAAGATTAAAACTCAATATCTCCATAGAGATCAAAATCGAGTTTAAGATGAATATTAGGAGCAAGATAAAGATGAAGATTATAAGATTAAAACTGAAATCTGGGAACAAAACTGAGATCAAAATGAAGAAGAAGATAATTCTTATAAGAATAAAATCAATGTTATAATTAAGAATAAGAATAAGATTAATAACAATAAAAATTCATAATCGAGTTCAAAATTTTCATCATGATTAGATCAATATTAATATTAATAACAATATCAAGATTTGAGACCAAGATTACAAACAAGATCAAAATCGAGTTTAAGATTAAAATAAAAAAGAAGATAAAGATAAATATCATAAGATAAAGTTTGAAATCATGATTAAAATCAAGATCAACAACATGATCATGAACAAAATCAATTTTAAATTAAGATTCCAAACTGATAAACATCAAATATAGATCATAATCAAGATCAACATCCTCATCATTAGAAGACCAAGAAAATATAAATATTAATATCAAGATTAAAACTCAATGTTTTCACAGAGATCAAAATCGAGTTTAAGTTGAATATTAGGAGCAAGATAAAGATGAAAATTATAAGATTAAAACTGAAATCTAAAATCAAAACTAAGAACAAAATGAAGATGAAAATAATTATGAAAAATAAAATCAATGTTATAATTAACAATGAGAATAAGATTAATAACAATTAAAGCTCATAATCGAGTTCAAAATTTTCATCATGATTTGATCAATATCAATATCAATAACAATATCAAGATTTAAGACCAAGATTACAAACAAGATCAAAATCGAGTTTAAGATTAAGATTAAAAAGAAGATAAAGATGAATATCATAAGATAAAGTTTGAAATCATGATTAAAATCAAGATCAGCATCATGATCATGAAAAAAATCAATATTAAATTAAGATTTCAAAATTATAAACATCAAATATGGATCATAATCAAGATCAACATCCTCATTATAAAAAGACCAAGATAAATATAAATATTAATATCAAGATTAAAACTCAATATCTCCATAGAGATCAAAATGGAGTTTAAGATGAATATTAGGAGCAAGATAATGATGAAGATTATAAGATTAAAACTGAAATCTGAGATCAAAACTAAGATCAAAATGAACATGAAGATAATTATCAAGAATAAAATCAATGTTATAATTAAGAATGAGAATAAGATTAATAACAATTAAAGCTCCTAATCGAGTTCAAAATTTTCATCATGATTAGATCAATATCAATATCAATAACAATAACAATATCAAGATTGAAGACCAAGATTACGAACAAGATCAAAATCGAGTTTAAGATTATGATTAAAAAGAAGATAAAGATGAATATCATAAGATGATGTTTGAAATAATGATTAAAATCAAGATCAACATCATGATCATGAACAAAATCAATATTAAATTAAGATTTCAAAATGATAAACATCAAATATGGATCATAATCAAGATCAACATCCTCATTATAAAAAGACCAAGATAAATATAAATATTAATATCAAGATTAAAACTCAATATCTCTATAGAGATCAAAATCGAGTTTAAGATGAATATTAGGAGCAAGATAAAGATGAAGATTATAAGATTAAAACTGTAATCTGAGAACAAAACTGAGATCAAAATGAAGATGAAGATAATTATTATAAGAATAAAATCAATATTATAATTAAGAATAAGAATAAGATTAATAACAATTAAAATTCATAATCGAGGTCAAAATTTTCATCATGATTAGATCAATATTAATATTAATAACAATATCAAGATTTGAGACCAAGATTACAAACAAGATCAAAATCGAGTTTAAGATTAAAATAAAAAAGAAGATAAAGATTAATATCATAAGATGAAGTTTGAAATCATGATTAAAATCAAGATCAACGTCATGATCATGAACAAAATCAATTTTAAATTAAGATTCCAAACTGATAAACATCTAATATGGATCATAATCAAGATCAACATCCTCATCATTAGAAGACCAAGATAAATATAAATATTAATATCAAGATTAAAACTCAATGTTTTCACATAGATCAAAATTGAGTTTAAGATGAATATTAGGAGCAAGATAAAGATGAAAATTATAAGATTAAAACTGAAATCTAAAATCAAAACCGAGATCAAAATGAAGATGAAGATAATTATAAAGAATAAAATCAATGTTATAATTAAGAATGAGAATAAGATTAATAACAATTAAAGCTCATAATCGAGTTCAAAATTTTCATCATGATTAGATTAATATCAATATCAATAACAATATCAAGATTGAAGACCAAGATTACGAACAAGATCAAAATCGAGTTTAAGATTATGATTAAAAAGAAGATAAAGATGAATATCATAAGATAGAGTTTGAAATCATGATTAAAATCAAGATCAACATCATGATCCTGAACAAAATCAATATTAAATTAAGATTTCAAAATGATAAACATCAAATATGGATCATAATCACGATCAACATCCTCATTATAAAAAGACCAAGATAAATATAAATATTAATATCAAGATTAAAACTCAATATCTCCATAGAGATCAAAATCGAGTTTAAGATGAATATTAGGAGCAAGATAATGATGAAGATTATAAGATTAAAACTGAAATCTGGGAACAAAACTGAGATCAAAATGAAGAAGAAGATAATTCTTATAAGAATAAAATCAATGTTATAATTAAGAATAAGAATAAGATTAATAACAATTAAAATTCATAATCGAGTTCAAAATTTTCATCATGATTAGATCAATATTAATATTAATAACAATATCAAGATTTGAGACCAAGATTACAAACAAGATCAAAATCGAGTTTAAGATTAAAATAAAAAAGAAGATAAAGATAAATATCATAAGATAAAGTTTGAAATCATGATTAAAATCAAGATCAACGACATGATCATGAACAAAATCAATTTTAAATTAAGATTCCAAACTGATAAACATCAAATATAGATCATAATCAAGATCAACATCCTCATCATTAGATGACCAAGAAAAATATAAATATTAATATCAAGATTAAAACTCAATGTTTTCACAGAGATCAAAATCGAGTTTAAGTTGAATATTAGGAGCAAGATAAAGATGAAAATTATAAGATTAAAACTGAAATCTAAAATCAAAACTGAGAACAAAATGAAGATGAAAATAATTATGAAAAATAAAATCAATGTTATAATTAAGAATGAGAATAAGATTAATAACAATTAAAGCTCATAATCGAGTTCAAAATTTTCATCATGATTTGATCAATATCAATATCAATAACAATATCAAGATTTAAGACCAAGATTACAAACAAGATCAAAATCGAGTTTAAGATTAAGATTAAAAAGAAGATAAAGATGAATATCATAAGATAAAGTTTGAAATCATGATTAAAATCAAGATCAGCATCATGATCATGAAAAAAATCAATATTAAATTAAGATTTCAAAATGATAAACATCAAATATGGATCATAATCAAGATCAACATCCTCATTATAAAAAGACCAAGATAAATATAAATATTAATATCAAGATTAAAACTCAATATCTCCATAGAGATCAAAATCGAGTTTAAGATGAATATTAGGAGCAAGATAATGATGAAGATTATAAGATTAAAACTGAAATCTGAGATCAAAACTGAGATCAAAATGAAGATGAAGATAATTATCAAGAATAAAATCAATGTTATAATTAAGAATGAGAATAAGATTAATAACAATTAAAGCTCATAATCGAGTTCAAAATTTTCATCATGATTAGATTAATATCAATATCAATAACAATATCAAGATTGAAAACCAAGATTACGAACAAGATCAAAATCGAGTTTAAGATTATGATTAAAAAGAAGATAAAGATGAATATCATAAGATAGAGTTTGAAATCATGATTAAAATCAAGATCAACATCATGATGCTGAACAAAATCAACATTAAATTAAGATTTCAAAATGATAAACATCAAATATGGATCATAATCAAGATCAACATCCTTATTATTAAAAGACCAAGATAAATTTAAATATTAATATCAAGATTAAAACTCAATATCACCATAGAGATCAAAATCGAGTTTAAGATGAATATTAGGAGCAAGATAAAGATGAAGATTATAAGATTAAAACTGAAATGTGGGAACAAAACTGAGATCAAAATGAAGAAGAAAATAATTCTTATAAGAATAAAATCAATGTTATAATTAAGAATAAGAATAAGATTAATAACAATTAAAATTCATAATCGAGTTCAAAATTTTCATCATGATTAAATCAATATCAATATTAATAACAATATCAAAATTTGAGACCAAGATTACAAATGTTGGGGTATGCCCTTAAGGCTAATGTTTGAGGCCTATGGGAATGTATTTGTATCATGTAATAAACTGTTATGTTTATAAAGGCATGGTTGTTATTCAGTTAGCTACATTGTCTGCTGCAATATATGTTCTTCTGAATAATGTCTCAAAGCTGTTCAGCTCGGCTGACATGCTATTATGTCCTTAGTCGATATATCTTGGTGAACATGAGACAGCCTTGATATGATTAAGACTAATATGTGTTCTAATCTTATAGGATGCTTCGAGCATGGAATAAGTTGTAGACTCATGGGTACATTGGATGTACTGGACAGACCCTACTAGGATGTTCAATTGTTTGTCACAATGTGAATATTCCTTGATTAAGACAAGTGGCACATTTCCTCTGACTTGAGATCACTTGTGTTTTCTGAATGATGATTGTCATTGTTTTGAGATGGTTCAATATCATTTGAAAGATAATGATTATAGACTATCTTGGATGGTGAGCTTGAGTCAGGTTAGAGCACTAGTGATAGACATAGGATTGCCGTCTCCTTGTTTAAGGAGTGTGATGTTCTAAAGGGGCCCCCTGGATGAGATGATTGAGAAAGTGTATGGCCATACCCAGGTGACAGTGTTCATCTGTTCTAATCATGCTCATCATATTGGAGTTACGAGCTTGACAGGCTTGTCCAATAAGAACATCCAGTGGCAAAGGAAATATGCATGCCTTGTGAAATGATTCACACTTGTGCTGTGGTTTGGGTGTAGTCTTGGAAGACTCTTTCCTTTCTATCGGGAGACAGTGATGTGTTGCTAGATACCCCTCACTGATCGTGATAATGAGAATTATCGTTACCGACATTTAAAGGAAACCCTCAGGGTCGCACAATTTGATGATAGGGCTTACTTAAGTCAGATCGTGTGGACTGAATTGTTTGGGTTCAGTTTAAAGGGATTTAATCTCTGATTGTGAGTGAGATCTGGTCTGATCATGTTTGATTGATTAGGGCTTAAGATCGGTAAGCTTCGATCGAGAGAATAGATGCCAGATCGGTCAGATCAGGGGCATCGAGGAGATCGACGGTTAGATCGGGAACCTTAGGGTTTATTTAAGATCTAGACTAGATCATTGGCTTGATTGGTTCTTAAACCGAACCAAAGTGAACCGGCTCACTTGATGAGCGCATGGTTCAAGGGGAGAGGAGTTGGCGACAAGTTCACTTGGCGTGAACGTTGGGGTGAGGAGTGGTTACTATTTTTAGTAACCATGATCTCCACTTGGAGAGAGCGCTCATCCAAAATAGAATATACCCTATTTTCGCCAACACAATAATTCCTCTCGCCCATATTCCTCTCGACTCTCGTGAGTGTGGCGACGCTTGAAGGATTGAGGAGGATTCGGCCAAGAAAAAAGATCTCCATCCCTTTCTCATTCGATCAAGGATTCTTTGAAGCCTTGCTAGCACAAGGAGCGACAAAGAGTTTGCCATCATCCTCTTGTGTGCGGGACTTTGGAGAAGTGGCACTTGCGACTTTAGCTTCCAAGGCAACACCTACTCCATGGCGATGGTATGATCCTTTTGCATCATCTTTGATAATCTTATATCGAGTTGATCTTTTAACATGCAAGTCGATTCTATAACCCTAGTTTCCGCAAGTCAAAATTTTATGCGCCATCACTTTAGGGTTTTTGCTCCCACAAGAAGGGGACCCCCCTTAGGCTAAAGGGGTAACTTCAATTGGTATCAGAGCTAGATTACTGTATGTTATCTTGATTGCTTGATGCTTTACGTGATCCATGATTGTGCTAGTTCATTTGATCTAATGTTTATTCATGACATGCGTAACTACATGCTAGAACATTTGTTGCAAGTTGACGCATGTATAAATAGTATGCGCTTCTAGTAGTTTTGTTTTCTTTAAAACTTAACACTTGCGCGTATATCATTAGATCAAGGCCTTGCATTAAACCCTTAGACGGGTTATTAGGGTTGAAGTCACCCCTAGTTTAGATCCAACAGTCTGATCAGACTATCTGACAGCCTGAATGGGTCGACCAGATAGCACCTTGGCGCAAGCCTATGGTGGCTATAGGTCGACTGCAGACAGGTGTGTAGCGATGTCTGATTGAGACGATTAATGAACGCACCTGAGTTAGGCCCGGGGTCACGCCCGCTTGCCAGACCTCAGTGTGGTCGTTCAGCCCTGACGCATGCATGGTTGACCTTATGGTCGACTCAAGTCAGTTAGGACTTGGTGCATGTAAGGGCAGTGGATCTGACTAGGTTGGATGAGTGGATCCCTAGTAATGGACCGTTGTAAGGTTGTAGGGCAAATAAGGAAAATTAAAATTGATCCCATGGGGTTTTCGAAAATTTTAATTTTTATGATGGATCACATGGTTGTTGATTGATGCATATGTTTGTCTATTTAGTCTTATGTGGGCTGCCCATATTAATTGTGTGCTGTGCTGGGGCCTGCGTGCCTGGATTTAAAAATTGTAAATTAATTATTGTGA
Organism: Costus lasius; assembly: GCA_027563935.2. Taxonomy (NCBI): domain Eukaryota; kingdom Viridiplantae; phylum Streptophyta; class Magnoliopsida; order Zingiberales; family Costaceae; genus Costus; species Costus lasius. The sequence continues at coordinate 68,032,596 of CM050448.1, read as the reverse complement.
TCTGTGCATCACATTGTTTTAATTTATAAAATGTAAGTGACCTGCGTGTCACTCTTGTCTAGATAGTTAAATTTGTAATTTAATTTGACAAGAGCACAGTGCACACTTGGCAGAGGCGCATGCAGCAAGTGGCTGGACCAGGTGGGAGGTCTAGGGTTCGACCCTAGGACCTGGCGCATTTTCCTGGTGGGCGCACCTGTGCTGCAGATGGCGCTTGGGCCCAGGTTTGGGCCAGATGAGCAGCAAAAGACCCATGAAGAGCAAATGAAGACTTAAGTTAGGTTAAGGTCTTCTAGGGCTATGGGCTTTTACCACATATGATACATGCTTTCTTTTATTGTATAATATTAGAATTGCATGTTTAAGTTTATCTTCTGCTATCACCATAGGAATTGTATGATAGTGAAGAAGATAAAAGACCGTTAAAATCCAACGCTATAATATCAAGCTCGTAAGCCTTCTGACGCGAAACCTCACTGTTCTGATTATCGTTGGAGCCGTGTTGTACCCACTCAGTGGGCACGTCCATCTATCTTCAGAGGGTGTGGGATTACACCTGTGTGTTACAGAGTAGGGATTTATCCCTTCTCGTTGCTCAGCATAGCACATGGTGGTCCAGGGAGTAGGTCGGGTCAGCTTGACCGTGTAGGCTACATATGTGGCGCATATGGTAGCACATGGAGGCAGCCATCTGTGGGATCAGAGACTGTGTTGTACCAACTCAGTTGGCACAGTCTGCTGGATTGCCCAGATGAAGGGGAATCGCACGGGTTGGCGATCGGCAGGGAATGCCTACCGGAGATTAGTGCTTGTACTCTCTGTGCATCTTATCTCGCCTGAGCGGGACGCGGAGACCAAGTATGAAATCCGGATCCCATCTCACTAAAAGAGTATTACTCTTTCGGGCTGTTTTGCTGGATTTTTCACGCCTGATAAAATAGTGAGAAAAAGAATCTTTCTTAAGTCCTGATTGATTCTTATACATTGATACTGACCTTGCTGTTCTTGCATTGTTGTAGATACCTGCAGCAACGAACACCATGAACTTCAATGTGCGATCCCTACTGGAAAGGGAGAAGTTTGCTGGGCCGAACTTCTCTGACTGGTTTGGACACCTTAAGATCGTTCTTAAGGCAGAGAGGAAACTGTATGTCCTCGAGACGGCGATACCGCCGCAGCCCGCTCCGAACGCCGCAAGGGCGGTTCGGGAAGCCTATGAAAAGCACGTCAATGATAGCATTGATGTCGCTTGCCTGATGCTAGCGTCTATGACGCCACCGCTGCAGCGTCAGCATGAGGATATGTCAGCTATACAGATTATAGCAAACCTCAAGATGCTGTATGCTGCACAGGCGAGGACTGAACGCTATAATTTGACTAAGCTCTTCTTTCAGAGCAAACTGGCTGAAGGGAGCCCAGTGGGAGCTCACGTGCTCAAGATGATTGGGCACAAGGAGGCTCTGGAGAAACTGGGGCACACCATCAACCAGGAGCTTGCTGTGGACATTATTCTGCAGTCTCTCCCGCCATCATTCGACGCGTTCATTATTAATTTTAATATGAACAAAATCGATTGTACTCCGGCAGAGCTGCTGAATATGCTCTTGACCACTGAGGAGACTCTGAAGGGTAAGCCTTCGACCTCTGTCTTGATGGTTCCTTCAAGGAACAAGAAGAAGGGGAAGAAGGGCAAGGCCCCGGTCAAGAATTACAGCAAGGCTCTGAAGCAGAAGGTGAAGCGGTCCAAGGAATACAGGTGTTTCCACTGTGGCCAGCTGGGTCACTGGAAAAAGGACTGTAAAGCGCTCCAAGGAGATAAGAGGGGAAGCTTCGCTTCTGGCTCAGGTATATTCGTGACTGAGGACATGTTTTCTTCTTCTATATCATGGGTGTTGGACACTGCATGTGGAGTTCACATTTGTTCAAATGTACAGGAACTCAAGAGAAGAAGACAGGTGGGACAGCATGAGGTGGACCTACGAGTTGGAAACGGGGCACGGGTTGCTGCTGTTGCTGTAGGAGACTATTTCATTTCTTTACCATCTGGACTTGTATTGGAACTAGACAATTGTTACTTTGTTCCCAGTATAACTAAAAATATTATCTCCATTCCTGCTCTTGTCAGGAAGGGATTTTCCTTTGAATGCAATATTTCAAAGTGTATTTTGTCTTTTGATAATATTATTTATGCAACTGGTTCAATTAACAATGGGTTATACATGTTGGACATGGAATGTTCGATACAGCAAATTGATATTAAGAAAGCCAAGTATGCTGATGACAGCACCTTGCTATGGCATAGTCGTTTAGGCCATATTAACGAGAAACGCATTAAGCGGTTGCATGATCATGGACTGCTGGGATCATTCTCCTATAAGGAGATTGATACATGCAAAGCTTGTTTGATGGGTAAAATGACGAAGTCACCTTTTCCTCACAAAGGTCAAAGGGCTTCAGGTTTACTTGACCTTATACACAGTGATGTGTGTGGGCCATTTGGTAAACATGCCAGAGGTGGCTATCAGTACTTCATTACCTTTACTGATGATTTCAGTAGGTATGGGTATGTCTATCTGATGAGACATAAGAGTGAATCTTTTGACAAGTTCAAAGAGTTCAAGAAAGAAGTACAGAATCAGCTAGGCCGAAATATCAAGGCACTTCGCTCAGATCGAGGTGGTGAATACCTAAGTCATACGTTTACTGACTATCTGAAGGAGTGTGGGATTATCTCACAGCTCACTCCGCCAGGAACACCGCAATGGAATGGTGTGTCCGAGAGGAGAAATAGAACGTTACTTGATATGGTTCGTTCTATGATGAGTCAGGCTACTCTTCCATACTCCTTTTGGGGTTTTGCGCTGGAAACAGCTGCAAAGGTACTAAACCGAGTGCCATCCAAGGCAGTTTCAAAGACGCCATATGAGTTATGGTATGGGAAACAGCCGAGCTTGACATTTATCAGGATCTGGGGCTGCGAGGCTTATGTCAAAAAGCTCGCCTCTGGGAAACTAGAGAGCAGATCTGACAAATGTATCTTTGTCGGTTACCCTAAGGAAACTAAGGGTTATTATTTCTACGATCCCAAAGAGAACAAGGTTTTTGTTGCTCGGACGGCCATATTTCTTGAGAAGGAGTTTCTTCTGCAAGAGGCCAGTGGGAGAGAAATAAAACTGGATGAGAATCCAGAGGAAGGACAAAGTGATCAAGCACAGTTGGATGAGCCTGAGCCGGTAGAACAGGTTATTGAACAACCTGAGGCTCAGATATCACGGGAACCGCGAAGATCGGGAAGGATCCGTCGACAGCCTGAGCGCTATGACGGAGTCTACATCATTGAAAATGATGAACCCCTCACTTATGCGGATGCGGTCAGTGGACCGGAGTCAGCGAGATGGCTTGAAGCTATGCGCGCCGAGATGGACTTCATGTCAGATAACCAAGTTTGGGATTTGGTTGATCCGCCTTCGGGAGTTGTCCCTATAGGCTGTAAATGGATCTTCAAGAAGAAGATTGACATGGATGGTAACGTGGTTACCTATAAAGGCAGGCTAGTTGCGAAAGGTTTCAAACAAATCTACGGGATAGATTATGATGAAACTTTCTCACCTGTAGCCATGTTTAAGTCTATTCGGATTCTTTTCGCGATAGCTGCATATTATGATTATGAGATTTGGAAGATGGATGTGAAAACAGCTTTCCTTAATGGAAATCTGGATGAGGATGTGTATATGACACAACCTGAGGGTTTCACTAATCCAGCAGATCGTCATAAGATATGCAAGTTAAAGAAGTCCATTTATGGACTTAAGCAAGCATCTAGAAGCTGGAATATTCGTTTTGATGAATCAGTTACTGAATTTGGTTTCATCAAGAACGAGGATGACCCGTGTGTATATAAGAGGTTTAGTGGGAGCGTGATTACTTTCCTAGTCCTCTACGTCGATGACATCTTGATCATTGGAAATGACATTCCTGAAATGCATGCTGTTAAAGCATGGCTGAGGAAGTGTTTCCAGATGAAAGATTTAGGAGAAGCAGCCTATGTGTTAGGTGTGAAGATCTACAGGGATAGATCTAAGAGGCTTCTCGGGCTGTGCCAGAGTACTTACATCGATAAGGTCCTGGAGAGATTTCATTTAGAGAATTCTAAACGTGGATATCTTCCAGTCAGACATGGTCTGAGTCTTTCGAAGAGTCAGTGTCCACAAACACAGACTGAGAAAGATGAAATGGACAATACGCCTTATGCTTCGGCTATTGGTTCCATTATGTATGCGATGTTGTGTACTCGCCCAGACGTCGCTTACGGGTTAAGCGTAACCAGTCGTTTCCAAAGTAATCCAGGTATGGCGCACTGGATTGCAGTCAAGAACATTTTAAAATATCTGCGGAGGACCAAAGATATGTTCTTGATATATGGTGGTCAGGAAGAACTCAGTATTGAAGGATATACTGACGCTTCGTTCCAGTCGGACCAGGATGATTTCCGATCGCAATCAGGCTATGTTTTTAGCTTGAATGGAGGTGCAGTGGTGTGGAAGAGTTTCAAACAGTCAACTGTTGCTGATTCCACAACAGAAGCCGAGTATGTTGCAGCCTCGGAAGCATCCAAGGAGGCAGTCTGGATTCGTAAGTTCGTGAGAGAACTTGGTGTTGTTCCTTCGAGTGTCGATCCTTTGGTTATCTTCTGTGATAACACTGGAGCAATCGCACAAGCAAAGGAACCACGGTCGCACCAGAAGTCCAAGCACATACTGAGACGGTTTCACTTGATCAGGGAGATCATAGATCGTGGCGAGATCAAAATCTGCAAGGTTCATACAGATGACAATCTGGCAGACCCACTTACCAAGCCTCTGGCGCAGCAGAAGCATGAGAAGCACTGTAATAATATGGGTTTGAGATTTCTCAACCATTAGATTAAGTGCAAGTGGGAGATTGTTGGGGTATGCCCTTAAGGCTAATGTTTGAGGCCTATGGGAATGTATTTGTATCATGTAATAAACTGTTATGTTTATAAAGGCATGGTTGTTATTCAGTTAGCTACATTGTCTGCTGCAATATATGTTCTTCTGAATAATGTCTCAAAGCTGTTCAGCTCGGCTGACATGCTATTATGTCCTTAGTCGATATATCTTGGTGAACATGAGACAGCCTTGATATGATTAAGACTAATATGTGTTCTAATCTTATAGGATGCTTCGAGCATGGAATAAGTTGTAGACTCATGGGTACATTGGATGTACTGGACAGACCCTACTAGGATGTTCAATTGTTTGTCACAATGTGAATATTCCTTGATTAAGACAAGTGGCACATTTCCTCTGACTTGAGATCACTTGTGTTTTCTGAATGATGATTGTCATTGTTTTGAGATGGTTCAATATCATTTGAAAGATAATGATTATAGACTATCTTGGATGGTGAGCTTGAGTCAGGTTAGAGCACTAGTGATAGACATAGGATTGCCGTCTCCTTGTTTAAGGAGTGTGATGTTCTAAAGGGGCCCCCTGGATGAGATGATTGAGAAAGTGTATGGCCATACCCAGGTGACAGTGTTCATCTGTTCTAATCATGCTCATCATATTGGAGTTACGAGCTTGACAGGCTTGTCCAATAAGAACATCCAGTGGCAAAGGAAATATGCATGCCTTGTGAAATGATTCACACTTGTGCTGTGGTTTGGGTGTAGTCTTGGAAGACTCTTTCCTTTCTATCGGGAGACAGTGATGTGTTGCTAGATACCCCTCACTGATCGTGATAATGAGAATTATCGTTACCGACATTTAAAGGAAACCCTCAGGGTCGCACAATTTGATGATATGGCTTACTTAAGTCAGATCGTGTGGACTGAATTGTTTGGGTTCAGTTTAAAGGGATTTAATCTCTGATTGTGAGTGAGATCTGGTCTGATCATGTTTGATTGATTAGGGCTTAAGATCGGTAAGCTTCGATCGAGAGAATAGATGCCAGATCGGTCAGATCAGGGGCATCGAGGAGATCGACGGTTAGATCGGGAACCTTAGGGTTTATTTAAGATCTAGACTAGATCATTGGCTTGATTGGTTCTTAAACCGAACCAAAGTGAACCGGCTCACTTGATGAGCGCATGGTTCAAGGGGAGAGGAGTTGGCGACAAGTTCACTTGGCGTGAACGTTGGGGTGAGGAGTGGTTACTATTTTTAGTAACCATGATCTCCACTTGGAGAGAGCGCTCATCCAAAATAGAATATACCCTATTTTCGCCAACACAATAATTCCTCTCGCCCATATTCCTCTCGACTCTCGTGAGTGTGGCGACGCTTGAAGGATTGAGGAGGATTCGGCCAAGAAAAAAGATCTCCATCCCTTTCTCATTCGATCAAGGATTCTTTGAAGCCTTGCTAGCACAAGGAGCGACAAAGAGTTTGCCATCATCCTCTTGTGTGCGGGACTTTGGAGAAGTGGCACTTGCGACTTTAGCTTCCAAGGCAACACCTACTCCATGGCGATGGTATGATCGTTTTGCATCATCTTTGATAATCTTATATCGAGTTGATCTTTTAACATGCAAGTCGATTCTATAACCCTAGTTTCCGCAAGTCAAAATTTTATGCGCCATCACTTTAGGGTTTTTGCTCCCCCAAGAAGGGGACCCCCCTTAGGCTAAAGGGGTAACTTCAACAAACAAGATCAAAATCGAGTTTAAGATTAAAATAAAAAAGAAGATAAAGATTAATATCATAAGATGAAGTTTGAAATCATGATTAAAATCAAGATCAACGTCATGATCATGAACAAAATCAATTTTAAATTAAGATTCCAAAATGATAAACATCAAATATGGATCATAATCAAGATCAACATCCTCATCATTAGAAGACCAAGATAAATATAAATATTAATATCAAGATTAAAACTCAATGTTTTCACTTAGATCAAAATCGAGTTTAAGATGAATATTAGGAGCAAGATAAAGATGAAAATTATAAGATTAAAACTGAAATCTAAAATCAAAACTGAGATCAAAATGAAGATGAAGATAATTATCAAGAATAAGATCAATGTTATAATTAAGAATGAGAATAAGATTAATAACAATTAAAGCTCATAATCGAGTTCAAAATTTTCATCATGATTTGATCAATATCAATATCAATAACAATATCAAGATTTAAGACCAAGATTACAAACAAGATCAAAATCGAGTTTAAGATTAAGATTAAAAAGAAGATAAAGATTAATATCATAAGATAGAGTTTGAAATCATAATTAAAATCAAGATCAAAATCATGATCATGAACCAAATCAATATTAAATTAAGATTTCAAAATGATAAACATCAAATATGGATCATAATCAAGATCAACATCCTCATTATAAAAAGACCAAGATAAATATAAATATTAATATCAAGATTAAAACTCAATATCTCCATAGAGATCAAAATCGAGTTTAAGATGAATATTAGGAGCAAGATAATGATGAAGATTATAAGATTAAAACTGAAATCTGAGATCAAAACTGAGATCAAAATGAACATGAAGATAATTATCAAGAATAAAATCAATGTTATAATTAAGAATGAGAATAAGATTAATAACAATTAAAGCTCATAATCGAGTTCAAAATTTTCATCATGATTAGATTAATATCAATATCAATAACAATATCAAGATTGAAAACCAAGATTACGAACAAGATCAAAATCGAGTTTAAGATTATGATTAAAAAGAAGATAAAGCTGAATATCATAAGATAGAGTTTGAAATCATGATTAAAATCAAGATCAACATCATGATCCTGAACAAAATCAACATTAAATTAAGATTTCAAAATGATAAACATCAAATATGGATCATAATCAAGATCAACATCCTTATTATTAAAAGACCAAGATAAATTTAAATATTAATATCAAGATTAAAACTCAACATCTCCATAGAGATCAAAATCGAGTTTAAGATGAATATTAGGAGCAAGATAAAGATGAAGATTATAAGATTAAAACTGAAATCTTGGGAACAAAACTGAGATCAAAATGAAGAAGAAAATAATTCTTATAAGAATAAAATCAATGTTATAATTAAGAATGAGAATAAGATTAATAACAATTAAAATTCATAATCGAGTTCAAAATTTTCTTCATGATTAAATCAATATCAATATTAATAACAATATCAAAATTTGAGACCAAGATTACAAACAAGATCAAAATCGAGTTTAAGATTAAAATAAAAAAGAAGATAAAGATTAATATCATAAGATGAAGTTTGAAATCATGATTAAAATCAAGATCAACGACATGATCATGAACAAAATCAATTTTAAATTAAGATTCCAAACTGATAAACATCAAATATAGATCATAATCAAGATCAACATCCTCATCATTAGAAGACCAAGAAAAATATAAATATTAATATCAAGATTAAAACTCAATGTTTTCACAGAGATCAAAATCGAGTTTAAGATGAATATTAGGAGCAAGATAAAGATGAAGATTATAAGATTAAAACTGAAATCTGAAATCAAAACTGAGATCAAAATGAAGATGAAGATAATTATCAAGAATAAAATCAATGTTATAATTTTGAATGAAAATAAGATTAATAACAATTAAAGCTCGTAATCGAGTTCAAAATTTTCATCATGATTAGATCAATATCAATATCAATAACAATATCAAGATTGAAGACCAAGATTATGAACAAGATCAAAATCGAGTTTAAAATTAAGATTAAAAAGAAGATAAAGATGAATATCATAAGATAGAGTTTGAAATCATGATTAAAATCAAGATCAACATCATGATCATGAACAAAATCAATATTAAATTAAGATTTCAAAATGATAAACATCAAATATGGATCATAATCAAGATCAACATCCTCATTATAAAAAGACCAAGATAAATATAAAAATTAATATCAAGATTAAAACTCAATTTCTCCATAGAGATCAAAATCGAGTTTAAGATGAATATTAGGAGCAAGATAAAGATGATGATTATAAGATTAAAACTGAAATCTGAGAACAAAACTGAGATCAAAATGAACATGAAGATAATTATCGAGAATAAAATCAATGTTATAATTAATAATGAGAATAAGATTAATAACAATTAAAGCTCATAATCGGGTTCAAAATTTTTATCATGATTAGATCAATATCAATATCAATAACAATATCAAGATTGAAGACCAAGATTACAAACAAAATCTAAATTGAGTTTAAAATTAAGATTAAAAAGAAGATAAAGATGAATATCATAAGATAAAGTTTGAAAGCATGATTAGAATCAAGATCAACATCATGATCATGAACAAAATCAATATTAAATTAAGATTTCAAAATGATAAACATCAAATATGGATCATAATCAAGATCAACATCCTTATTATAAAAAGACCAAGATAAATTTAAATATTAATATCAAGATTAAAACTCAATATCTCCATAGAGATCAAAATCGAGTTTAAGATGAATATTAGGAGCAAGATAATGATGAAGATTATAAGATTAAAACTGAAATCTGAGATCAAAACTGAGATCAAAATGAAGATGAAGATAATTATCAAGAATAAAATCAATGTTATAATTAAGAATGAGAATAAGATTAATAACAATTAAAGCTCGTAATCGAGTTCAAAATTTTCATCATGATTAGATCAATATCAATATCAATAACAATATCAAGATTGAAGACCAAGATTACGAACAAGATCAAAATCGAGTTTAAGATTATGATTAAAAAGAAGTTAAAGATGAATATCATAAGATGATGTTTGAAATAATGATTAAAATCAAGATCAACATCATGATCATAAACAAAATAAATATTAAATTAAGATTTCAAAATGATGAACATCAAATATGGATCATAATCAAGATCAACATCTTCATTATTAAAAGAGCAAGATAAATTTAAATATTAATATCAAGATTAAAACTCAATATCACCATAGAGATCAAAATCGAGTTTAAGATGAATATTAGGAGCAAGATAAAGATGAAGATTATAAGATTAAAACTGAAATGTGGGAACAAAACTGAGATCAAAATGAAGAAGAAAATAATTCTTATAAGAATAAAATCAATGTTATAATTAAGAATAAGAATAAGATTAGTAACAATTAAAATTCATAATCGAGTTCAAAATTTTCATCATGATTAAATCAATATCAATATTAATAACAATATCAAAATTTGAGACCAAGATTACAAACAAGATCAAAATCGAGTTTAAGATTAAAATAAAAAAGAAGATAAAGATTAATATCATAAGATGAAGTTTGAAATCATGATTAAAATCAAGATCAACGTCATGATCACGAACAAAATCAATTTTAAATTAAGATTCCAAAATGATAAACATCAAATATGGATCATAATCAAGATCAACATCCTCATCATTAGAAGACCAAGATAAATATAAATATTAATATCAAGATTAAAACTCAATGTTTTCACTTAGATCAAAATCGAGTTTAAGATGAATATTAGGAGCAAGATAAAGATGAAAATTATAAGATTAAAACTGAAATCTAAAATCAAAACTGAGATCAAAATGAAGATGAAGATAATTATCAAGAATAAGATCAATGTTATAATTAAGAATGAGAATAAGATTAATAACAATTAAAGCTCATAATCGAGTTCAAAATTTTCATCATGATTTGATCAATATCAATATCAATAACAATATCAAGATTTAAGACCAAGATTACAAAGAAGATCAAAATCGAGTTTAAGATTAATATTAAAAAGAAGATAAAGATTAATATCATAAGATAGAGTTTGAAATCATAATTAAAATCAAGATCAAAATCATGATCATGAACCAAATCAATATTAAATTAAGATTTCAAAATGATAAACATCAAATATGGATCATAATCAAGTTCAACATCCTCATTATAAAAAGACCAAGATAAATATAAATATTAATATCAAGATTAAAACTCAATATCTCCATAGAGATCAAAATCGAGTTTAAGATGAATATTAGGAGCAAGATAATGATGAAGATTATAAGATTAAAACTGAAATCTGAGATCAAAACTGAGATCAAAATGAACATGAAGATAATTATCAAGAATAAAATCAATGTTATAATTAAGAATGAGAATAAGATTAATAACAATTAAAGCTCATAATCGAGTTCAAAATTTTCATCATGATTAGATTAATATCAATATCAATAACAATATCAAGATTGAAAACCAAGATTACGAACAAGATCAAAATCGAGTTTAAGATTATGATTAAAAAGAAGATAAAGATGAATATCATAAGATAGAGTTTGAAATCATGATTAAAATCAAGATCAACATCATGATCCTGAACAAAATCAACATTAAATTAAGATTTCAAAATGATAAACATCAAATATGGATCATAATCAAGATCAACATCCTTATTATTAAAAGACCAAGATAAATTTAAATATTAATATCAAGATTAAAACTCAACATCTCCATAGAGATCAAAATCGAGTTTAAGATGAATATTAGGAGCAAGATAAAGATGAAGATTATAAGATTAAAACTGAAATCTGGGAACAAAACTGAGATCAAAATGAAGAAGAAAATAATTCTTATAAGAATAAAATCAATGTTATAATTAAGAATGAGAATAAGATTAATAACAATTAAAATTCATAATCGAGTTCAAAATTTTCTTCATGATTAAATCAATATCAATATTAATAACAATATCAAAATTTGAGACCAAGATTACAAACAAGATCAAAATCGAGTTTAAGATTAAAATAAAAAAGAAGATAAAGATTAATATCATAAGATGAAGTTTGAAATCATGATTAAAATCAAGATCAACGACATGATCATGAACAAAATCAATTTTAAATTAAGATTCCAAACTGATAAACATCAAATATAGATCATAATCAAGATCAACATCCTCATCATTAGAAGACCAAGAAAAATATAAATATTAATATCAAGATAAAAACTCAATGTTTTTACAAAGATCAAAATCGAGTTTAAGATGAATATTAGGAGCAAGATAAAGATGAAGATTATAAGATTAAAACTGAAATCTGAGACCAAAACTGAGATCAAAATGAAGATGAAGATAATTATCAAGAATAAAATCAATGTTATAATTAAGAATGAAAATAAGATTAATAACAATTAAAGCTCATAATCGAGTTCAAAATTTTCATCATGATTAGATCAATATCAATATCAATAACAATATCAAGATTGAAAACCACGATTACGAACAAGATCAAAATCGAGTTTAAGATTAAGATTAAAAAGAAGATAAAGATGAATATCATAAGATAGAGTTTGAAATCATGATTAAAATCAAGATCAACATCATGATCATGAACAAAATCAATATTAAATTAAGATTTCAAAATGACAAACATCAAATATGGATCATAATCAAGATCAACATCCTCATTATAAAAAGACCAAGATAAATATAAATATTAATATCAAGATTAAAACTCAATATCTCCATAGAGATCAAAATCGAGTTTAAGATGAATATTAGGAGCAAGATAAAGATGAAGATTATAAGATTAAAACTGAAATCTGAGAACGAAACTGAGATCAAAATGAACATGAAGATAATTATGAAGAATAAAATCAATGTTATAATTAAGAATGAGAATATGATTAATAACAATTAAAGCTCATAATCGGATTCAAAATTTTCATCATGATTAGATCAATATCAATATCAATAACAATATCAAGATTGAAGACCAAGATTACAAACAAGATCAAAATCGAGTTTAAAATTAAGATTAAAAAGAAGATAAAGATGAATATCATAAGATAAAGTTTGAAATCAAGATTAAAATCAAGATCAGCATCATGATCATGAACAAAATCAATATTAAATTAAGATTTCAAAATGATAAACATCAAATATGGATCATAATCAAGATCAACATCCTCATTATAAAAAGACCAAGATAAATTTAAATATTAATATCAAGATTAAAACTCAATATCTCCATAGAGATCAAAATCGAGTTTAAGATGAATATTAGGAGCAAGATAATGATGAAGATTATAAGATTAAAACTGAAATCTGAGATCAAAACTGAGATCAAAATGAAGATGAAGATAATTATCAAGAATAAAATCAATGTTATAATTAAGAATGAGAATAAGATTAATAACAATTAAAGCTCGTAATCGAGTTCAAAATTTTCATCATGATTAGATCAATATCAATATCAATAACAATATCAAGATTGAAGACCAAGATTACGAACAAGATCAAAATCGAGTTTAAGATTATGATTAAAAAGAAGTTAAAGATGAATATCATAAGATGATGTTTGAAATAATGATTAAAATCAAGATCAACATCATGATCATAAACAAAATAAATATTAAATTAAGATTTCAAAATGATGAACATCAAATATGGATCATAATCAAGATCAACATCTTCATTATTAAAAGAGCAAGATAAATTTAAATATTAATATCAAGATTAAAACTCAATATCTCCATAGAGATCAAAATCGAGTTTAAGATGAATATTAGAAGCAAGATAAAGATGAAGATTATAAGATTAAAACTGTAATCTGAGAACAAAACTGAGATCAAAATGAAGATGAAGATAATTCTTATAAGAATAAAATCAATATTATAATTAAGAATAAGAATAAGATTAATAACAATTAAAATTCATAATCGAGGTCAAAATTTTCATCATGATTAGATCAATATTAATATTAATAACAATATCAAGATTTGAGACCAAGATTACAAACAAGATCAAAATCGAGTTTAAGATTAAAATAAAAAAGAAGATAAAGATAAATATCATAAGATAATGTTTGAAATCATGATTAAAATCAAGATCAACGACATGATCATGAACAAAATCAATTTTAAATTAAGATTCCAAACTGATAAACATCAAATATAGATCATAATCAAGATCAACATCCTCATCATTAGAAGACCAAGAAAAATATAAATATTAATATCAAGATTAAAACTCAATGTTTTCACAGAGATCAAAATCGAGTTTAAGATGAATATTAGGAGCAAGATAAAGATGAAGATTATAAGATTAAAACTGAAATCTGAAATCAAAACTGAGATCAAAATGAAGATGAAGATAATTATCAAGAATAAAATCAATGTTATAATTTTGAATGAAAATAAGATTAATAACAATTAAAGCTCGTAATCGAGTTCAAAATTTTCATCATGATTAGATCAATATCAATATCAATAACAATATCAAGATTGAAGACCAAGATTATGAACAAGATCAAAATCGAGTTTAAAATTAAGATTAAAAAGAAGATAAAGATGAATATCATAAGATAGAGTTTGAAATCATGATTAAAATCAAGATCAACATCATGATCATGAACAAAATCAATATTAAATTAAGATTTCAAAATGATAAACATCAAATATGGATCATAATCAAGATCAACATCCTCATTATAAAAAGACCAAGATAAATATAAAAATTAATATCAAGATTAAAACTCAATTTCTCCATAGAGATCAAAATCGAGTTTAAGATGAATATTAGGAGCAAGATAAAGATGATGATTATAAGATTAAAACTGAAATCTGAGAACAAAACTGAGATCAAAATGAACATGAAGATAATTATCGAGAATAAAATCAATGTTATAATTAATAATGAGAATAAGATTAATAACAATTAAAGCTCATAATCGGGTTCAAAATTTTTATCATGATTAGATCAATATCAATATCAATAACAATATCAAGATTGAAGACCAAGATTACAAACAAAATCTAAATTGAGTTTAAAATTAAGATTAAAAAGAAGATAAAGATGAATATCATAAGATAAAGTTTGAAAGCATGATTAGAATCAAGATCAACATCATGATCATGAACAAAATCAATATTAAATTAAGATTTCAAAATGATAAACATCAAATATGGATCATAATCAAGATCAACATCCTGATTATAAAAAGACCAGGATAAATATAAATATTAATATCAAGATTAAAACTCAATATCTCCATAGAGATCAAAATCGAGTTTAAGATGAATATTAGGAGCAAGAAAAAGATGAAGATTATAAGATTAAAACTGAAATCTGAGATCAAAACTAAGATCAAAATGATGATGAAGATAATTATCAAGAATAAAATCAATGTTATAATTAAGAATGAGAATAAGATTAATAACAATTAAAGCTCGTAATCGAGTTCAAAATTTTCATCATGATTAGATCAATATCAATATCAATAACAATATCAAGATTGAAGACCAAGATTACGAACAAGATCAAAATCGAGTTTAAGATTAAGATTAAAAAGAAGATAAAGATGAATATCATAAGATAAAGTTTGAAATCATGATTAAAATCATGATAAGCATCATGATCATGAACAAAATCAATATTAAATTAAGATTTCAAAATGATAAACATCAAATATGGATCATAATCAAGATCAACATCCTCATTATAAAAAGACCAAGATAAATTTAAATATTAATATCAAGATTAAAACTCAATATCTCCATAGAGATCAAAATCGAGTTTAAGATGAATATTAGGAGCAAGATAAAGATAAAGATTATAAGATTAAAACTGAAATCTGAGAACAAAACTGAGATCAAAATGAACATGAAGATAATTATCAAGAATAAAATCAATGTTATAATTAAGAATGAGAATAAGATTAATAACAATTAAAGCTCATAATCGGGTTCAAAATTTTTATCATGATTAGATCAATATCAATATCAATAACAATATCAAGATTGAAGACCAAGATTACAAACAAGATCAAAATCGAGTTTAAAATTAAGATTAAAAAGAAGATAAAGATGAATATCATAAGATAGAGTTTGAAATCATGATTAAAATCAAGATCAGCATCATGATCATGAACAAAATCAATATTAAATTAAGATTTCAAAATGATAAACATCAAATATGGATCATAATCAAGATCAACATCCTAATTATAAAAAGACCAAGATAAATATAAATATTAATATCAAGATTAAAACTCAATATCTCCATAGAGATCAAAATCGAGTTTAAGATGAATATTAGGAGCAAGATAAAGATAAAGATTATAAGATTAAAACTGAAATCTGAGAACAAAACTGAGATCAAAATGAAGATGAAGATAATTCTTATAAGAATAAAATCAATGTTATAATTAAGAATAAGAATAAGATTAATAACAATTAAAATTCATAATCGTGTTCAAAATTTTCATCATGATTAGATCAATATCAATATCAATAATAATATCATGATTGAAGACCAAGATTACGAACAAGATCAAAATCGAGTTTAAGATTAAGATTAAAAAGAAGATAAAGATTAATATCATAAGATAGAGTTTGAAATCATAATTAAAATCAAGATCAAAATCATGATCATGAACCAAATCAATATTAAATTAAGATTTCAAAATGATAAACATCAAATATGGATCATAATCAAGATCAACATCCTCATTATAAAAAGACCAAGATAAATATAAATATTAACATCAAGATTAAAACTCAATATCTCCATAGAGATCAAAATCGAGTTTAAGATGAATATTAGGAGCAAGATAATGATGAAGATTATAAGATTAAAACTGAAATCTGAGATCAAAACTGAGATCAAAATGAACATGAAGATAATTATCAAGAATAAAATCAATGTTATAATTAAGAATGAGAATAAGATTAATAACAATTAAAGCTCATAATCGAGTTCAAAATTTTCATCATGATTAGATTAATATCAATATCAATAACAATATCAAGATTGAAAACCAAGATTACGAACAAGATCAAAATCGAGTTTAAGATTAAGATTAAAAAGAAGATAAAGATAAATATCATAAGATTGAGTTTGAAATCATAATTAAAATCAAGATCAACATCATGATCATGAACAAAATCAATATTAAATTAAGATTTCAAAATGATAAACATCAAATATGGATCATAATCAAGATCAACATCCTGATTATAAAAAGACCAAGATAAATATAAATATTAATATCAAGATTAAAACTCAATATCTCCATAGACATCAAAATCGAGTTTAAGATGAATATTAGGAGCAAGATAAAGATGAAGATTATAAGATTAAAACTGAAATCTGAGATCAAAACTGAGGTCAAAATGAAGATGAAGATAATTATCAAGAATAAAATCAATGTTATAATTAAGAATGAGAATAAGATTAATAACAATTAAAGCTCGTAATCGAGTTCAAAATTTTCATCATGATTAGATAAATATCAATATCAATAACAATATCAAGATTGAAGACCAAGATTATGAACAAGATCAAAATCGAGTTAAAGATTAAGATTAAAAAGAAGATAAAGATGAATATCATAAGATAAAGTTTGAAATCATGATTAAAATCATGATCAGCATCATGATCATGAATAAATTCAATATTAAATTAAGATTTCAAAATGATAAACATCAAATATGGATCATAATCAAGATCAACATCCTCATTATAAAAAGACCAAGATAAATTTAAATATTAATATCAAGATTAAAACTCAATATCTCCATAGAGATCAAAATCGAGTTTAAGATGAATATTAGGAGCAAGATAAAGATAAAGATTATAAGATTAAAACTGAAATCTGAGAACAAAACTGAGATCAAAAAGAACATGAAGATAATTATCAAGAATAAAATCAATGTTATAATTAAGAATGAGAATAAGATTAATAACAATTAAAGCTCATAATCGGGTTCAAAATTTTTATCATGATTAGATCAATATCAATATCAATAACAATATCAAGATTGAAGACCAAGATTACAAACAAGATCAAAATCGAGTTTCAAATTAAGATTAAAAAGAAGATAAAGATGAATATCATAAGATAAAGTTTGGAAGCATGATTAAAATCAAGATCAAGACATGATCATGAACAAAATCAATATTAAATTAAGATTTCAAAATGATAAACATCAAATATGGATCATAATCAAGATCAACATCCACATTATAAAAAGACCAAGATAAATATAAATATTAATATAAAGATTAAAACTCAATATCTCCATAGAGATCAAAATCGAGTTTAAGATGAATATTGGGAGCAAGATAAAGATGAAGATTATAAGATTAAAACTGAAATCTGAGATCAAAATTGAGATCAAAATGAAGATGAAGATAATTATCTAGAATAAAATCAATGTTCTAATTAAGAATGAGAATAAGATTAATAACAATTAAAGCTCGTAATCGAGTTCAAAATTTTCATCATGATTAGAACAATATCAATATCAATAACAATATCAAGATTGAAGACCAAGATTACGAACAAGATCAAAATCGAGTTTAAGATTAAGATTAAAAAGAAGATAAAGATGAATATCATAAGATAAAGTTTGAAATCATGATTAAAATCAAGATCAGCATCATGATCATGAACAAAATCAATATTAAATTAAGATTTCAAAATGATAAACATCAAATATGGATCATAATCAAGATCAACATCCTCATTATAAAAAGACCAAGATAAATTTAAATATTAATATCAAGATTAAAACTCAATATCTCCATAGAGATCAAAATCGAGTTTAAGATGAATATTAGGAGCAAGATAAAGATAAAGATTATAAGATTAAAACTGAAATCTGAGAACAAAACTGAGATCAAAATGAACATGAAGATAATTATCAAGAATAAAATCAATGTTATAATTAAGAATGAGAATAAGATTAATAACAATTAAAGCTCATAATCGGGTTCAAAATTTTTATCATGATTAGATCAATATCAATATCAATAACAATATCAAGATTGAAGACCAAGATTACAAACAAGATCAAAATCGAGTTTAAAATTAAGATTAATAAGAAGATAAAGATGAATATCATAAGATAAAGTTTGAAAGCATGATTAAAATCAAGATCAACATCATGATCATGAAC
Organism: Costus lasius; assembly: GCA_027563935.2. Taxonomy (NCBI): domain Eukaryota; kingdom Viridiplantae; phylum Streptophyta; class Magnoliopsida; order Zingiberales; family Costaceae; genus Costus; species Costus lasius. The sequence goes on along the minus strand of CM050448.1, from coordinate 68,013,685 downwards.
AAAATCAATATTAAATTAAGATTTCAAAATGATAAACATTAAATATGGATCATAATCAAGATCAACATCCTCATTATAAAAAGACCAAGATAAATATAAATATTAATATCAAGATTAAAACTCAATATCTCCATAGATATCAAAATCGAGTTTAAGATGAATATTAGGAGCAAGATAAACATGAAGATTATAATATTAAAACTGAAATCTGAGAACAAAACTGTGATCAAAATGAAGATGAAGATAATTCTTATAAGAATAAAATCAATGTTATAATTAAGAATAAGAATAAGATTAATAACAATTAAAATTCATAATCGAGTTCAAAATTTTCATCATGATTAGATCAATATCAATATTAATAACAATATCAAGATTTGAGACCAAGATTACAAACAAGATCAAAATCGAGTTTAAGATTAAAATTAAAAAGAAGATAAAGATAAATATCATAAGATAAAGTTTGAAATCATGATTAAAATCAAGATCAACGTCATGATCATGAACAAAATCAATTTTAAATTAAATTTCCAAAATGATAAACATCAAATATGGATCATAATCTAGATCAACATCCTCATCATTAGAAGACCAAGATAAATATAAATATTAATATCAAGATTAAAACTCAATGTTTTCACATAGATCAAAATCGAGTTTAAGATGAATTTTAGGAGCAAGATAAAGATGAAAATTATAAGATTAAAACTGAAATCTAAAATCAAAACTGAGATCAAAATGAAGATGAAGATAATTATCAAGAATAAGATCAATGTTATAATTAAGAATGAGAATAAGATTAATAACAATTAAAGCTCATAATCGAGTTCAAAATTTTCATCATGATTAGATCAATATCAATATCAATAACAATATCAAGATTGAAGACCAAGATTACAAACAAGATCAAAATCGAGTTTAAGGTTAAGATTAAAAAGAAGATAAAGATGAATATCATAAGATAAAGTTTGAAATCATGAGTAAAATCAAGATCAGCAGCATGATCATGAACAAAATCAATATTAAATTAAGATTTCAAAATGATAAACATCAAATATGGATCATAATCAAGATCAACATCCTCATTATAAAAAGACCAAGATAAATATAAAAATTAATATCAAGATTAAAACTCAATATCTCCATAGAGATCAAAATCGAGTTTAAGATGAATATTAGGAGCATGATAAAGATGAAGATTATAAGATTAAAACTTAAATCTGAGAACAAAACTGAGATCAAAATGAAGATGAAGATAATTCTTATAAGAATAAAATCAATGTTATAATTAAGAATAAGAATAAGATTAATAACAATTAAAATTCATAATTGAGTTTAAAATTTTCATCATGATTAGATCAATATCAATATCAATAACAATATCATGATTGAAGACCAAGATTACGAACAAGATCAAAATCGAGTTTAAGATTAAGATTAAAAAGAAGATAAAGATGAATATCATAAGATAGAGTTTGAAATCATAATTAAAATCAAGATCAACATCATGATCATGAACAAAATCAATATTAAATTAAGATTTCAAAATGATAAACATCAAATATGGATCATAATCAAGATCAACATCCTCATTATTAAAAGACCAAGATAAATATAAATATTAATATCAAGATTAAAACTCAATATCTCCATAGAGATCAAAATCGAGTTTAAGATGAATATTAGGAGCAAGATAAAGATGAAGATTATAAGATTAAAACTGAAATCTGAGATCAAAACAGAGATCAAAATGAAGATGAAGATAATTATCAAGAATAAAATCAATGTTATAATTAATAATAAGAATAAGATTAATAACAATTAAAATTCATAATCGAGTTCAAAATTTTCATCATGATTAAATCAATATCAATATTAAAAACAATATCAAGATTTGAGACCAAGATTACAAACAAGATCAAAATCGAGTTTAAGATTAAAATTAAAAAGAAGATAAAGATAAAAATCATAAGATGAAGTTTGAAATCATGATTAAAATCAAGATCAACGTCATGATCATGAACAAAATCAATTTTAAATTAAGATTCCAAAATGATAACCATCAAATATGGATCATAATCAAGATCAACATCTTCATCTTAGAATACCAAGATAAATATAAATATTAATATGAAGATTAAAACTCAATGTTTTCACAGAGATCAAAATCGAGTTTAAGATGAATATTAGGAGCAAGAGAAAGATGAAAATTATAAGATTAAAACTGAAATCTGAGAACAAAACTGAGATCAAAATGAAGATGAAGATAATTCTTATAAGAATAAAATCAATGTTATAATTAAGAATAAGAATAAGATTAATAACAATTAAAATTCATAATCGAGTTCAAAATTTTCATCATGATTAGATCAATATAAATATTAATAACAATATCAAGATTTGAGACCAAGATTACAAACAAGATCAAAATCGAGTTTAAGATTAAAATTAAAAAGAAGATAAAGATAAATATCATAAGATAAAGTTTGAAATCATGATTAAAATCAAGATCAATGTCATGATCATGAACAAAATCAATTTTAAATTAAATTTCCAAAATGATAAACATCAAATATGGATCATAATCTAGATCAACATCCTCATCATTAGAAGACCAAGATAAATATAAATATTAATATCAAGATTAAAACTCAATGTTTTCACATAGATCAAAATCGAGTTTAATTTGAATATTAGGAGCAAGATAAAGATGAAAATTATAAGATTAAAACTGAAATCTAAAATCAAAACTGAGATCAAAATGAAGATGAAGATAATTATCAAGAACAAGATCAATGTTATAATTAAGAATGAGAATAAGATTAATGACAATTAAAGCTCATAATCGAGTTCAAAATTTTCATCATGATTAGATCAATATCAATATCAATAACAATATCAAGATTGAAGACCAAGATTACAAACAAGATCAAAATCGAGTTTAAGGTTAAGATTAAAAAGAAGATAAAGATGAATATCATAAGATAAAGTTTGAAATCATGAGTAAAATCAAGATCAGCATCATGATCATGAACAAAATCAATATTAAATTAAGATTTCAAAATGATAAACATCAAATATGGATCATAATCAAGATCAACATCCTCATTATAAAACGACCAAGATAAAAACTCATAATCGAGATCAATATCAATATAAATATTAATATCAAGATTAAAACTCAATATCTCCATAGAGATCAAAATCGAGTTTAAGATGAATATTAGGAGCAAGATAAAGATGAAGATTATAAGATTAAAACTGAAATCTGAGATCAAAACTGAGATCAAAATAAAGATAAAGATAATTATCAAGAATAAAATCAATGTTATAATTAAGAATGAGAATAAGATTAATAACAATTAAAGCTCGTAATCGAGTTCAAAATTTTCATCATGATTAGATCAATATCAATATCAATAACAATATCAAGATTGAAGACCAAGATTACGAACAAGATCAAAATCGAGTTTAAGATTAAGATTAAAAAGAAGATAAAGATAAAAATCATAAGATGAAGTTTGAAATCATGATTAAAATCAAGATCAACATCATGATCATGAACAAAATCAATATTAAATTAAGATTTCAAAATGATAAACATCAAATATGGATCATAATCAAGATCAACATCCTTATTATAAAACGACCAAGATAAAAACTCATAATCGAGATCAATATCAATATAAATATTAATATCAAGATTAAAAATCAATATCTCCATAGAGATCAAAATCGAGTTTAAGATGAATATTAGGAGCAAGATAAAGATGAAGATTATAAAATTAAAACTGAAATTTGAGATCAAAACTGAGATCAAAATGAACATGAAGATAATTATCAAGAATAAAATCAATGTTATAATTAAGAATGAGAATAAGATTAATAATAATTAAAGCTCATAATCGAGTTCAAAATTTTCATCATTATTAGATCAATATCAATATCAATAACAATATCATGATTGAAGACCAAGATTACGAACAAGATCAAAATCGAGTTTAAGATTAAGATTAAAAAGAAGATAAAGATAAATATCATAAGATTGAGTTTGAAATCATGATTAAAATCAAGATCAACATCATGATCATGAACAAAATCAATATTAAATTAAGATTTCAAAATGATAAACATCAAATATGGATCATAATCAAGATCAATATCCTCATTATAAAAATACCAAGATAAATTTAAATATTAATATCAAGATTAAAACTCAATATCTCCATAGAGATCAAAATCGAGTTTAAGATGAATATTAGGAGCAAGATAAAGATGAAGATTATAAGATTAAAACTGAAATCTGAGATCAAAACTGAGATCAAAATGAAGATAAAGATAATTATCAAGAATAAAATCAATGTTATAATTTAGAATGAGAATAAGATTAATAACAATTAAAGCTCGTAATCGAGTTCAAAATTTTCATCATGATTAGATTAATATCAATATCAATAACAATATCAAGATTGAAGACCAAGATTACGAACAAGATCAAAATCGAGTTTAAGATTAAGATTAAAAAGAAGATAAAGATGAATATCATAAGATAGAGTTTGAAATCATGATTAAAATCAAGATTAACATCATGATCATGAACAAAATCAATATTAAATTAAGATTTCAAAATGATAAACAACAAATATGGATCATAATCAAGATCAACATCCTCATTATTAAAAGACCAAGATAAATATAAATATTAATATCAAGATTAAAACTCAATATCTCCATAGAGATCAAAATCGAGTTTAAGATGAATTTTAGGAGCAAGATAAAGATGAAGATTATAAGATTAAAACTGAAATCTGAGATCAAAACTGAGATCAAAATGAAAATGAAGATAATTATCAAGAATAAAATCAATGTTATAATTAAGAATGAGAATAAGATTAATAACAATTAAAGCTCGTAATCGAGTTCAAATTTTTCATCATGATTAGATCAATATCAATATCAATAACAATATCAAGATTGAAGACCAAGATTACGAACAAGATCAAAATCGAGTTTAAGATTAAGATTAAAAAGAAGATAAAGATGAATATCATAAGATAAAGTTTGAAATCATGATTAAAATCAAGATCAGCATCAAGATCATGAACAAAATCAATATTAAATTAAGATTTCAAAATGATAAACATCAAATATGGATCATAATCAAGATCAATATCCTCATTATAAAAATACCAAGATAAATTTAAATATTAATATCAAGATTAAAACTCAATATCTCCATAGAGATCAAAATCGAGTTTAAGATGAATATTAGGAGCAAGATAAAGATAAAGATTATAAGATTAAAACTGAAATCTGAGAACAAAACTGAGATCAAAATGAAGATGAAGATAATTCTTATAAGAATAAAATCAATGTTATAATTAAGAATAAGAATAAGATTAATAACAATTAAAATTCATAATTGAGTTTAAAATTTTCATCATGATTAGATCAATATCAATATCAATAACAATATCATGATTGAAGACCAAGATTACGAACAAGATCAAAATCGAGTTTAAGATTAAGATTAAAAAGAAGATAAAGATGAATATCATAAGATAGAGTTTGAAATCATAATTAAAATCAAGATCAACATCATGATCATGAACAAAATCAATATTAAATTAAGATTTCAAATGATAAACATCAAATATGGATCATAATCAAGATCAACATCCTCATTATTAAAAGACCAAGATAAATATAAATATTAATATCAAGATTAAAACTCAATATCTCCATAGAGATCAAAATCGAGTTTAAGATGAATATTAGGAGCAAGATAAAGATGAAGATTATAAGATTAAAACTGAAATCTGAGATCAAAACTGAGATCAAAATGAAGATGAAGATAATTATCAAGAATAAAATCAATGTTATAATTAATAATAAGAATAAGATTAATAACAATTAAAATTCATAATCGAGTTCAAAATTTTCATCATGATTAAATCAATATCAATATTAAAAACAATATCAAGATTTGAGACCAAGATTACAAACAAGATCAAAATCGAGTTTAAGATTAAAATTAAAAAGAAGATAAAGATAAAAATCATGAGATGAAGTTTGAAATCATGATTAAAATCAAGATCAACGTCATGATCATGAACAAAATCAATTTTAAATTAAGATTCCAAAATGATAACCATCAAATATGGATCATAATCAAGATCAACATCTTCATCTTAGAATACCAAGATAAATATAAATATTAATATGAAGATTAAAACTCAATGTTTTCACAGAGATCAAAATCGAGTTTAAGATGAATATTAGGAGCAAGAGAAAGATGAAAATTATAAGATTAAAACTGAAATCTGAGAACAAAACTGAGATCAAAATGAAGATGAAGATAATTCTTATAAGAATAAAATCAATGTTATAATTAAGAATAAGAATAAGATTAATAACAATTAAAATTCATAATCGAGTTCAAAATTTTCATCATGATTAGATCAATATCAATATTAATAACAATATCAAGATTTGAGACCAAGATTACAAACAAGATCAAAATTGAGTTTAAGATTAAAATTAAAAAGAAGATAAAGATAAATATCATAAGATAAAGTTTGAAATCATGATTAAAATCAAGATCAACGTCATGATCATGAACAAAATCAATTTTAAATTAAATTTCCAAAATGATAAACATCAAATATGGATCATAATCTAGATCAACATCCTCATCATTAGAAGACCAAGATAAATATAAATATTAATATCAAGATTAAAACTCAATGTTTTCACATAGATCAAAATCGAGTTTAAGATGAATATTAGGAGCAAGATAAAGATGAAAATTATAAGATTAAAACTGCAATCTAAAATCAAAACTGAGATCAAAATGAAGATGAAGATAATTATCAAGAATAAGATCAATGTTATAATTAAGAATGAGAATAAGATTAATAACAATTAAAGCTCATAATCGAGTTCAAAATTTTCATCATGATTAGATCAATATCAATATCAATAACAATATCAAGATTGAAGACCAAGATTACAAACAAGATCAAAATCGAGTTTAAGGTTAAGATTAAAAAGAAGATAAAGATGAATATCATAAGATAAAGTTTGAAATCATGAGTAAAATCAAGATCAGCATTATGATCATGAACAAAATCAATATTAAATTAAGATTTCAAAATGATAAACATCAAATATGGATCATAATCAAGATCAACATCCTCATTATAAAAAGACCAAGATAAATATAAATATTAATATCAAGATTAAAACTCAATATCTCCATAGAGATCAAAATCGAGTTTAAGATGAATATTAGGAGCAAGATAAAGATGAAGATTATAAGATTAAAACTGAAATCTGAGATCAAAACTGAGATCAAAATGAAGATAAAGATAATTATCAAGAATAAAATCAATGTTATAATTAAGAATGAGAATAAGATTAATAACAATTAAAGCTCGTAATATAGTTCAAAATTTTCATCATGATTAGATCAATATCAATATCAATAACAATATCAAGATTGAAGACCAAGATTACGAACAAGATCAAAATCGAGTTTAAGATTAAGATTAAAAAGAAGATAAAGAAAAAAATCATAAGATGAAGTTTGAAATCATGATTAAAATCAAGATCAACATCATGATCATGAACAAAATCAATATTAAATTAAGATTTCAAAATGATAAACATCAAATATGGATCATAATCAAGATCAACATCCTTATTATATAAAGACCAAGATAAATATAAATATAATATCAAGATTAAAAATCAATATCTCCATAGAGATCAAAATCGAGTTTAAGATGAATATTAGGAGCAAGATAAAGATGAAGATTATAAAATTAAAACTGAAATTTGAGATCAAAATGAACATGAAGATAATTATCAAGAATAAAATCAATGTTATAATTAAGAATGAGAATAAGATTAATAATAATTAAAGCTCATAATCGAGTTCAAAATTTTCATCATTATTAGATCAATATCAATATCAATAACAATATCATGATTGAAGACCAAGATTACGAACAAGATCAAAATCGAGTTTAAGATTAAGATTAAAAAGAAGATAAAGATAAATATCATAAGATTGAGTTTGAAATCATGATTAAAATCAAGATCAACATCATGATCATGAACAAAATCAATATTAAATTAAGATTTCAAAATGATAAACATCAAATATGGATCATAATCAAGATCAATATCCTCATTATAAAAATACCAAGATAAATTTAAATATTAATATCAAGATTAAAACTCAATATATAGAAAATTCAATGGGAGCTTGGTGACTTTTCTAGTCTTGTATGTCGATAACATACTACTCATCGGAAACGACATCCCTAGTCTTCAGTCAGTGAAGACATGGTTAGGGAAGTGTGTTGGGGTATGCCCTTAAGGCTAATGTTTGAGGCCTTGGGAATGTATCAGTATCATGTAATAAACTTTTATGTTTATAAAGGCATGGTTGTTATTCAGTTTGTTACATTGTCTGCTGCAATAATTGTACTTCTGAATAATGTCTCAAAGCTGTTCAGCTGGGCTGACATGCTATAAAGTCCTTAGTCGAGATATCTTGGTGAACATGAGACAGCCTTGATATGATTGAGACTAATATGTGTTCTAATCTTATAGGATGCTTCGAGCATGGAATAAGATGTAGACTCATGGGTACATTGGATGTACTGGACAGACCCTACTAGGATATTCAATTGCTTGTCACAATGTGAATAATCCTTGATTGCGACAAGTGGCACATTTCCTCTGACTTGAGATCACTTGTGTTTTCTAAATGATGATTGTCATTGTTTTGAGGTAGTTCAATATCATTTGAAACATAATGATTATAGACTATCTTGGATGGTGAGCTTGAGTCAGGTTAGGGCACTAATGATAGACAAAGGATTGCCGTCTCCTTGTTTAAGGAGTGTGATGTTCTAAAGGGCCCCCCTGGATGAGATGATTGAGAATAGTGTATGGCCATACCCAGGTGACTATGTTCATCTGATCTAATCATGCTCATCATATTGGAGTTACAAGCTTGACACGCTTGTCCAATAAGAACATCCAGTGGCAAAGGAAACATGCATGCCTTGTGAGTTGGATTCACACTTGTGCTGTGGTTTGGGTGTAGTCTTGGAAGACTCTTTTCTTTATATCGGGAGACAGTGATGTGTTTCTAGATACCCCTCACTGATCGTGATAACGTGAGTTATCGTTACCGACATTTAAAGGAAACCCTCAGGGTCGCACAATTTGATGATATGGCTTACTTAAGTCAGATCGTGTGGACTGAATTGTTCAGGTTCAGTTTAAAGGGATTTAATCTCTGATTGTAAGTGAGATCTGGTCTGATCATGTTTGATTGATTAGGGCTTGAGATCGGTAAGCTTCGATCGAGAGAATGGATGCTAGATCAGTGAGATCAGCAGCATCAAGAGATCGACGGTCAGATCAAGAGCCTTAGGGTTTATTGTGGTCTAGACTGATTGCTTGGTTTATTTGGTTATTAAACCAAACCAAATTGAACCAGCTCATTGAGTGAGCGTGTGGTTCAAATTGAGAGGAGTTTGCGCATGGGATAAACCCATGATCGCATGTGAGTGAGTGGCTTTCTATTTTTAGAAAGCATGATCACATACGTGACCACTACTCACGTTCACGCCAATAGGCGCTCTACTCTCTCGCTTCTCCTCTCTCGTCGCCAACTTGGGCATTCGGCACTTACATTCTCGTGTGGAGAAGTGTAGACGAAAAGGAGGAAGTGTTCGGACAAGCAAAGGAGATCTCTCCCCTTCCATTCGACAACGACTTCTTGGAACCTTGCTAGCACAAGGAGCACCAAAGAAGAGTAGGCGACACCAATTGTGTGCGTCACCTTTGGAGAAGGAGCACTTGCGCCTTTCCTTCCAAGACACCATCTAAGCGATGGCAATGGTAAGAATCCCTTTCTAATGAAAGTTGAACATGTTACATGCTAAGCGATCTTGTTAGAAACCCTAGATTCCGCTAGAGGTTTTTATTGTGCCTCCTATAGGGTTTCGCCCCCCTTTGATCTAGGGGACTTTCAATTGGTATCAGAGCAAGTTATTGCATGCTAATATGTTTGCTTTCTATGTGATCCTATGCAATGATCTATATGTTACATGCGCTAGTTGAGATAGGCGAATTTTACATGCTTGTTAGAGATGTTTTTATTTCTCCTAGGCGCATGTTTTCTTGTTGGCGCATATGTATGTTTTCTCAAAACTTCTTATACTTGCGCGACTCATTATAGATCTAAGGCCCTGCATTAAACCCTTAGACGGGTTATTAGGGTTGAAGTCATCCACTAGGTTAGATCCAGACAGTCTGATCAGACCATCTGATAGCCTTGATGGGTTGACCAGATAGCACCTGTGCGATAGCACCTGGTGGCTATAGGTCGACTGCAGACAGGCGTGTAGCGATGTCTGATTGAGACGACTAGCGAACACACATGAGTTAGGCCCGGGGTCACACCCGCTTGCCAGATCTCATGAGGGTTGTTCGGCCCTGGCGCATGCATGGTTGACCTTTTGGTCGACTCAAGTCAGTTAGGACTTGGTGCATGCAAGGGCAGTGGATCTGACTAGGTTGGATGAGTGGATCCCTAGTAATGGACCGTTGTAAGGTTGTAGGGCAAATAAGGAAATTAAAATTGATGCCTATGGGGTTTTCGAAATTTAATTTTCATGATTGGATCACATGTTGCTTGATGCCTATGTTTGTTTATTTAATTCTTATGTGGGCTGCCCATGTTAAATGTGTGCTGTGCTGGGGCCTGCGTGCCTGGAATTTAAAGTTGTAAATTAATTATTGTGATCTGCGTATCACATAGTATTTAATTTATAAAGTGTAATTGACCTACGAGTCAATCTTGTCTAGATAGATTAATTTGTAAATTAATCAGACAAGAGCACAGAGCACACTTGGCAGAGGCGCATGCAGCAGCGGCTTGACCAGGTGGGAGGTCCAGGGTTCGACTCTGGGACCAGGCGCATTTTCCCTGGTAGGCGCACCTGAGCTGCAGATGGCGCTTGGGCCCTGGGTTGGGCCAGATGAGCAGCAAAAGACCCATGAAGAAAAGCAAGTGAAGACTTAAGTTAATTAAGGTCTTACTTAGGCTATGGGCTTTTACCACATAAGATCCATGCTTTCTTTTATTGTTTAAAGAAATAGAACAGCATGATTTATTTATCTTCTACTATCACCATAGGAATTGCATGATAGTGAAGAAGATAAAAGACCGTTAAAATCCAACGCTAAAATATCAAGCTCGTAAGCCTTCTGATGCGAAACCTCACTGTTCCGATTATCGTTGGAGCCGTGTTGTACCCACTCAGTGGGCACGTCCATCTATCTTCAGACGGTGCGGGATTACACCTGCGTGTTACAGAGAAGGGATTTATCGCTTCTCGTTGCTCAGCATAGCACGTGGTGGTCCAGGGAGTAGGTCGGGTCAGCTTGACCATGTAGGCTACATATGTGGCGCATATGGTAGCGCATGGAGGCAGCCATCTGTGGGGTCAGAGATTGTGTTGTACCAACTCAGTTGGCACAGTCTGCTGGATTGCCCAGATGAAGGGGAATCGCACGGGTTGGCGATTGGCTGGGACAGCCTACCAGAAATTAGTGCTTGTACTCTCTGTGCATCTTATCTCGCCTGAGCGGGACGCGGAGACCAAGTATGAAATCTGGATCCCATCTCACTAAAAGAGTTCTACTCTTTCGGGCTGTTTTGCTGGATTTTTCAGCCAGATAAAATAGTGAGAAAAAGAATCATTCTTAAGTCCTGAATTGATTCTTTACATTGATACTGACCTTGCTGTTCTTGCATTGTTGTAGATACCTGCAGCAACGAACACCATGAGCTTCAATGTGCGATCCCTACTGGAAAGGGAGAAGTTTGCTAGGCCAAACTTCTCAGACTGGTTCGGACACCTTAAGATTGTTCTTAAGGCAGAGAGGAAACTGTATGTCCTCGAGACGGCGATACCGCCTCAGCCCGCTCCGAACGCCGCAAGGGCGGTTCGGGAAGCTTATGAAAAGCACGTCAATGATAGCATTGATGTCGCTTGCCTGATGCTAGCGTCTATGACGCCACCGCTGCAGCGTCAGCATGAGGATATGTCTGCTATAGACATGATAGCAAACCTCAAGATGCTGTATGCTGCACAGGCGAGGACAGAACGCTATAATCTGACAAAGCTTTTCTTTCAGAGCAAACTGGCTGAAGGGAGCCCAGTGGGAGCTCACGTGCTCAAGATGATTGGGCACAAGGAGGCTCTAGAGAAACTGGGGCATACCATCAACCAAGAGCTTGCTGTAGACATTATTCTGCAGTCTCTCCCGCCCTCTTTCGATGCGTTCATCATTAACTTTAATATGAACAAAATCGATTGTACTCCGGCAGAGCTGCTGAATATGCTCTTGACTACTGAGGAAACTCTGAAGGGAAAGCCTTCAACCTCTGTCTTAATGGTTCCTTCAAGGAACAACAAGAAGAAGGGGAAGAAGGGCAAGACCCCTGTCAAGAGTTACAGCAAGGCTCTGAAGCAAAAAGTCAAGCGGTCAAAGGAATACAGATGTTTCCACTGTGGCCAGCTGGGTCACTGGAAAAAGGACTGTAAAGCGCTCCAAGGAGATAAGAGGGGAAGCATCGCTTCTGGCTCAGGTATATACGTGACGGAAGTCATGGTTTCATCTTCTTCTATATCATGGGTGTTGGACACTGCATGTGGAGTTCACATTTGTTCAAATGTACAGGAACTCAAGAGAAGAAGACAGGTGGGACAGCATGAGGTGGACCTACGAGTTGGAAACGGGGCACGGGTTGCTGCTGTTGCTGTAGGAGACTATTTCATCTCTTTGCCATCTGGGCTTGTATTAGAACTAAACAGTTGTTATTTTGTTCCCAGCATTACTAAGAATATTATCTCCATTCCTGCTCTTGTCAGGAAGGGATTTTCCTTTGAATGCAATATTTCAAAGTGTGTTTTAACTTTTGATAATATTGTTTATGCTACTGGTTCAATTAACAATGGGTTATTCATGTTGGACATGGAATGTTCTATACAAAATATTGATATTAAGAAAGCCAAGTATGCTGATGACAGCACCTTGCTATGGCATAGTCGTTTAGGCCATATTAACAAGAAACGCATTAAGCGGTTGCATGATCATGGACTGCTGGGATCATTCTCCTATGAGGAGATTGATACATGCAAGGCTTGTTTAATGGGTAAAATGACGAAGTCACCTTTTCCTAACAAAGGTCAAAGGGCTTCAGGTTTACTTGACCTTATACACAGTGATGTGTGTGGGCCATTTAGTAAACATGCCAGAGGTGGCTATCAGTACTTCATTACCTTTACTGATGATTTCAGTAGATATGGGTATGTCTATTTGATGAGACATAAAAGTGAATCTTTTGACAAGTTCAAAGAGTTCAAGAACGAAGTACAAAATCAGCTAGGCCGAAGTATCAAGGCACTTCGTTCTGATCGAGGTGGAGAATACCTAAGTCATGTGTTTACTGACTATCTGAAGGAGTGTGGGATTATCTCACAGCTCACTCCGCCAGGAACACCGCAATGGAATGGTGTGTCCGAGAGGAGAAATAGAACGTTACTTGATATGGTTCGTTCTATGATGAGTCAGGCTACTCTTCCATATTCCTTTTGGGGTTTTGCACTGGAAACAGCTGCAAAGGTACTAAACCGAGTGCCATCCAAGGCAGTTTCTAAGACGCCATATGAGTTATGGTATGGGAAACAGCAGAGCTTGACATTTATCAGGATCTGGGGCTGCGAGGCTTATGTCAAAAAGCTCGCCTCTGGGAAACTAGAGAGCAGATCTGACAAATGTATCTTTGTCGGTTACCCTAAGGAAACTAAGGGTTATTATTTCTACGATCCCAAAGAGAACAAGGTATTTGTTGCTCGGACGGCCATATTTCTTGAGAAGGAGTTTCTTCTCCAAGAGGCCAGTGGGAGAGAAATAAAGCTGGATGAGAATCCAGAGGAAGGACAAAGTAGTCAAGCACAGTTGGATGAGCCTGAGCCGCTGGATCAGGTTACTGAACAACCTGAAGCTCAGATATCATGGGAACCGCAAAGATCGGGAAGGATCCGTCGACAGCCTGAGCGCTATGACGGAGTCTACATCATTGATAATGATGAACCCCTCACTTATGCGGATGCGGTCAGTGGACCGGAGTCAGCGAGATGGCTTGAAGCTATGCGCGCCGAGATGGACTCCATGTCAGATAACCAAGTCTGGGATTTGGTTGATCCGCCTCCGGGAGTTATCCCTATAGGCTGTAAATGGATCTTCAAGAAGAAGATTGACATGGATGGTAACGTGGTTACCTATAAAGGCAGGCTAGTTGCGAAAGGTTTCAAACAAATCTACGGGATAGATTATGATGAAACTTTCTCACCTGTAGCTATGTTTAAGTCTATTCGAATTCTTTTCGCGATAGCTGCATATTATGACTATGAGATCTGGCAAATGGATGTGAAGACAGCTTTCCTGAATGGAAATCTGGATGAGGATGTGTATATGACACAACCAGAAGGTTTCACTAATCCATCAGATCGTCATAAGATATGCAAGTTAAAGAAGTCTATTTATGGACTTAAACAAGCATCGAGAAGCTGGAATATTCGTTTTGATGAATCAATCTCTGAGTTTGGTTTCATCAAGAACGAGGATGACCTGTGTGTATATAAGAGGTTTAGTGGGAGCGTGATTACTTTTCTAGTCCTCTACGTCGATGATATCTTGATCATTGGAAATGACATTCCTGAAATGCATGCGGTTAAGGCATGGCTAAGGAAATGTTTCCAGATGAAAGATCTTGGAGAAGCAGCCTATGTATTAGGTGTGAAGATCTACAGGGATAGATCTAAGAGACTTCTCGGGCTGTGCCAGAGTACTTACATCGATAAAGTCCTGGAGAGATTTCATTTAGAGAATTCTAAAAGAGGATATCTTCCAGTCAGACATGGTCTGAATCTTTCGAAGAGTCAGTGTCCACAAACACAGACTGAGAAAGATGAAATGGACAATACGCCTTATGCTTCGGCTATTGGGTCCATAATGTATGCGATGTTGTGTACTCGCCCTGACGTCGCTTACGGGTTAAGCGTGACCAGTCGGTTCCAAAGTAATCCAGGTCAGGCACACTGGATTGCAGTCAAGAACATTTTAAAATATCTGCGGAGGACCAAAGATATGTTCTTGATATATGGTGGTCAGGAAGAACTCAGTATTGAAGGATATACTGACGCTTCGTTCCAGTCTGACCAGGATGATTTCCGATCGCAATCAGGCTATGTTTTTAGCTTGAATGGAGGAGCAGTGGTGTGGAAGAGTTTCAAACAGTCAACTGTTGCTGATTCCACAACAGAAGCCGAGTATGTTGCAGCCTCGGAAGCATCCAAGGAGGCAGTGTGGATTCGTAAGTTCGTGAGAGAACTTGGTGTTGTTCCTTCGAGTGTAGATCCTTTGGTTATCTTCTGTGATAACACTGGAGCAATCGCACAAGCAAAGGAACCACGGTCGCACCAGAAGTCCAAGCACATACAGAGACGGTTTCACTTGATCAGGGAGATCATAGATCATGGCGAGATCAAAGTCTGCAAGGTTCATACAGATGACAATCTGGCAGACCCGCTTACTAAGCCTCTGGCGCAGCAGAAGCATGAGAAGCACTGTAATAATATGGGTTTGAGATTTCTCAACCATTAGATTAAGTGCAAGTGGGAGATTGTTGGGGTATGCCCTTAAGGCTAATGTTTGAGGCCTTGGGAATGTATCAGTATCATGTAATAAACTTTTATGTTTATAAAGGCATGGTTGTTATTCAGTTTGTTACATTGTCTGCTGCAATAATTGTACTTCTGAATAATGTCTCAAAGCTGTTCAGCTGGGCTGACATGCTATAAAGTCCTTAGTCGAGATATCTTGGTGAACATGAGACAGCCTTGATATGATTGAGACTAATATGTGTTCTAATCTTATAGGATGCTTCGAGCATGGAATAAGATGTAGACTCATGGGTACATTGGATGTACTGGACAGACCCTACTAGGATATTCAATTGCTTGTCACAATGTGAATAATCCTTGATTGCGACAAGTGGCACATTTCCTCTGACTTGAGATCACTTGTGTTTTCTAAATGATGATTGTCATTGTTTTGAGGTAGTTCAATATCATTTGAAACATAATGATTATAGACTATCTTGGATGGTGAGCTTGAGTCAGGTTAGGGCACTAATGATAGACAAAGGATTGCCGTCTCCTTGTTTAAGGAGTGTGATGTTCTAAAGGGGCCCCCTGGATGAGATGATTGAGAATAGTGTATGGCCATACCCAGGTGACTATGTTCATCTGATCTAATCATGCTCATCATATTGGAGTTACAAGATTGACACGCTTGTCCAATAAGAACATCCAGTGGCAAAGGAAACATGCATGCCTTGTGAGTTGGATTCACACTTGTGCTGTGGTTTGGGTGTAGTCTTGGAAGACTCTTTTCTTTATATTGGGAGACAGTGATGTGTTGCTAGATACCCCTCACTGATCGTGATAACGTGAGTTATCGTTACCGACATTTAAAGGAAACCCTCAGGGTCGCACAATTTGATGATATGGCTTACTTAAGTCAGATCGTGTGGACTGAATTGTTCAGGTTCAGTTTAAAGGGATTTAATCTCTGATTGTAAGTGAGATCTGGTCTGATCATGTTTGATTGATTAGGGCTTGAGATCGGTAAGCTTCGATCGAGAGAATGGATGCTAGATCAGTGAGATCAGCAGCATCAAGAGATCGATGGTCAGATCAAGAGCCTTAGGGTTTATTGTGGTCTAGACTGATTGCTTGGTTTATTTGGTTATTAAACCAAACCAAATTGAACCAGCTCATTGAGTGAGCGTGTGGTTCAAATTGAGAGGAGTTTGCGCATGGGGTAAACCCATGATCGCATGTGAGTGAGTGGCTTTCTATTTTTAGAAAGCATGATCACATACGTGACCACTACTCACGTTCACGCCAATAGGCGCTCTACTCTCTTGCTTCTCCTCTCTCGTCGCCAACTTGGGCATTCGGCACTTACATTCTCGTGTGGAGAAGTGTAGACGAAAAGGAGGAAGTGTTCGGACAAGCAAAGGAGATCTCTCCCCTTCCATTCGACAACGACTTCTTGGAACCTTGCTAGCACAAGGAGCACCAAAGAAGAGTAGGCGACACCAATTGTGTGCGTCACCTTTGGAGAAGGAGCACTTGCGCCTTTCCTTCCAAGACACCATCTAAGCGATGGCAATGGTAAGAATCCCTTTCTAATGAAAGTTGAACATGTTACATGCTAAGCGATCTTGTTAGAAACCCTAGATTCCGCTAGAGGTTTTTGTTGTGCCTCCTATAGGGTTTCGCCCCCCTTTGATCTAGGGGACTTTCAAAGTGTTTCTAGATGAAGACTTAGGGGAGGCTGCCTACATGCTTAGCGTGAGGATCTACCGGGATAGATCCAAAAGGCTCCTGGCCGTTAGTCAGAGTACCTACATTGATAAGGTCCTGGAGAGGTTCAACTTGGAGCAATTCAAAAAGGGATACCTTCTAGTGAGACATGGCCTTACTCTCTCAAAGAGCTAGTATCCCACCACTCAGACATGGCCATACACTTTCAGCCATAGAACCATAGAGGAGCTAGTCATGTATGCAATGTTGTGTACTAGACCAAACGTAGCTTATGCTTTGAGCATAACCAGCCGATACCAATCCAATCCTGGTTTGCAGCACTGGGTGGCTGTAAAGAATATCCTTAAGTATCTGAGAAGAACTAAGGATCTGTTCTTAGTCTATGGGGGACAGGAAGAGCTCAGTATGCAGGGCTACACTGATGCATCGTTCCAGTCTGACCGTGATGACTTCAGATCGCAGGCCGGCTATGTGTTCAGGTTGAATGGAGGCACTGTATTTTGGAAGAGCTTCAAGCAATCCACCATAGCTGATTCTACAACCGAGGCTGAGTATGTGGCCACTTCTGAGGTAGCCAAAGAAGCTGTTTGGATCAGGAAGTTCATTTACGAACTTCAGGTGGTTCCAAGTGTAGTGGATCCCATTGAGCTCTACTGTGACTTCAATGGTACAATTGCACAAGCCAAGGAACCACGGTCTCATCAAAAGTCCAAACACGTACTTAGGAGATTTCGCCTGATCAGAGAGATCATTGATCGAGGTGATGTCAAGATTAGCAGAGTTGACATAGAGAACAATATGGCAGACCCATTGACCAAAGCTTTGGCACAGCAGAAGCATGATGGTACGCTAGAGATATGGGGTTGAGATTACTCAACCTCTAGGTCTTAGTGCAAGTGGGAGATTGTTGGTGTATATGCCCTAGGACCTAGTTTTGGTCCATCTTTGTACTACTTAACCCAGATACTTATATATCATTCTGGCATTGTCATTATCTATGTTTGTTTACATATGCGATTATGTACTTACATGATAATGTCCCTAGAGACAGATTAGATATGTGCTCAAATGTTGTCCCCAGTTGATGTACCTGAGTGGATATGGGACAGCTCTGGTACTTGTGAGACTTGTATATGGGCTGGTTAGGCATGAGGTGCTAACGCAGACATATGGGTATATCAGTGGTGGATATACTCGATAGACCCTCTGTGAGGCAATGACTTGGTGTCATGAGTTATCCTCACAAGTGACAGGAGATGCATTGATCCCTTTACTTGAGGTCATTGGCCATTCTATATGGTTAGGGACATGCTTTGATACAACCTAACACCTTGCTGTAGTTGGGAGGTAATAACGGTTGTTATTGAGCATGTCATGACCCATATGAGAAGGTCAATGGACAGACAAAGGATTTCCCCCTTCCTAATGGAAGCATGATATCCATGGAGCTCCTCTATGGTTCTATGGCTGAAAGTGTATGGTCATACCTAGGTGAGAAGCTGATTTAGTCATAGCCATGTTATTGGGTGAAAACAAGTAGTGACACACTTATCCAATCGGATATTAGTTCGGCAAAGAGACTGTAATGCATCTGTACCTAGTTGATATGATGGGGATGTCGATGTCAATATCCATTCCAATGACCTGGGTAGTAGCGATACACTGCTAGGTGCCACTCACTGCTTGTGGTGACCTTTGGTCAGCACTGCTCGCATCAGAGGAACCTAGAGGGTCGCACACCTTGATACTCGAGTTCTCGTATTGATCGAAAAGCCTTATGATCAGGTTATTGGATAACTCAGATCTATTTGGGAGATTTCATCAGCGCCAATGGGCTTGATGAGATGGAAGAATGTTATTGGAGCCAAACTTCATTTTTGGCAGTTTGACCCGTATTTGACCATGGTTGGTCACATTTGGATTAGGGTTGCATTGGATTGGATCCAAGGGCTTAATCAACCAATGTAATGAAGTTTGGGCTAGCTCATTACCCAATGAGCCCCAATAACAAGTTGTCATGAAGAGGCAATAGGCTTAAAGGGTATAATGTGGAGAAATCTCCACCCATTGGCGCCTAGGGGCATAATGGGGTGGAGTGGGCAAATTTGCTTCATTATGGAAGCAAATTGCGCCTTGCCCTTGTTCCTTAGATGGTATGAATGCCTTTAAGGCATGTCTTGCGCTTATATGGTGCTTGGGCAATTATGGATAGGTTGAATGAGGTTTTTGGTAAAGCCTTTGAGACTTTCCTTGCCTCAAACCTCCTCATCCTGGCCATACACTTATCATGATCATAGCCATTGCCCTAACAGCCTCTTGCCCTATAAAAGTAGTCCTAGCCACCCCCTCTCTTGTGTACAAGTCCTTGGAGGCGTGAACACAAAGAGGGGGGAGAGCAATGGCTAGTGGCGCAAGCTTCTTCTTCCATTAAACCCTAGCCGCAAGAGTCTTCTTCCTTTCCTCTTCTTGGCGCAAGTGAAGGAAGCTCTTGGCGACAATCTCCTCTTCCCTTCTTCTTCATTGGCACTTGGACCTTGGAGGTGGCGCTTGCTTTGAAGAAGGAGCACAAGACTTGGATCTTCTTCCCGAGTGCGCACGCTTGGGCGCCTACCTCGACATCGGCCTCATCTTGCTCCTAAGGTATTTTCTAACTCATCGTGTCGACTCTCTCGCATGCGATCTTCACTGGGTTTTTGGGGTTGGCCTATTTTGGGGATATTATTCCACTGCATAATGTATTTGTGTAATCTCTATCTCAGAAAATTTGTAAAATATCCATGGGGTTTCGGGGATATTTATTCAGCCGGATCCAGGAAGAACACCTGGGGCACCGTTGCTCCACGTTTGACCTCTTGCGCAAGGAGCGCCTCTTCCTTAACACGAAGAAGTACTCCTTCATGACCAACCGCGTCCACTTCCTAGGCTGCATTGTGTCCAATGAGGGTCTTTTTGTTGACCTGGCCAAAGTTGAAGCCATCTGGCATTGGCCTGAACACCAACCGTGTCCGAGGTTTGCAGCTTTTTGGGCCTCGCAGGCTTTGTCGTTTCGTCAGTGGAGGCACTATCTCCTCCATCGTGAGTTCGTCCTCTATAGCGACCACCAAGCCTTGTCGTTTCTTAGCACCCAAAAGAAACTGGGTGCCCGCCATGCGAAATGGGTTGAGTACCTACAACAGTACTCCTTTGTGATTAATCACAAGGCGGGCAAAGCAAACATTGTTACGAATGCCTTGAGCCGAGTCTATACCCTCCTCTACATGATGCGCATGTGCATCAACACTTTCGACCATGTTAAGGAGGAGTACACCACCTGTCCTGATTTTGGCATAACGTATGCTGCCTTGACCAAGTCCCCTGACCCTGAGTCCCCATATCAGGTCTGTGAGGTCTACCTCTTATTGGGGAATCGGCTGTGTATCCCCTACACCTTGCTTCAAGATCATCTTTTGCTCGAGCTACACGCGGATGGCGTTGCCGACCACCATGGCCGGGACAAAACCCTTGAGTTAGCGGAGGAATGCCTCTTTTGGCCTTGCCTCCGCAAGCACGTCAAGCGCATTGTGTGCCACTGTGGCACCTGCCAAATGGCTAAACCTAGACCTGCAAACACCAGCCACGACACTCCATTACC
Organism: Costus lasius; assembly: GCA_027563935.2. NCBI lineage: Eukaryota > Viridiplantae > Streptophyta > Magnoliopsida > Zingiberales > Costaceae > Costus > Costus lasius. The sequence continues at coordinate 67,992,562 of CM050448.1, read as the reverse complement.
GGTTGCCAAGGGTCCGTGGTGTGACCTTAGCATGGACTTCATCCTCGGGTTACCTCGGACCACGTCCCGATTTGATTCCATCTACGTGGTTGTAGACCAATTTTCAAAGATGGCCCCTCCTCCATTGTGTCCAACTGTGACACCTAGTTTGTAAGCCACTTCTAGTGCTCACTTTGGGCCCTCATGGGCTCCACCCTAAAATTTTCCATTACCTACCACCCCCAAACTGATGGGCAAACTGAGGTGGTTAATCGTAGTTTGGGTAACTTGCTCCGGTGCCTTATCAGTGATCACTCGAGGTCTTGGGACACCATGGTGGAATTTGTTGGGAAACCCCGGGGACATTTTACAATTTTCAGAGTTATGGACATACATTTTTTGCAGTGGAAGAATGTCCCCGAAACAGGCCGGTCCCAAAAACCCAGTGAGGATCGCAAGCAAGGGAGTCGACACGATGAGTTAGGAAATACCTTAAGAGCAATGTAGAGCGATGCCGATGTAGGCGCCCAAGTGTGCGCCATCTGCAGTCTCACACACACGGATCTCTTGAGTTCTCTTCTCCCACGCCCGGTGCTAGCCTCGGGAAGAAGATCCAAGCCTTAGTTCTCTTCTTGAATGCTTGCGCCACCTCCAAGGTAGAAGCGCCAATTGAAGAAGAAGAGAGGAGAAGGGAGAATGCCGCCAAGCCTTTCCTTCTCTTGCGCCAAGGAGGAAGAAGGGAAGAAGCTCTCGGTTATGGAAGAAGATGCGCCCTTGCCCCAAGCCTTTCGCCCCTCTTCTTGTGTTCACGCCTTCAAGGATTGATTACTCACAAGAGGGGGTGACTAGGGTCATATTTATAGGGCAAGAGGCGGTTAGGGTAATGGCTAGGATCATGACAAGTGTAGGGCTAGGATGAGGAGGTTTGAGATAAGGAAAGTCTCCAAGACATTTCCATAATTCTCATTCAACCTTACCTTTTGTTCCCACGCCTTTCCTTGTGCGCCAAGGCATTGCCTTGCGCCTCAAGCAATGCCATAGAGGCATGCATTCCATCCTAGGAAGAGAGGGGGAGGCGCCCTTTACTTCCATAATGAAGCAAAGGCGCCAACATGACCCCATTATGCCCCTAGGCGCCTAATGGTTCATGTTTCTCCCCATTATACCCTTTTAGCCTCTCATCTCTTCATGAGAACTTGTTATTGGGCCTCATTGGATAATGAGCTAGCCCAAACATCATTGCATAGGTTGATTAAGCACTTGGATCCAATCCAATGCAACCTTAATCCAAATGTGACCAACCATGGTCAAATACGGGTCAACCTGCCAAAAATGAAGTTTGGCTCCAATAACATTCTTCCATCTCATCAGGCCCATTGGCGCTGATGAAATCTCCCAATTAGATCCGAGTTATCCAATAACTCGATCATAAGGCTTCCCGATCAATACGAGAACTCAAGTATCAAGGTGTGCGACCCTGTAGGTTCCTCTGACGCTGGCAGTGCTGACCAGAGGTCATCACAAGCAGTGAGTGGCACCTAGCAGTGCATCGCTACTACCCAGGTCATTGGAATGGATATCGACATCGACATCCCCATCATCGCAACTAGGTACAGATGCATTACGGTCTCTTTGCCGTACTGATATCTGATTGGACAAGTGTGTCACCACTTGTTTTCATCCAATCACATGGCTATGACTAAAACAGGTTCTCACCTGGGTATGGCCATACACTCTCAATCATAGAACCATAAAGGAGCTCCATGGATATCATACTTCCTTAGGGAAGGGGCAAATCCTATGTCTGTCCATTGATCTTCTCATATGGGTCGTGACATGCTCAATAACAACCGTTATGACCTCCCAGCTACGGCAAGGTGTTAGATTGTATCAAAGCAAGTCCCTAATCATATAGAATGATCAATGACCTCAAGTCAAGGGATCAATGCATCTCCTGTCACTTATGAGGATAACTCATGACACCAAGTCATAGCCTCATAGCGGGTCTATCCAGTATATCCCCAATGATATACCCATGTGTCTGCGTTAGCACCACGTGCCTAGCCAGCCCACATACCAGTCTCACAAGTACCATAGCTGTCCCATATCCACTAAGGTACATCGACTGGGGATTATAATTCGAGCACAGATCCAATCTGTCTCCAGGGACATTATCATGTAAGTACACAATCGCAGGTGTAGTCAAACAATGATAATGACAATGCCAGAATAATATATAAATATCAGTGTCAAGTAGTACATAAGTTGACCAAAACTAGGTCCTAGGGCATATACACCAACAATCTCCCACTTGCACTAAGACCTAGAAGTTGAGGAATCTACGTAAAACAACACGGCTAATAGATCTATGGATCTTAGTCCCTTCCAGATCGTTATGGGCTGTTAGCCTCGCAAGCCCATTGACCTGCATGACCTACCCATCGAGTGCCACTTATCTGAGCATGCATACTCCTTTGCCCAGCATGTAGCTAGTTTGCATGAGGAAGTTCGACATCGTATCTTTTTAGGCAGCACTCATAATGTGATGAAGGCCAATGAGCACTGTAGACCACATCATTTTTCTGTGGGTGAGTTGGTAAGGGTGCGTATCCACCCCAAGAGAGTGTCCAACAGGGCTCATTTTAAGCTCCAGCCATCCTACATGGGGCCCTATGTGGTGGTTCGGCGGATCGGCTCCAACACCTATGTGCTCGACCTATCCACCCCGTCTTCAACGTGGCGGATCTCCTTCCATTCTACGGCCCATTGGAGGAGCCTTTCGACACTAAACGAGCCTCTTCCCACTAGTTCTCCAGATGAGAGCTCTTCAAACGGATGCGGGGGGGGGGGGGGGGGGGGGTTGGTGTATATGCCCTGCAGACCAATGTATGGACATGGTCAGGCATTATTTGAATGTACTTTGATAGAACTATTATTCTTTATAGAGGCATGGTCGTTATTATGCAGACATCTCTACCTGCATTGATGTATTGAGTTGCATATATAATGTCCCAGGAGTCTGGATTGGATCCATTCTCATAAGCTATCCCCAGACGAGGTACCATAGCAGATATGGGACAGCTTTGGTACATGTAAGACTAGTGTATGGGCTGGTTAGGTGCGGGGCACAGTAACGCAGATATACAGGTGCATTGGATGCACTAGAGTGATCCACCGTGAGGATTGACTTGTCTAGTCAACAAGTCAATCTCACATGCAAGAGGTTTGCATTGATCCTTAGACTTGAGGTATTCATGTCTAGATTTGATAATGGATATGCTTTGATGCAGTCTTACATCTCTCCGTAATTGTGGGACCAAAACGACTGTCATTGGGCATGTCATAAGTCACGTAGAGACATGGATGACCAATAGTAGGATTTGCCCCTTCCTTATTGGAAGCATGATATCCACTCGGGGGCGCCCCACCATATTGGTGCATGACAGGAATGTGTGGCCACACTTGTTGAGTCATGACCAATGCATTGGATTGATAAACTTGAGACTAATTCAATGGCAGGGTATCAGTTTAGGCAAAGGGATCTATAATGCAATGGGAATCCTCGTTGCTTGTTAGGAGTTGTTGCCATAATGATTTAAGTCCTATGACATGGGTAGTAGTGATGTGTTGCTAGATACCCCTCACTACTTATGATGTTTACATCATTGTCATCATCATATGGATCCTACGGGGTCACACGCAATAGACTCTTGACGTTGCTTTAATCAGAAGCCTTTGGATCAAGTTATTGGATAACTTGGATCCATTTGGAAGATTTCCTCAGTGTCAATGGGCCTGATAAGTTGGAAGAAAGTTATTGGAGCCAAACTTCATTTTTGGTAGGTTGACCCGAAATTGATCTAGATTGGTCACATTTGGATTAGGGTTGCATTGGATTGGATCCAATGGCTTAATCAACCCATGCCATGAAGTTTGGGTTAGCTCATTATCCAATGAGGCCCAATAATAAGTTATCATGAAGAAGGAATTGGCTTAAAAGGGTATAATGGGGAGAAACCCAACCCCATTGGCGCCTAGGGGCATAATGGAGTGTGAGTGGCATAAATTGCTTCCTTTGGAACGAAGTGACGCCTCCCCCTTCATCCTTTGATGGTATCTTGCCTCTATGGTAAGTGTTGGGGCTGATATGGCTTGAGAACTTTTAGGAAAGTCCTTGGGCGCATATGGTTAGGTTGAATGAGGATTATGGCAAGGTCTTGGAGACTTTCCTTACCTTATAAACCCTACATGCACCCAAACCCTTACCCTAGCCAAATTCCTCTTGCATGTTGCGCCTGGCCCTTTCTCCTTTAATGGTAAGAATGCTTTTGTGGCATATCTTGGGCTGATGTATTGCTTGGGGCGCAAGACAAGGTCTTGGCGCATAAGGAAGGGTTGAATGGGTTTAAGGAAATGTCTTGGAGACTTTCCTTGCCACAAACCCTTTCATCCTAGCCATACACTTGTCCTAATCCTAGCCCTTGCCCAAACCGCCTCTTGTCCTATTTATAGGACGCCTTGCGTCCCTTCTTGTTGATGTTGTTCGAGTGGACAATCTCTTGGAGGCGTGACATATCTCTTGGAGAGAATTGGAGGGCAAGTAGCTAGAACAATATAGGGTTGACGCAAGCTTCTTCCAAGTGGCCGCAACTTCTTCTTCATCTCCCTCTCTTCTTGGCGCAAGGAGTCTTAGTGCTTGGTGGCATCTCCTTTGATGTAGGACAGGGAACTAGAACATTCAAACAACGCCTTTTGAAAATGATTTTGATAGCTAGCTTAATAATAAGAAAACCGAAGTTACACTAACGAGGTTTGAAAACTAATTTTTTTTGTATTTTAGAATATATAGGAAAACCGAGAACAATTAGAACAGTAAAAGAAAACCTAGAAAGCAGTAAATGCAGGAATTAAACTTACAGTGCAGCCCTTGAGAATTGAAGGGCTGTGCTTCCCGATCTTCACCGGTCCAACTCTGATGGAAGGTGTAGGGTGGAGCTTACAAGCAAACACAGAAGATCCGTACAAGCCACGGATTTTAATACAGGAATAAATCAAGGGGTGAGGTTAAGCCTCACAAATTCCCTTGCTAATCCTAAACAACTAAAGAGAGGGGGAGAAGGAGAAAGGGGAGGGGGAACGCCCCTCTTAGGCCACTCCAAGCGCAACCTATAAGTTATATAAACAAATATGAGTGTAGAGAAGAGTTCTTAGAATCACAATAAGAGGTGTAAAGAAGAAGACTTATCCGAAGGGTGAGAACTCCTTGAGGCCGAGGGTGCTCTTCTTCTTGCTCCAAACCGAGAGTGAAGAAGTACTCCTTGAAGTGGCGCACACACACAAAGAAGAAGGCTTCTTAGGGTTTCGGTGGAGAACTAGAAGAAGGTGAAAGGCTCGGCTAAAGGGGAACTTATCACTAACACAATTAATTAAGCTAGGCAACTAATAGACAATATATTTCATCAAGAGGTAATCGAATACAAGGGGGAAGACTATGCTTTTATAGGCGAGATGGAGCTAGGGCAGGATAGTCATTTGCTTCCATGCGCCTTCTACAAAGATGGATGGAATTTGAAATTCAAAATCATCATGAGGAGGTGGGCGCAAATCCTCTTTAAGAGCTTCCTTCTATGGATGATCTTCTCTTGGCAATTCATTAAATGGGCGATGAGAGGGTCTTCATAATGTTTGTTGGCGCATGGATAAGGATTTCAAATTTCGAATCCTTTCCATGAGAGCTTGGGCGGCAACAAGAGATGGCAACTCAACATAAATGTCTTCATAATTGCTCTCCTTTGATTGTGGATCTTGATGGATATTCCCTTTGATTGTGGATCTTGATGGATGAGGGAATTGAATGCATTTCTTGATTGGAGTAGAGGTTGGCGCATATCATGATGAGGTGGCTGATTTGATCTCTTGAATATGCGCCCAACAAGGATGGCAAGTGAGTCATATCATGGCTTTGAAGTGAACTTGGACTTTGAAGTCTTCCTTCCTTTTCTGGAGCTGAACTTGGTGAGTGGACCTTGAGTGATGATGAGCTGGAGCTTGAGCTGCTTATTACTGGAGTGACCTGCCAAATGGAGCCTACAGTATGCATGCACTACTCTATCATGATGCAAGAGTACAATAAGTTTCATGAATTACAATGCACTACCTACTACAAGTGGACTTACCATATTTGACTACATGATGCATGATGTTATTGAAAGCAACTTAACCTAAAATGCAATGTAAGAGAGAGGGGACTCTAAGGGAACCCATATCGATTAGGTACCCTACGAGTCCGAGCAGATCTCCTCAGAGCAGGGCTACTGCCTCCATCAGCTCTCCCCGGGTTGAAAGGATTCTCCTCTGGAGAATTATCCTTGTACCCTTGGAGTAACTCAGGGGCGGCTATAGCTAGCTCCGACTCAGGAAGCCATACCTCTTCACCATTAATGAGTCTAACTCGATAAAACACTTGTACCTCATTAGTGGTGAATTTGGTTTGGTCCTCGAGAATAGCCTCAATCTCCATTTTGTTGGTGTCATCTGGATCGGGTATGGTGATAGGCTCATGATAGAGGGTGAGATCCTCCACGTTGACAGTGGTGGGGATCCCTAATTCAGGTGGCAGGTCAAGGACATAGGCATTGTCGTTGACTTTGTCTATGATGGTGAAGGGGCCTAACCCTTTTGCTTCCAATTTGTGCCCTATCCCGTGGATGCGCTCCTCACGTGCTTGTAGGATCACTTTATCGCCTGTGGAGAATAACCTTTCTCGGCGATGTTTGTTAGCAACTTCGCGATAGTGATTAACAGACTCTAGCATTTTAGAAAATATTTCAGCATGCATTTGCGAAGTATGTAAAGCAAAGTCACGAGCAGGTAAAGAAGTCCTAAAGTGTCTGGGTAGAGGAAAAAGATCTATAGGTTTGTTAGGTTGATATCCTAGGTTGGCTTGGAAAGGGGAGAGACCTGTGGTTTTGTTGACTGTACTATTGTAGGAAAACTCTGCAGTGGGTAAGAGTTTGTCCCAGTTGCCAGGATGTTCACTTACTAAACTCCTAAGGATACTCCCAAGTGATCGGTTGACCACTTCAGTCTGCCCATCCGTCTGGGGATGGTAAGCTGTGGAGAACTTGAGTTTTGTTCCTAGAAGGGTCCATAGGGTCCTCCAAAAATGACTCACAAACCTAGGGTCTCTATTAGACACTATAGTTAAGGGTGTCCCACGAAGCCTGACAACTTCTCTGAAGAAGAGTTTAGCAACATGGGAGGCATCAGTGGTTTTGGTGCAAGCTATGAAATGGGCCATCTTAGTAAACCTGTCTACTACCACAAATATGGAATCATGTTTAGCTGAGGTTCGGGGTAGTCCTAGAATGAAATCCATACTAATGTCTTGCCAAGGGGCTTGGGGAATAGGTAAGGGAGTGTATAGGCCGGGACTGTGCTTGTGAACTTTAGTGAGCTGACAAGTCCTACAATGCCTTACGACCTTAGCTACATCCTGGTAGAGGTTCGGCCAGTAGAACCGTTCTTTTACAAGGGCTTGGGTCTTATCTCGACCATGGTGCCCGGCAGACCCACCTCCGTGCAATTCCCAAACAAGGAATTCTCGGATGGATGTCTTAGGCACACAAAGAGTTGGTCCAAGAAAGAGATACCCATCCCTAAGGGTGTAGAGAGGGTGACTTAATGGGTCTTGACTAAGATCAGTATATAAAGTAGAAAAATCAGGACATTCAAGATAAGCATTTTTCATGGAGTCAAAGCAAGTAACTTCAACATGCATCTTGTTCAATAATAAAGTTACTCTACTGAGGGCATCTGCTACTTTATTTTCAGATCCTGATTTATGTCTAAGCACAAAAGTATATTGTTGTAGGTATTCAACCCACTTAGCATGCCTTGAGTTTAATTTCTTTTGAGCACTTAGGTAGGAGAGGGCCTGGTGGTCACTATTGAGAGTGAACTCCCTATGAATGAGATAATGTCTCCAATACCTTAGGGCTTGGACTACAGCATAAAATTCCTTATCATAGGTAGAGTATTTTTGTTTTGCCTCATTGAGATTTTCACTAAAGAAGGCTATGGGATGACCTTCTTGGCTTAGGGTTCCCCCTATGCCAACTCCAGAGGCGTCACAATCTACCTCAAAGACTTTACTGAAGTCAGGCAGTCTAAGGACCGGGGCAGTGGTCATCTTATCCTTAAGTTCTTGGAAGGCTTTGCTAGCAGATTTAGTCCAAGAAAATTCACCTTGTTTTAGGCAACTAGTGATAGGTGCCACTATGGAGCTGAAGTTCCTTATGAATCTCCTATAAAAGGTAGCTAGGCCATGGAAGCTTCTGACCTCAGTGATGGTCTTAGGTTCAGGCCAATCTTTGATGGCTTGGATCTTGGATGGGTCGGCTTGAAGGCCATGCTCAGACACTATGAATCCTAAGAAGATCACACTATGTGACAGAAAGGAGCATTTCTTGAGATTGATATAGAGCTGTTCTTCCTTAAGAAGGTCAAGGGTCTTCCTAAGGTGCTCTAGGTGTTCCTCTTTAGTCTTACTATAGATGAGGATATCATCAAAGTAGACTACCAGGAATTTTCCAATGAAAGGCTTTAAGACTTGGGTCATGAGTCTCATGAATGTGGAAGGAGCATTAGTCAAGCCAAAAGGCATGACTAACCATTCATAGAGACCATCCTTGGTCTTGAAAGCGGTCTTCCATTCATCACCTAGCCTTATCCTGACCTGGTGGTATCCACTTCTTAAGTCAAGCTTACTAAACCACTTAGAGCCAACTAACATGTCTAGCATATCATCAAGTCTAGGAATAGGAAACCTATACTTTACTGTGATTTTGTTTATGGCTCTGCAGTCTATACACATGCGCTAACTGCCATCCTTTTTAGGGGTGAGCAGAGCAGGTACGGCGCAAGGGCTTAGACTTTCTCTGATATGTCCTTTCTCTAATAGGTCATCTACCTGCCTCTTAAGTTCTTGATGCTCAGTAGGGTTCATCCTATAGTGGGGTAGATTGGGAAGGGTTGAACCAGGGACAAGATCTATTGCATGCTGGATGTCCCTAAGAGGTGGAAGACCTGTGGGTAGTTCTTCAGGAGTAAGCTCACTATACTGTTCTAAGAGGGCTTCTACTTCAGGGGGTGGTTTGCTCTCTTCCTCTTGGTTGACTTCCTTCAGGACTAAGGTGTATAAAGGTTGATCAGGTCTATAATCCTTAGGTCTCATGAGCTGAAGGGTTGGTTGTATGGTTTTGGTCTCTTTTATTTTTCCCTTATTGGTTGAGACTTTAAGCTCTCTAGGCATAGATGGTTTAAGTTTGATCTTTTGACCTGAGTGACTAAAGACATAGGTGTTAGTCCGACCGTAGTGGACTACATCCATGTCATATAGCCATGGTCTGCCTAGGAGGACTTGAGCGACATCCATGGTGATGATGTCACACCAAATTTGTCCATCATAGGTACCAAACTGTAAAGGCACTAGACTCCTATGGGTTACTGGCACACTAGACTGGTTGACCCAAGAGATGTTATAAGGGGTTGGGTGAGCTTCCATCTTAAGCTTAAACTTGGTGACAGCAGAGTGGGAGACAGCGTTGAGACTACTACCCCCATCTATCACTACTTTGCACATGTTTCCATTGCATTTCGTGTAAGTATGGAAGATACTAGTTCTTCGCCAATCATCCGTGGGTAAGGGTTTGATCAGGGTACACCTAACAACTCCTAAGGTGTTTTGGGTAGGTTCCTCACTACTATCATACTCATTGTCTTCTAGGATTTGGCAGTCAGAATCTGGGTCATTAATATCTTCAAGTCTAGGGGTTTGGTTTTCCTCACCTAGGTATAAGACTCGTTTGGGACAGTCTTTCATATAGTGTCCATATTGTTGACACCCATGGCATTTGACTCTAGATGCGTCAGGATAACTAGAGGGCTTGGGTTTAGAAGTACTAGAGCTTTGAGGTTGAGTTGGTTTAGGAGAGCTTTGAGGTTGGGTTGGTCTAGGACTTGGTCTAGAGGCACTAAACTCTTTCCTATAGGCAACCTTAAGTTCTTGTTCAATTTCCTTGGCTCTAAGATGGGCAACTTCTATGGAGTCTATCTGGTAGTAGGTAAGGCCCTTTCTAATCTCAGATCGGAGACCATTTTTATACCTGCTAAGGGTAAATAGAGGGTTTTCTCCTGGGTTTCCCCTAAGGAGGAATTCCTCAAAGCTAGCAGTGTATTGGTCAACGGTCATTGATCCTTGGGTTAAGCTAGAGGCTTGGTCAAACAACTTACTCTGAAAGTATGAAGGGACATATTTCAGTTTAAGTTGTTGGCGCATTTCTAGCCAAGTTTCTATGGGAGGTAGGTTGAGCCTTTCTTGGTTGTTCTCTATATTGGTCCAATACAACCTGGCATTTCCCTCAAGAAGACACTTTGCAAGTCGAACCTTGCTGTGCTAAGGGATCATTCTCCACTCGAAATATTGTTCGAGCTTGGTTGTCCAATCCAAGAAGTCTCGGGGTTCTAAAGAGCCATTGAAGGTTGGGGGATTGAGTTTGATAGCGCGGTGCACTTCATCCTCCCTAAACCTGGGTTGAGGTGGGGTTTGAATGGGAGGTCCATTCCACATAGTTGGTTGGTGTGCATGGTTAGGATTGGGGTATCCATTCCATGTTGGTTGGGTTTGGGTCCCTACATGGTGTGGATTTGGGTATCCATTCCACATAGGTTGGGTGCCTGCACGGGTTGGGGTTTGATGCCCGTTCCATGCAGGTGGTTGTTGAGTGTCCACATGTTGAGGACTAGGTGGTTCACTAGCATGATTGGAAGACCTTTCCCTAAAGTCATGGAACTCAGTGGTAAGTTGGTTAAGGCTTCGGGTAAGGGTCCCTATTTGCTCAGTTAAGAATTCAAACTTCTCATTCATGGCCGTATGGTCCATGGTGGGATTTTGTTCTTGTTGTTGTGTTTTAGACCGAGTTTGCATGGGTGTTTTGAAAACTATAGTTTTGAAAAATAAGGCAAAGTGATAGATAAATAGGTAGTCAAATTCTTTCAACAACCTAAATCCAAAGATCGCTTAGAAGTAGAAAATAAGTTTGAGGCTTAAAATTCTAGTCTAAGAGCCTAAGCTCTGATACCAAGCTGATGTAGGACAGGGAACTAGAACATTCAAACAACGCCTTTTGAAAATGATTTTGATAGCTAGCTTAATAATAAGAAAACCGAAGTTACACTAACGAGGTTTGAAAACTAATTTTTTTTGTATTTTAGAATATATAGGAAAACCGAGAACAATTAGAACAGTAAAAGAAAACCTAGAAAGCAGTAAATGCAGGAATTAAACTTACAGTGCAGCCCTTGAGAATTGAAGGGCTGTGCTTCCCGATCTTCACCGGTCCAACTCTGATGGAAGGTGTAGGGTGGAGCTTACAAGCAAACACAGAAGATCCGTACAAGCCACGGATTTTAATACAGGAATAAATCAAGGGGTGAGGTTAAGCCTCACAAATTCCCTTGCTAATCCTAAACAACTAAAGAGAGGGGGAGAAGGAGAAAGGGGAGGGGGAACGCCCCTCTTAGGCCACTCCAAGCGCAACCTATAAGTTATATAAACAAATATGAGTGTAGAGAAGAGTTCTTAGAATCACAATAAGAGGTGTAAAGAAGAAGACTTATCCGAAGGGTGAGAACTCCTTGAGGCCGAGGGTGCTCTTCTTCTTGCTCCAAACCGAGAGTGAAGAAGTACTCCTTGAAGTGGCGCACACACACAAAGAAGAAGGCTTCTTAGGGTTTCGGTGGAGAACTAGAAGAAGGTGAAAGGCTCGGCTAAAGGGGAACTTATCACTAACACAATTAATTAAGCTAGGCAACTAATAGACAATATATTTCATCAAGAGGTAATCGAATACAAGGGGGAAGACTATGCTTTTATAGGTGAGATGGAGCTAGGGCAGGATAGTCATTTGTGTAGGAACCCCTTTCATGAGGGGGGCGAAATAAACCCTATTATGCGCATCAAGATTTTTGGCATAGCGGAATCTAGGGTTTCAACAATCGCATGTATGATATATGATCAACTTAACTATCTTGTATGGATCAAATGAAAACATACCATAGCCATTGATTCGAATGGCGTCTTGGAAGAAGATGGCGAAAGGGCTCTCCTCCAAAGGTGACGCACACAAGAGGATGATGACTACTCCTTGTGTTCCTTGTGCTAGCAAGGTTCTCCAAGGGTGCTTGTCGAATGGAAGGGATGAGATGACTTGGTTGCTTAGCCGAGACCTCCTTGTCGTCAACACCTTCAACCCACGAGAGTGTGAGCGTCCAAAAGAAGAAGCGAACGCTTTTTCGTTTTTTGGCGTTGAGGCGTTGAGGGAAGTGGCCATCATGACTTTCCAAAAATAGAAGTCATGCACCCATGATCTCATAACCGACCAAAGAAAATGCCTTCATGCATTGAACCATGCGTTCACTCATGTGAACCGGTTCAAGCAAATTGAATGCATTTCAATTTGGTTCAAAGATCAATCAACCCAAGCATTTGGTCTAGATCACTATTAAACCCTAAGGCTCCAGATCTAACCGTTCATCTCCTGATGCTCCTGATCTCACCGATCTAGCATCAACTCTCTCGATCGAAGCTTACCGATCTCAAGCCCTAATCAATCAAACATGATCAGACCAGATCTCACTTACAATCAGAGTTTAAATCCCTTTAAACTGAACCAAAACAATTCAGTCCACACGATGTGACTTAAGTAAGCCATATCATCAAATTGTGCGACCCTAAGGGTTTCCTTCAAATGTCGGTAACGATAACTCACGTTATCACGATCAGTGAGGGGTATCTAGCAACACATCACTGTCTCCCGATATAAAGGAAAGAGTCTTCCAAGACTACACCCAAACCACAGCACAAGTGTGAATCCACTTCACTAGGCATACATGTTTCCTTTGCCACTGGATGTTCTTATTGGACAAGCGTGTCAAGCCTGTAGCTCCAATATGATGAGCATGATTAGATCAGATGAACATAGTCACCTGGGTATGGCCATACACTTTCTCAATCACCTCATCCAAGGGGGCCCCTTTAGAACATCACACTCCAAACAAGGAGACGGCAATCCTATATCTATCACTAGTGTCCTAACCTGACTCATGATCATTATCCAAGATAGTCTATAACCATTATGTTTCAAATGATATCGAACTACCTCAAAACAATGACAATCATCATTTAGAAACACAAGTGATCTCAAGTCAGAGGACATATGCCACTTGTTGCATACAAGGATTATTCACATTGTGACAAGCAATTGAATATCCTAGTAGGGTCTGTCCAGTACATCCAATGTACCCATGAGTCTACATCTTATTCCATGCTCGAAGCATCCTATAAGATTAGAACACATATTAGTCTCAATCATATCAAGGCTGTCTCAAGTTCACCAAGATATCTCGACTAAGGACATGACAGCATGTCAGCCAAGCAGAACAGCATTGAGACATTATTCAGAAGCACACTTATTGCAGCAGACAATGTAACAAACTGAATAACAACCATTGCCTTTATAAACATAAGAGTTTATACATGATACTGAAAGAATCCCAAGGACTCAAACATTAGCCTTAAGGGCATACCCCAACAATCTCCCACTTGCACTTAATCTAATGGTTGAGAAATCTCAAACCCATGTTATTACAGTGCTTCTCATGCTTCTGCTGCGCCAGAGGCTTGGTAAGTGGGTCAGCTAGATTGTCATCTGTATGAACCTTGCAGATTTTGATCTCACCACGATCAATGATCTCCCGGATCAAGTGAAACCTTCTCTGTATGTGCTTGGACTTCTGGTGCGATCGTGGTTCCTTTGCTTGTGCGATTGCTCCAGTGTTATCGCAGAAGATAACCAAAGGATCTGCACTCAAAGGAACAACACCAAGTTCTTGAACGAACTTACGAATCCACACTGCCTCCTTGGATGCTTCCAAGGCTGCAACATACTCGGCTTCTGTTGTGGAATCAGCAACGATAGATTGTTTGAAACTTTTCTATACCACTGCTCCACCATTCAAGCTAAAAACATAGCCTGATTGCGATCAGAAATCATCCTGGTCAGATTGGAACGAAGCGTCAGTATATCCTTCAATACTGAGTTCTTCCTGACCTCCATATATCAAGAACATATCTTTGGTCCTCCGAAGATATTTCAAAATGTTCTTGACTGCAATCCAGTGCGCCTGACCTGGATTACCTTGGAATCGACTGGTCATGCTTAACCCGTAAGCGACGTCTGGGCGAGTACATAACATCGCATACATAATGGACCCAATAGCCGAAGCATAAGGCGTATTGTCCATTTCATCTTTCTCAGTCTGTGTTTGTGGACACTGACTCTTTGAAAGATTCAGACCATGTCTGTCTGGAAGATATCCTCTTTTAGAATTTTCTAAATGGAGTCTCTCCAGGACTTTATCGATGTAAGTACTCTGGCACAGCCCGAGAAGCCTCTTAGATCTATCTCTGTAGATCTTCACACCTAATACATAGGCTGCTTCTCCTAAATCTTTCATCTGGAAACATTTTCTTAACCATGCTTTAACAGCATGCAGTTCAGGAATATCGTTTCCAATGATTAAGATATCATCGACGTAGAGGACTAGGAAAGTAATCACGCTCCCACTAAACCTCTTATATACGCACGGGTCATCTTCATTCTTGATGAAACCAAATTCACATATTGATTCATCAAAACGAATATTCCAGCTTCTAGATGCTTGCTTAAGTCCATAAATGGACTTCTTTAACTTGCATATTTTATGACGATCTGATGGATTAGTGAAACCTTCAGGTTGTGTCATATACACATCCTCATCCAGTTTTCCATTAAGGAAAGCGGTCTTCACATCCATCTGCCAGATCTCATAATCGTAATATGCTGCTATCGCAAGAATAATCCGAATTGACTTGAACATGGCTACAGGAGAGAAAGTTTCATCATAATCTATCCCATAGATTTGTTTGAAACCTTTCGCAACTAGCCTGCCTTTATAGGTAACCACGTTACCATCCATGTCAATCTTCTTCTTGAAGATCCATTTACAGCCTATAGGGATTACTCCCGGAGGCGGATCAACCAAATCCCAGACTTGGTTATCTGACATGGAGTCCATCTCGGCGCGCATAGCTTCAAGCCATCTCGCTGATTCCGGTCCACTGACCGCATCCACATAAGTTAGGGGTTCATCATGATCAATGATGTAGACTCCGTCATAGTGCTCAGGCTGTCGACGGATCCTTCCCGATCTTCGCAGTTCCCGTGATATCTGAGCCTCAGGTTGCTCAATAACCTGATCTACTGGCTCAGGCTCATCCAACGGTGCTTGACTACTTTGTCCTTCCTCTGGATTCTCATCCAGTTTTATTTCACTCCCACTGGCTTCTTGCAGAAGAAACTCCTTCTCAAGAAAAATAGCCATCCGAGCAACAAATACTTTGTTCTCTTTGGGATCGTAGAAATAATAACCCTTAGTTTCCTTAGGGTAACCGACAAAGATGCATTTCTCAGATCTGCTCTCTAGTTTCCCAGAGGCGAGCTTTTTGACATAAGCCTCGCAACCCCAGATCTTAATAAATGTCAAGCTCGGCTGTTTCCCATACCATAACTCATATGGAGTCTTTGAAACTGCCTTGGATGGCACTCGGTTTAGTATCTTTGCAGCTGTTTCCAGTGCAAATCCCCAAAAGGAGTAAGGTAGAGTAGCCTGACTCATCATAGAACGAACCATATCCAGTAAGGTTCTGTTCCTCCTCTCGGACACACCATTCCATTGCGGTGTTCCTGGTGGAGTGAGCTGTGAGATAATCCCACACTCCTTCAGATAGTCAGTAAACTCTCGACTTAGGTATTCTCCACCTCGATCTGAACGAAGTGCCTTGATATTCCGGCCTAGCTGATTTTGTACTTCATTTTTGAACTCTTTGAACTTGTCAAAAGATTCACTTTTATGTCTCATTAGATAGACATAACCATACCTACTGAAATCATCAGTAAAGGTAATGAAGTATGAATAGCCACCTCTGGCATGTTTACTAAATGGCCCACACACATCACTGTGTATAAGGTCAAGTAAACCTGAAGCCCTTTGACCTTTATGAGGAAAAGGAGACTTCGTCATTTTGCCCAATAAACAAGCTTTGCATGTATCAATCTCCTCATAGGAGAATGATCCCAGCAGTCCATGATCATGCAACCGCTTAATGCGTTTCTTGTTAATATGGCCTAAACGACTATGCCATAGCAAGGTGCTGTCATCAGCATACTTGGCTTTCTTATTATCAATGTTTTGTATAGAACATTCCATGTCCAACATGAATAACCCATTGTTAATTGATCCAGTAGCATAAACAATATTATCATAAGAAATAACACACTTTGAAATATTGCATTCAAAGGAAAATCCTTTCCTGACAAGAGCAGGAATAGAGATAATATTTTTCGTAATGCTTGGTACAAAGTAACAATTGTCTAGTTCCAATACAAGTCCAGATGGTAATGAGATGTAATAAACTCCTACAGCAACAGCAGCAACCCGTGCCCCGTTTCCAACTCGTAGGTCCACCTCATGCTGTCCCACCTGTCTTCTTCTCTTGAGTTCCTGTACATTTGAACAAATGTGAACTCCACATGCAGTGTCCAACACCCATGAAATAGAAGAAGAACATATCATGACTTCAGTCACAAAAATACCTGAGCCAGAAGCGATGCTTCCCTTCTTGTCTCCTTGGAGCGCTTTATAGTCCTTTTTCCAGTGACCCAGCTGGCCACAATGGAAACATCTGTATTCCTTCGACCGCTTAACCTTTTGTTTCAGAGCCTTGTTGTAGTTCTTGACAGGGGCTTTGCCCTTCTTCCCCTTCTTCTTGTTCCTGGAAGGGAACATCAAGACAGAGGTTGAAGGCTTTCCCTTTAGAGTCTCCTCTGTAGTCAAGAGCATATTCAGCAACTCTGCCGGAGTACAGTCGATCTTGTTCATATTAAAATTAATAATGAACGGATCGAAGGAGGCTGGGAGAGACTGCAGAATAATGTCTACAGCAAGCTCCTGATTGATGGTATGCCCCAGTTTCTCTAGAGCCTCCTTGTGCCCAATCATCTTGAGCACATGAGCTCCCACTGGACTCCCTTCAGCCAGTTTGCTCTGAAAGAAAAGCTTGGTCAAATTATAGCGCTCAGTCCTCGCCTGTGCAGCATATAGCATCTTGAGGTTTGCTATAATTTCTATAGCAGACATATCCTCATGCTGACGCGGCAGCTGTGGCGTCATAGACGCTAGCATCAGGCAAGCGACATCAATGCTATCATTGACATGCTTTTCATAGGCATCGCGAACCGCCCTTGCGGCGTTCGCAGCGGGTTGAGGCGGTATAGCCGTCTCGAGGACATACAGTTTCCTCTCAGCCTTAAGAACAATCTTAAGGTGTCCGTACCAGTCTGAGAAGTTTGGCCCAGCAAACTTCTCTCTTTCCAGTAGGGATCGCACATTGAAGCTCATGGTGTTCGTTGCTGCAGGAATCTACAACAATGCAAGAACAGCAAGGTCAGTATCAATGTTTAGAATCAATCCAGGACTTAAGAAAGATTCTTTTCTCACTATTTTATCTGGCTGAAAAATCCAGCAAAACAGCCCGAAAGAGTAAACTCTTTTTAGTGAGATGGGACCCAGATTTCATACTTGGTCTCCGCGTCCCGCTCAGGCGAGATAAGATGCACAGAGAGTGCAAGCACTAGTTTCTGGTAGGCAATGCCTGCCAATCGCCAACCCGTGCGATTCCCCTTCATCTGGGCAATCCAGCAGACTGTGCCAACTGAGTTGGTACAACACAGTCTCTGATCCCACAGATGGCTGCCTCCATATAGCTAACATATGCCCCATATGTAGCCTACATGGTCAAGCTGACCTGACCTACTCCCTGGACCACCACGTGCTATGCTGAGCAACGAGAAGCGATAAATCCCTTCTCTGTAACACGCAGGTGAAATCACACACCGTCTGAAGATAGATGGGCGTGCCCACTGAGTGGGTACAACACGGCCCCAACGAATGTCAGAACAGTGAGTTTTCGCGTCAGAAGGCTTACGAGCTTGATATTTTAGCGTTGGATTTTAACGGTCCTTTTATCTTCTTAACTATCATGCAAACCCTATGGTGATAGCAGAAGATAAATAAATCATGCAATTCTAATTATTTAAACAATAAAAAAAAGCATGATGATCTTATGTGGTAAACGCCCATCAACCCTAAGTAAGACCTTAGTTTAACTTAAGTCTTCACTTGAGCTCTCCATGGGTCTTTTGCATCTCATCTGGCCCAACCCAGGGCCCAAGCGCCCTCGGCAGCTCAGGTGCGCCCACCAGGTAAATGCGCCTGTCCCAGAGTCAAACCCTGGACCTCCCACCTGGTCAAGCCACTGCTGCATGCGCCTGTGCCATGTGTGCTCCGTGCTCTTGTCTGATTAAATTACAATTTAATCTATCTAGACAAGATTGACTCACAGGTCAATTACACATTATAAATTAAATAACATGTGATGCGCAGATCACAATAAAATTAATTTACAATTGAATTCCAGGCACGCAGGCCCCAGCACAGCACACATTAAAAGGGCAACCCACATATGATTAAATAAACAAGCATCATGGCATCCAATCAACATGTGATCCAGATAAGAAAATAAAAATTTTCGAAAACCCATTGGCATCAATTTTAATTTTCTTATGTGCCTTACTACCTTACAACGGTCCATTACTAGGGATCCACTCATCAGACCTAGTCTTATCCACTGCCCTTGCATGCACCAAGTCCTAACTGACTTGAGTCGACCCAACGGTCAACCATGCATGCGTTAAGGGCTGAACGACTCTCATGAGTTCAGGCAAGCGGGTGTGACCCCGGGCCCAACTCATGCGCGTTCACTGGTTGTCTCAACCAGACCTCGCTACACGCTCTTGATGCAGTCGACCTATAGCCACCTCATGCTTGCGCATAGGTGCCATCTGGTCGACCCATCTAGGCTGTCAGATGGTCTGATCAGACTATTTGGATCTTAACTAGGTGATGACTTCAACCCTACTAACCCGTCTAAGGGTTTATAGCAAGCGCTTAGATCTAAGTAGGAGGCGCGCAAGATAAGTTTTTGCAAACATCTAACATGCGCCAACGAAATACATGCGCCAACATAATGAAGAGACCCCTAAATCTAGGGGGCCGAAACCCTAAGGGTGGCGCAAAAGAAAGTTTTCGCATGGGAAGCTAGGGTTTCAACAATAATCGCATATATGTTTATATGATCAACCTCTTATAGTTAGGAATCATACCATAGCCATTTCGATTGGATGGCATCAAGGAAGAAGAGATTCGAATGAAACTCCTCCAAAAGGTGCGCACACAAGGTGATGCCGCCTACTCCTTGAGATCCTTGTGCTAGCAAGGTTCTTCAAGGGTTTTTGATCGAATCAAAGGGATGAGATGTCTTCTTCCACTTGGCCGAGACCTCTCCAAGACGTGAAGGAAGCTTTTCACCCGTGAGAGAGCGTCGAGAGCAAGAGTCAAAACGTATTGGCGTTCGAGAGAGGTGGCGCATGAAGACTTACTAAAAATAGCAAGCCATGAAGAGCATGCGCCCACTTCTTCATAACCGACAATAACGCTTCAAAGATTGAACCATGCGTTCATTCTCTTGAACCGGTTTAATCTAATTGACCCAACTCAATTTGGTTCAAAGACCAAATCAAAATAGCCCAAGCCATTTGGTCTAGATCATCTTAAACCCTAAGGCTCCTGATCTAACCGTTCATCTCGTGATGCTTTTGATCTCACCGATCTAGCATCAATTCTCTCGATCGAAGCTTACTGATCTCAAGCCCTAATCAATCAAACATGATCAGACCAGATCTCACTTACAATCAGAGTCTAAATCCCTTTAAACTGAACTTAATCAATTCAGTCCACACGATCTGACTTAAGTAAGCCATATCATCAAATTGTGCGACCCTGAGGGTTTCCTTTAAATGTCGGTAACGATAACTCACGTTATCACGATGAGTGAGGGGTATCTAGCAACACATCACTGTCTCCCGATATAAAGGAAAGAGTCTTCCAAGACTACACCCAAACCACAGCACAAGTGTGAATCGATTTCACAAGGCATACAAATTTCCTTTGCCACTGGATGTTCTTATTGGACAAGCGTGTCAAGCCTGTAACTCCAATATGATGAGCATGATTAGATCAGATGAACATTGTCACCTGGGTATGGCCATACACTTTCTCAATCATCTCATCCAGGGGGGCCCCCATAGAACATCATACTCCTTAAACAAAGAGACGGCAATCCTATATCTATCACCAGTGCCCTAACCTGACTCATGATCATTATCCAAGATAGTCTATAACCATTATATTTCAAATGATATTGAACTACCTCAAAACAATGACAATCATCATTTAGAAACACAAGTGATCTCAAGTCAGAGGAAGTATGCCACTTGTTGCACACAAGGATTATTCACATTGTGACAAGCAATTGAATATCCTAGTAGGGTCTGTCTAGTACATCCAATGTACCCATGAGTCTACATCTTATTCCATGCTCGAAGCATCCTATAAGATTAGAACACACATTAGTCTTAACCATATCAAGGCTGTCTCATGTTCACCAAGATATCTCGACTAAGGACATATAGCATGTCAGCCTAGATGAATAGCATTGAGACATTATTCAGAAGCACAGTTATTGCAGCAGACAATGTATCAAACTGAATAATAACCATTGCCTTTATAAACATAAGAGTTTATACATGATACTGTTACAATCCCAAGGCCTCAAACATTAGCCTTAAGGGCATACCCCAACACATAAGTATAATACATTCATCTAGTATTTTCGCATGATTTGAAAACTATCATGAACTTTCGCATGTAATACATTAGATCTATGCATCAGCGTAAAAATGGATCACAAAGCAATCATATAAATCATACATGAACCTGGCCTCTGATACCAGTTGTAGGAACCCCTTTCATGAGGGGGGCGAAATAAACCCTATTATGTGCATCAAGATTTTTGGCATAGCGGAAACTAGGGTTTCAACAATCGCATGTATGATATATGATCAACTTAACTATCTTGTATGGATCAAATGAAAACATACCATAGCCATTGATTCTAATGGCGTCTTGGAAGAAGATGGCGAAAGGGCTCTCCTCCAAAGGTGACGCACACAAGAGGATGATGACTACTCCTTGTGTTCCTTGTGCTAGCAAGGTTCTCCAAGGGTGCTTGTCGAATGGAAGGGATGAGATGACTTGGTTGCTTAGCCGAGACCTCCTTGTCGTCAACACCTTCAACCCACGAGAGTGTGAGCGTCCAAAAGAAGAAGCGAATGCTTTTTCGTTTTTTGGCGTTGAGGCGTTGAGGGAAGTGGCCATCATGACTTTCCAAAAATAGAAGTCATGCACCCATGATCTCATAACCGACCAAAGAAAACGCCTTCATGCATTGAACCATGCATTCACTCATGTGAACCGGTTCAAGCAAATTGAATGCATTTCAATTTGGTTCAAAGATCAATCAACCCAAGCATTTGGTCTAGATCACTATTAAACCCTAAGGCTCCAGATCTAACCGTTCATCTCCTGATGCTCCTGATCTCACCGATCTAGCATCAACTCTCTCGATCGAAGCTTACCGATCTCAAGCCCTAATCAATCAAACATGATCAGACCAGATCTCACTTACAATCAGAGTTTAAATCCCTTTAAACTGAACCAAAACAATTCAGTCCACACGATGTGACTTAAGTAAGCCATATCATCAAATTGTGCGACCCTAAGGGTTTCCTTCAAATGTCGGTAACGATAACTCACGTTATCACGATCAGTGAGGGGTATCTAGCAACACATCACTGTCTCCCGATATAAAGGAAAGAGTCTTCCAAGACTACACCCAAACCACAGCACAAGTGTGAATCCACTTCACTAGGCATACATGTTTCCTTTGCCACTGGATGTTCTTATTGGACAAGCGTGTCAAGCCTGTAGCTCCAATATGATGAGCATGATTAGATCAGATGAACATAGTCACCTGGGTATGGCCATACACTTTCTCAATCACCTCATCCAGGGGGGCCCCTTTAGAACATCACACTCCAAACAAGGAGACGGCAATCCTATATCTATCACTAGTGTCCTAACCTGACTCATGATCATTATCCAAGATAGTCTATAACCATTATGTTTCAAATGATATCGAACTACCTCAAAACAATGACAATCATCATTTAGAAACACAAGTGATCTCAAGTCAGAGGACATATGCCACTTGTTGCATACAAGGATTATTCACATTGTGACAAGTAATTGAATATCCTAGTAGGGTCTGTCCAGTACATCCAATGTACCCATGAGTCTACATCTTATTCCATGCTCGAAGCATCCTATAAGATTAGAACACATATTAGTCTCAATCATATCAAGGCTGTCTCAAGTTCACCAAGATATCTCGACTAAGGACATGACAGCATGTCAGCCAAGCTGAACAGCATTGAGACATTATTCAGAAGCACACTTATTGCAGTAGACAATGTAACAAACTGAATAACAACCATTGCCTTTATAAACATAAGAGTTTATACATGATACTGAAAGAATCCCAAGGCCTCAAACATTAGCCTTAAGGGCATACCCCAACAATTTGCTTCCATGCGCCTTCTACAAAGATTGATGGAATTTGAAATTCAAAATCATCATGAGGAGGTGGGCGCAAATCCTCTTTAAGAGCTTCCTTCTATGGATGATCTTCTCTTGGCAATTCATTAAATGGGCGATGAGAGGGTCTTCATAATGTTTGTTGGCGCATGGATAAGGATTTCAAATTTCGAATCCTTTCCATGAGAGCTTGGGCGGCAACAAGAGATGGCAACTCAACATAAATGTCTTCATAATTGCTCTCCTTTGATTGTGGATCTTGATGGATATTCCCTTTGATTGTGGATCTTGATGGATGAGGGAATTGAATGCATTTCTTGATTGGAGTAGAGGTTGGCGCATATCATGATGAGGTGGCTGATTTGATCTCTTGAATATGCGCCCAACAAGGATGGCAAGTGAGTCATATCATGGCTTTGAAGTGAACTTGGACTTTGAAGTCTTCCTTCCTTTTCTGGAGCTGAACTTGGTGAGTGGACCTTGAGTGATGATGAGCTGGAGCTTGAGCTGCTTATTACTGGAGTGACCTGCCAAATGGAGCCTACAGTATGCATGCACTACTCTATCATGATGCAAGAGTACAATAAGTTTCATGAATTACAATGCACTACCTACTACAAGTGGACTTACCATATTTGACTACATGATGCATGATGTTATTGAAAGAAACTTAACCTAAAATGCAATGTAAGAGAGAGGGCACTCTAAGGGAACCCATATCGATTAGGTACCCTACGAGTCCGAGCAGATCTCCTCAGAGCAGGGCTACTGCCTCCATCATCCTTGCCACAAGCCTTATCCGTTCCTTGGCCATTGGCGCACCTTGCTTGAAGGTGGCACAAGCAAAGAAGAAGAAGGAAGTACTTGGCACATCTTCTTCCTCCTCATCTCTTCTTGGCGCTTCTACCTTGGAGGTGGCGCAAGATCTGAAGAGAGTGACAAAGGCTTGATTCTCTTCCCGAGGCTAGCACCGAGCGTGGAAGGGAGCAACGTTGAGACGGTCGACGCGTGGATACTTGTAGAGGGCAAACACTTGAGCGCCTTCAACATCGCTTCGGCAACTAGACAAGCAAAAGAGGTACATCTCTAACACATCCTTGTGTCTTCTCTCTCGCATGGATCCTTGGGACCGGAATATGTTTCGGGTGTAATGATTCTTCCGCTGCGTCCTGGGACTGCAAAATTTTAAATTACACCTGGTATTCCCTTATAGTGGTATCAGAGCTACTTGCGAGAAACACAAGGTGTACGTTTGCTTGTGTGAAAAATTTTTGGAAAATTTTTCTTCTATCCATGCGCGTTTCACTTAGAAAGCGTTTTTCATCCAATCTTCTCTTCTCAATTTTATGGCCGAAATTTGATTTTGTTTTATGTTTGATTTAAGACCGAAGGCGCACGTAGTTTTGTCAAGTAGGACGGGCATTGTGTCTTCGAACTGGCCGGGTCTCTTGATCTGACAAAACTGCCAGCCGATAGGGTCTATGAAATCATCATGGAACTTGATCTAAATTTTAGCATAAATTTGGTTAAGAGAGCGTTTTGGATGATGTTGGCGCATAAGGTGCTAAAATTTGATTTTTTCAGATTTTCAAATTTTATATGCGCCTCTTGCCTCTTGATTGGGTTGATATGGTCATAGCGAGTGCCCTCCTGTGTTGTGATGTGGAAGCATGTTTCCACTTGTGATGAATGCTTGTAAAATCTCTTTCCACCTGCGTGTGGTTCTCTCCCTATCTTGATGTAAAGTTTTTTTCTTTTCATCTTGTTTTAGAATAGATGTAGAATTAGAAGATAGGTTAAGGTTTCATCTTAACAACAAGGAGTCTTCTTCAACTGAAGTCAGTAGTGGCGCCAGCTTTGGAAGCGTGGTGATGGACTTGCGCTGAAGGAAGGACACTTGCTTTCGGCTTCTGGCATGGGCTGATTTGCTTCAGGGACTCGCAACCCTTGGATGCACGATAACATGTCACATGGCTCGTGATGAGTTATGTGTATGAAAAGAGCTATGACCATATCGACCAAACTAGCATGCCTGTGATGGTTATTATTCTGTCCATAGCATGCCTGTGATGTTTTTCCTTTTGCTGCCATAACCATAGGAAAACTGCATGCTAGAAAAGAATAAAACAAACATGCAAAAACTCTCAATACAATATCAAGTCGATAGCATTCTAATGCGACAAACTATCGATCGGTGGTGTTGTGAACTGTTTCCCACCCTCGTGGGACACACCCACTTATCTTTAGGAGGTGTGTGGTGACAATGATTTCCCCAGTCCAGTTTTAACCTGGGCGTGCCTTCGCAAGGAAATTTGTTGGCCCTGGGCATAACGGTTAGGACCAGACTTGACTAGTTTTTCATATGTCACTGACATGATGAATTACTGGAGGTAGCTGTTGAGAGGATAGGGTTCTGTGTTGTATCCAGCCCTCGCTGGACACAGGGCGCCTAGTTTATCTTAACTAAGAGGAATTGTGCACGGCACAATTGGCTGGCATGCCTACCTAAGGAAGCATGAGACTTTCTGAGTATCCCCACTCACCCTCGTGAGTCGCGGAGACCTCATGTGAAATTAGGATCCTACTCACTTATTTCTGTGTTGAGTTTAAGAGTTCTCAACTTGTTTTGGAAGTAGTGGGAGCATAGCATTTAATTTAAAGTCCTTGTTAAATGCTTTATCTTAGTACTTATTTTACTTATTTGCTTATTGTAGATGGCATCTCCTGATCTAAGATAGAAACTTTATAAAAATAAATTGGATGGGACAAATTGGACAAATTGGTTCAAGATTTTGTCCAAGATACTGGAACAAGAGAATAAGGTGCATCTTCTTGAAAGACCTCCATCCCAGCCCAATGTGTATTTCACTACTAAGTGGGAGTGGAATGTCTATCTTGAACATTGTGAAGATAACGAACAGTACACTGCTCTTGTCTTAGAGTGCATGACCCCAGAGGTCAAAGTTGAGTGTGATTAGATGGGGATTTATGATCTTATCATACATCTCAAAGGTCTCTTCACACCATGCTCTATAGACAAAGATCAGGAGAGTTCTGTTGGATCTTCAGAGTGTATGCCTAAATCTGAGAATGACCATGGTTCTGTATCTTCGAAGCTAATACTTCGGAATACTGGGAATGCATGGGTATTTCGAAGAGGATTTATGGCCAAGAAGAGCATGGCAAAGAAGAAGAGATGTAATCCATCTGCTTCAGGTATTGTGTTACCGATGTCTTTTGTCTACTTCTTATTCATGGGTACTGGGTACCGCATGTGGAACTTACATATGTTTTTCATATGCAGGAGCTCAGAAGAAGTAGGACGATTAGGCTTGGTGGGATCGACTCTCGGGTCAGGGACAGAGCATTGGATGCTGCTGTTGATATCATCTCACTACCTTGAAGACTTTATCTGGAACTTTGCTACTATGTATCAGTTTATGTATTAGAACATCATTCCTTTTGGAAAGGATTTCAGTTTGAAATAATAAATGATATTTTCTTTAAATCTGAGATGTTCTATTGAAGTGATACTGTTGATAATAGTTTGTGGTTCTATATGTAACACAAGATCAGATCCAATGATTCAATAAACACCCTCTTATAGCATTGTCTCTTGAACCATAGAACAATGGTCACATCCAAAGGTCCATGGACTATTGGGATCATTATCCTTTCAGGATTATGGTACATGTGAGCCTAGTTCAAAGGAACAATGTGACAGATGCTGCCTTCACCATAAAGGGTGGAAGGGTTAGTGGCTTGTTGGATCTATTACACAGCAATGTGTGTGGACCCATGTAAATAAGCACTAAGAGGTGTTGTATACTTCATTAGGTGTGGATATGCTTTATCCAACCCAAGTACTTTGGAGAAATCCAAGAAGTTCAAAATGAAAAACAGAATCAAATTGGAGGATCTATTAAAGCACTTTGATTGGATCAAGGTGATTAGTGGAAAATTTGATGACTATCCTAAGGAGTGTGGGGATTATCTCACAGCTTACTTGGAACACCACCATGTGGTGAATTTCAAAGAAAGAAAGAGGAACACATTAGATGTGGTTCCATATTTGAATAGTCATGCAAATTTACTACTTTGATGCCATGTAAATAGATGTACTGTCACTCCATTGGAAAGTGTGTTTGAGATAGCTTTTGACTTGGAAGCTGCAAATATCCCATTTCTTCAAAGGATTTAGGAATGTAATGTGCAGTGATTCAAAAGTATGTGTTTGTGGAGCACTGTAGAGTGCTTATGTATCCCGAAGAGAACAAACTATTTGTTGCTCAAACTGCTATCTCTCTTGAGAAGATATTTCTTTTGAAAGAAGCTAGTGGGAGTAGATTTGATTTGGACAAAGTCCAAATCAACCACAATACAATTAGACACAAATGGAGAGTAGAATCTCACATATAGGTTGAAAGTCAACCTGTAGTTCAAGTAACACAGGAATCATATAAGTCTGGATGGATTCGAAATGCTGGGCATGACGAATTTTTCATCTGGGATAAACCTAAGACTTATGATGAAATGGAAGCGGTCGGTGGACCAGATTCCAAGAAATGGCTAAAAGCCATGAGAACCATAATGGACTCCATGTCTGCTAATCAAGTCTGGGACTTGGATGAGCTGCCAAAGGGGTAATTCCCACAGGCTGTAAATAAATCTTCTAGGAAGATAGACATGGAAGGTAACATTGTTACCTTGAAAGGCAAGCTTGTGAACAGAAATTTCAGGCAAATCCACTGGGTGGATAATGATGAAATTTTTCACCAGAAGCTATGTTTGAGTCCATTAGGTATATGCTTGTTGCATTTTCTGTTATGGCATGTTAAGAAAAACTACTTTTCTTGTTGGATGTCTGGAAGAGGATATCCATATGGAAATAGCCAGTGTTTTCGTATAGTGGCCATAAAGATATGCATGGTCTTATGCAAGCATGTTAAAAGAGCCTGTGTTTACAAGAAGATCAGTGGGAGCACCATAATAGTTCTTGTTCTAGAAGATTGATGATATTCTCCTCACATGGAATGACATCTCAACTCTTCACATAGTGAAGACAAGGCTTGAGAAGTATTTCGAGAAGAATGATCTAGGGAATGATGCCTACATCCTAGGCATGAGGATCTATAGATAGAGATCCAAGAAAGTCATTGCCCTTTAGTCAATCTACGTTCATCCAAGAGTTTCTGGAGATGTTTATATTGGATGATTCCAAATATTGATACCTTCCAGAGAGATATGGTCTAACTCTCACAAGGATGCTATGTCCTATGACACAGCTAGAGAGTAGTAACATGGGTCTAAAATCCTGTTACATTGGGTACAGGATAGATCATGTTTTGTATAGTACACAAGACCATTTGTGGAAAGTGCTTGGAGCATGGCCAGCAAGTTTCAATCAGATCCTAGTGTTCAGACACTGGATAACTGTGAAAGCAATCCTTCGTACTTGGGAAGTGTAAAGGATTGAATTTTAGTCTGTGATAGACAGGAAGAACTTTGTGTACAGGGGTACACTGACACTTCGTTCCAGTCTAATGACTATTGATCATAGCCAGGATTTGCGCTTTGCCTTGTTGAGGTGTTGTGTGCTGGAAGAGCATTAGACAAACCACAGTGGAAAAATTCTACAATTAAGGCTGAGTGCATTGCAGCTTCTTGTGACAGCCAAGGAAGCAGCTTCATTCACTTGAACTTGATTTAGTTCCTGGTGCTCGATGGTCCAAAATAATTCTTATTGGGGTCATAGCATGGAACTTAGCACTCAAGTATGTACTGCAGCAATATCATCTGATCTTAGAGATCATGGATAAAGATGATGATTCAAATTTGTTAAAATAAACATAGATAGCAATCTGGAAAAAACCCATTGACGTAGCCTCTGGCGCAGCGGAAGCTAAATAAGTCATACTAGAGACATAGGGACTGATTAAACATCAGTTGCCCTTGGTTTTAGTGCAAGTGGGAGATTGTTGGTGTATATGCCCTGCAGACCAATGTATGGACATGGTCAGGCATTGTTTGAATGTACTTTGATAGAACTATTATTCTTTATAGAGGCATGGTCGTTATTATGCAGACTTCTCTACCTACGTTGATGTATTGAGTTGCATATATAATGTCCCAGGAGTCTGGATTGGATCCATTCACATAAGCTATCCCCAGACGAGGTACCATAGTAGATATGGGACAGCTTTGGTACATGTAAGACTGGTGTATGGGCTGGTTAGGTGCGGGGTACAGTAACGCAGACATACAGGTGCATTGGATGCACTGGAGTGATCCACCGTGAGGATTGACTTGTCTAGTCAACAAGTCAATGTCACATGCAAGAGGTTTGCATTGATCCTTAGACTTGAGGTATTCATGTCTAGATTTGATGATGGATATGCTTTGACGCAGTCTTATATCTCTCCGTAATTGGGGGACCAAAACGACTATCATTGGGCATGTCATAAGTCACGTAGAGACATGGATGACCAATAGTAGGATTTGCCCCTTCCTTATTAGAAGCATGATATCCACTCGGGGGTGCCCCACCTTATTGGTGCATGACAAGAATGTGTGGCCACACTTGTTGAGTCATGACCAATGCATTGGATTGATAAACTTGAGACTAATCCAATGGCAGGATATCAGTGTAGGCAAAGGGATCTATAATGCAATGGGAATCCTCGTTGCTTGTTAGGAGTTATTGCCATAATGACTTAAGTCCTATGACATGGGTAGTAGTGATGTGTTGCTAGATACCCCTCACTACTTATGATGTTTACATTATTGCCATCGTCATATGGATCCTACGGGGTCACACACAATAGACTCTTGACGTTGCTTTAATCAGAAGCCTTTGGATCAAGTTATTGGATAACTTGGATCCATTTGGAAGATTTCATCAGCGCCAATGAGCCTGATGAGTTGGAAGAAAGTTATTGGAGCCAAACTTCATTTTTGGCAGGTTGACCCGAAATTGACCTAGATTGATCACATTTGGATTAGGGTTGCATTGGATTGGATCCAATGGCTTAATCAACCCATGCCATGAAGTTTGGGTTAGCTCATTATCCAATTAGGCCCAATAATAAGTTATCATGAAGAAGGAATTGGCTTAAAAGGGTATAATGGGGAGAAACCCAACCCCATTGGCGCCTAGGGGCATAATGGGGTGTGGGTGGCATAAATTGCTTCCTTTGGAAGGAAGTGGCGCCTCCCCCTTCATCCTTTGATGGTATCTTGCCTCTATGGTAAGTGTTGGGGCTTATATGGCTTGAGAACTTTTAGGAAAGTCCTTGGTTGCATATGGTTAGGTTGAATGAGGATTATGGTAAGGTCTTGGAGACTTTCCTTACCTCATAAACCCTACATGCACCCAAACACTTACCCTAGCCGAATTCCTCTTGCATGTTGCGCCTAGCCCTTTCTCCTTTAATGGTAAGAATTCTTTTGTGGCATATCTTGGGCTGATGTATTGCTTGGGGCGCAAGACAAGGTCTTGGCGCATAAGGAAAGGTTGAATGGGTTTAAGGAAATGTCTTGGAGACTTTCCTTGCCACAAACCCTTTCATCCTAGCCATACACTTGTCCTAATCCTAGCCCTTGCCCAAACCGCCTCTTGTCCTATTTATAGGACTCCTTGCCTCCCTTCTTGTTGATGTTGTTCGAGTGGACAATCTCTTGGAGGTGTGACATATCTCTTGGAGAGAATTGGAGGGCAAGTGGCGAGAGCAATATAGGGTTGGCGCAAGCTTCTTCCAAGTGGCCACAACTTCTTCTTCATCTCCCTCTCTTCTTGGCACAAGGAGTCTTAGTGCTTGGTGGCATCTCCTTGCCACAAGCCTTATCCATTCCTTGGCCATTGGCACACCTTGCTTGAAGGTGGCGCAAGCAAAGAAGAAGAAGGAAGTACTTGGCACATCTTCTTCCTCCTCATCTCTTCTTGGTGCTTCTACCTTGGAGGTGGCGCAAGATCTGAAGAGAGTGACAAAGGCTTGATTCTCTTCCCGAGGCTAGCACCGAGCGTGGAAGGGAGCAACGTTGAGAGGGTCAACGCGTGGATACTTGTAGAGGGCGAACACTTGGGCGCCTTCAACATGGCTTCGCCAACTAGACAAGCAAAAGAGGTACATCTCTAACACATCCTTGTGTCTTCTCTCTCGCATGGATCCTTGGGACCGGAATATGTTTCGGGTGTAATGATTCTTCCGCTGCGTCCTGGGACTGCAAAATTTTAAATTACACTCGGTATTCCCTTACAGGGGGGTAAGTTGATGCAGGATAAGACAATAGAGAAGAAGGGAAAAATTTGGTCTAGATGGCGTCCCAAAAAATTTTTGGCGAAAAAAGTCACGGCTAGGTCGTGGAAGTTTCAGTGAATTTTGGCACAAATGAAGAAGATGATGATTCTCAGAGCGAACAAAGACACGGCCGTGGAAAAAGTCATGTCCAGACCGTGGAAGTTTCTATGAATTCTGGCTCACATGGAAAAGATGGTGATTTTTAGCGCGAACCGGCCGTGGAAATGTCACGGCCTGATCGAGGAAGTTTCTGTTGATTTTGGCACACTTGGGAAGAACGGTGACTTTCAACGCGAACAAAGTCACGGCCGTGAAAAATGTGGCAGCCAAACTAAGGAAATTTTTGTGGATTCTGGCACACCTGAAAAACCCAGTGATATTCGGTGCGAACAAAGTCAGCCGTGGAAAATATCGTGGTCAGGCCATGGAAGTTTTTGTGGATTCTAGCACAACTGATCACGGGCGCGAATAGAGTCATGGCCATGCCATGACCACCCCTGAAGTTACAGAGTTGCCCCGCCGACCCCACTTTGACGTAGACAACCCTCCCATCCATGTCCATCCATCCAATGAGGGTCAATAAAAGCCCAACAAGGTGGTAATATGCTGATCTCAATGCACTTCTCAACCACCGGACCGTTTCGTGGGAGTCATCAGCCCTTTGTCAATTCATACCGAAGTTCTTCAGCCCAAGAGCGTGGCCAGCTGCCCACCTGAAGGCCCAACCCCCGAAGGCCCTCGCAATCACCTTAGTAACACGGCCCAAGAGTGCGCCACTTTGGTCGTGGCCTAGCCCATAATGTCCAAATTCTGCTGCTTCGTCGTAGTGTGTTCTGAACGCATCTAATCGCCCAACCGTCGCCGTACGAATGCAATAGGACATGCACCAGCTTCAAAGGATATTAGGTAGAAGTTTGTTTTGTTTTGTCTTATAGTTGCAGCTTGACTACTTTTTGAAAGTCCCTAGAAAGGGGGCGAAACCCTAATAAGCATGCATTTCTAAAATTTGCATGGGCGGAATCATAGGATTTCTAAAATCGGTTTGCATGTCATATAATCAACTTGAAGATTGTATAGATCAACACAAGGATCATACCATTGCCATTGCTTGGATGGCGACTTGGAAGAAGAGGGCGAGCGGCTCTCCTCCAAAGGTGACGCACACAAGGTGAAGATGACTACTCCCTTGGCGTCTTTGTGCTAGCAAAGCTTCAAGGTTTCCCTTCGTGAAGGAGATGAGAGATGTCTCTTGGTTTTGTTCTCTTCTCCTTTGCGTGAAGTCTCACCACACGACACAAGAGAGGTCGAGAGAGGAGAAGATGGCGACGAGAGAAGCGTTGCTCTTCGAACGTGGAGGCGTTCCACATTTTGGAAAACCGATTTCCAAAAATAGCAAATGCTTCAATGTATGCGATCATGCGTTCACTCCAAGTGAACCGACCGCAAACTTTTTCTCTCCTCTTGAACCATGCGTTCATATGATGAACCGGTTCAATTGGATTTGGTTCAAAGACCAAATCAAACCAAGCCTTGGTCTAGATCAAATTAAACCATAAGGCTCAAGATCTAACCATTCATCTCTTGATGCTCTTGATCTCACCGATCTAGCATCAATTCTCTCGATCGAAGCTTACCGATCTCAAGCCCTAATCAATCAAACATGATCAGACCAGATCTCACTTACAATCAGAGTTTAAACTCCTTTAAACTGAACCAAAACAATTCAGTCCACACGATCTGACATAAGTAAGCCATATCATCAAATTGTGCGACCCTAAGGGTTTCCTTTAAATGTCGGTAACGATAACTTACGTTACCTCCACTTAGGGATATCCAGCATGTTATAGATCTTGTCCCTGGATCCACTTTACCCAACCTTCCCCATTATAGGATGAACCCTACTGAGCACACTGAACTTAAGAGACAGGTAGATGATCTCTTAGCCAAGGGTTATATTAGGGAAAGTCTTAGTCCATGTGCTGTTCCAGCCCTCTTGACCCCCAAGAAGGATGGCAGCTGGCGCATGTGCATAGACTGCCATGCTATCAATAAGATAACTGTAAAGTACAGATTCCCTATTCCTAGGCTGGATGATATGTTAGACATGCTAGTTGGGTCTAGATGGTTCACCAAACTTGATCTTAGGAGTGGATACCACCAAGTTAGAGTTAGAGAAGGGGATGAATGGAAAACCGCTTTCAAAACGAAAGATGGTTTATATGAGTGGTTAGTGATGCCCTTTGGCTTAACTAACGCCCCTTCTACTTTTATGAGGCTTATGACACAGGTCCTGAAACCTTACATAGGTAGATTCCTAGTTGTTTATTTCGATGATATCTTAATCTTTAGCAAAACTAAGGAAGCTCACCTAGATCATCTCAAGAGAACCCTTGAACTACTTAGGAAAGAGAAGCTTTATGTTAACTTAAAGAAATGTTCTTTCCTCTCTAGCAGTGTTGTCTTTCTAGGGTTCATAGTGTCTGAGCAGGGCCTTCAAGCCGACCCATCTAAGGTCCAAGCTATCCTAGATTGGCCAGAACCTAAAACTCTCACTGAAGTTAGGAGCTTCCATGGCTTAGCTACCTTCTACCGAAGGTTTATTAGAAACTTCAGTACTATTGTTGCCCCTATCACTAGTTGCTTGAAACTAGGTGATTTTACTTGGACTAAACCTGCCAGCCAAGCCTTTAGTGAACTCAAAGTAAGGATGACCACAGCCCCAGTCCTCAGACTCCCTGACTTCAGCAAAGTCTTCGAGGTTGACTGTGATTGATGTAGGGGGGAAGCGTGTGACAACAAACTACTAAATTAAAATTCAGTTACTTATTTTTTGAATTTTCAGAAAACAGCATATTCATGAAAGCAGCTAGAATTCCAGGAGTTCAGAAAATTATTATTTAGCAAATGTGGCAATGTCATAGAGGGGGTTCCAATCTTTCAATATTCAAACTAAATAAACTGCATTGTAGAACTAAATTAGTTCTTGACATGCGTATCAAAATGGAGAGTAGACTTCTACTCGAGCATATAGATTTAGTGCAACCAATATAGCTAGTCAGATCGGTAAGTTAAAACTGCACAGAAATGTTTCAGATTGCAAATTTTGCAATGCTTGTTAGATTGACCCGTTGAACCCGGGTTCGCATCAACTAACCCAAATGAAAGTACAAGATGTGTGCTTCATTATCTAACCAAAGTCCAAGATCTTTGTTGAAAAGATTGCTCAAAGTACTGGTCCAAATGATAGAACAACATTTGCACTTCATATCCGTGCCAAATGTCAAGATTGTTGTTGCGCCAAATTCTTAAAATCCCTGCAAGAAATAGCTTAATCAGATTAGCAATGTAGGAAAACTGAAATAAGAGACAAATAGATTTGGAACAGGGGAAATGGCGCGTCTAGAGCAGGGTTGGTTGGCGGGCGTCCGGTGGTGCACGTTCGCCGGACCTGCTACGACGGGGAGTCACTATGATGATGGCGAAGAGGTGGCCGGAGTTTGGTGACGGGCGGTGGCTGGTCGGAGGAACACGATGCGGAAGGGCGGAGCTAGGTCGCGGGCAGGGCAGAAACAGGGGATCTCGCGCTGGAGAAGGATTTGTTGCCGGCCGGCCAGTGGTTGACCAAATCAAAAACTGCTACTACTGGAGGTTGGTATGGTTGTGGTGACGACGTGGCTGGAGTTTCGGGGCGGACGGTGGCCGGTCGGAGGAGGACGACGGTGAAAGGCGGGAGTCGGGCAGAAACTGGGCGGAAACAGGGGAACACGTCTGTGTTTCGATTCCGGTGATCGGCGTGGCAGATGGGCGGATGCCGGCGGTTGAAGGTTCGACTATGGGAGGCGAAGTGACATCCGAAGTTTCGTGAAGATCCGACGGTGGGATTGCCGGCGGCGAGCTCTCGAAATGACGGAAAATCTGCAGGTTTGCTGGGTGTGCGATGTTGGCAGCGGAGCAGGAGAATTGGGGGGAAAAGGAGAGATTGGAGAAGAAAGGAAGAGGGAGGGGCTCAGCCCTAGAAGGAGGAGAAGAGGAGACTAGGTGACAAGCACCTCAGAGAAGGAAGAAGGAGACATCCGATTCATCGGAAGAAAAACCATTTCCATTCATTCAAAAACATTCTGTCTTTACAAGGTTGAAGCTTTGATACATATAGGAGAAGGAGCGATGTTGCTGAGATGTTGTAGGCGACAGAGACGTTGAAGTTTCCATCTTCAGCAGGAAAGAGACGTTGGAGAAGTTTCCATTGTTGGCTGTGAGTGAGCATCGCAAGGTTCCAGCGTTGAAGAAGATGAGTGTTGTGCAAAGAGATTGGTATTTCCTTTGTTGGCTGCAAGCGTGGCACGGTTCCTACGTGAGATTGGCATTGAAGTTTTTCCTTCCGTCGATTGCTTGAGAGACGTTATTACACCTTCCTTTGTGAGGTGCCAAGGGAAGACGTTGGAGAGATGTGAACGTTGCAGCTTCCATCTTGAGCAGAAGGGGGGGGGGAAACGTTGAAGATTTCCTTCGCTGCAGCTTCCATATTTGCAGCGTTGAGTGTTGACTGAAGATGACACTGGCTGGCGTGTCACGAGAGCTTTAGCTGCCTGATGCATGATTTGTTTGTTTTGCCGTTGATGCAGGTCACGTTTTGGAATTGATTCGCGCAACTTATTGAGCTTGAATGTCTTGAGTTTATTGAGTGGTTGAAGTAGTCCTCTACTAATTATTGAGCTAGCTTTATAAGTGAGTTTGCTAGCTTATTCGCAAGACTCTGAGCCTTTCTCTATGGCAATCGTAAACTCCATTTGTACCTTCTTGGCCTGTGATCTCTGCCCCCATCACCCCGGGCCTAACTCATGTGTGTTCACTGGTTGTCTCAACCAGACATCGCTACACGCCTGTCTGCAGTCGACCTATAGCCACCTGTTGCTTGCGCACAGGTGCCATCTGGTCGACCCATCTAGGCTGTCAGACGGTCTGATCAGACTGGTTGGATCTTAACTAGTCTATGACTTCAACCCTAATAACCCGTCTAAGGGTTTATAGCAGGCGCAAATGTAGATCTAGGTGATAGGCGCGCAAGATGTAATGAGTTTTAACAAATACATTCAACAAGCGCCAACATGAAACAATCATACATGCGCAAACAACTAAATCATGAAGTTTCGCATGTTAACATTAGATCTTTACATTAGCGCAAACAAGTTATATCAAACATGCACCAACATCTAATGACTAGCATGTTCTCATGGTGATAGATCTACTATATTGGCGCAAACAAGGATCACTCAAAGCAATCATATGATTCATGCATAAACCATAGCTCTGATACCAATTGAAAGTCCCCTTCAAGGGGGAGCGCAAGGGGGTGAAACCCTAAATAGGGGGCGCATGAAATATTTCTAGGGTTTCAACTAGATCGATTGCATGAACATATATATATGATCAACTTTGAAATTATTTCAAAGATCAAGTTAAGATCCTTTACCATAGCCATGATGAAGGAGGCGGCTTGGAAGAAGAGAACAAAGTTGATCTCCTCCAAATGGCGCGCACACAAGAAGACAATGGCTACTCCCTTCACACCTTTGTGCTAGCAAAAGCTTCAAGGGGTCTTGTCATATGAAGGAGATGATCGAGATATCTTTGCTCGGCCCAATCCTTCTTCTTGTCGTCAACCAACTCTTCTCCACCCGAGAGTGCAAGCGGTCACACAAGAAGAGCGAAGCATTGAGGCGTTTTGGCGTTTTTGCAAAGTCGCCTTGATGACTTTCCAAAAATGGAATGACATGAAGTAATGCTCTCAAAACCGACCAAAACGCTTAAGCATTGAACCAAGCGTTCACACATGTGAACCGGTTCAAGCTCAATCGATCCAATAGACTTTGGTCCAAAAAACCAAATCAAATCAGCCCAAGCCATTTGGTCTAGACCATAGTAAACCATAAGGTTCTAGATCTAACCGTACATCTCTTGATGCTCATGATCTCACCGATCTAGCATCAACTCTCTCGATCGAAGCTTACCGATCTCAAGCCCTAATCAATCAAACATGATCAGACCAGATCTCACTTACAATCAGAGTTTAAACTCCTTTAAACTGAACCCAAACAATTCAGTCCACACGATCTGACTTAAGTAAGCCATATCATCAAATTGTGCGACCCTGAGGGTTTCCTTTAAATGTCGGTAACGATAACTTACGTTATCATGATCAGTGAGGGGTATCTAGCAACACATCACTGTCTCCCGATATAAAGGAAAGAGTCTTCCAAGACTACTCTCAAACCATAGCACAAGTGTGAATCCACTTCACTAGGCATACATGTTTCCTTTGCCCCTGGATGTTCTTATTGGACAAGCATGTCAAGCCTGTAACTCCAATATGATGAGCATGATTAGATCAGATGAACATAGTCACCTGGGTATGGCCATACACTTTCTCAATCATCTCATTCAGGGGGGCCCCTTTAGAACATCATACTCCTTAAACAAGGAGACGGCAATCCTATATCTATCACTAGTGTCCTAACCTGACTCATGATCATTATCCAAGATAGTCTATAACCATTATGTTTCAAATGATATTAAACTACCTCAAAACAATGACAATCATCATTTAGAAACACAAGTGATCTCAAGTCAGAGGACATGTGCCACTTGTTGCAAACAAGGATTATTCACATTGTGACAAGCAATTGAATATCCTAGTAGGGTCTGTCCAGTACATCCAATGTACCCATGAGTCTACATCTTATTCTATGCTCGAAGCATCCTATAAGATTAGAATACATATTAGTCTCAATCATATCAAGGCTGTCTCATGTTTACCAAGATATCTCGACCAAGGACACAGAGCATGTCAGCCTAGCTGAACAGCTTTGAGACATTATTCAGAAGTACACTTATTGCAGCAGACAATGTAACAAACTGAATAACAACCATTGCCTTTATAAACATAAGAGTTTATACATGATACTGAAAGATCCCAAGGCCTCAAACATTAGCCTTAAGGGCATACCCCAATAGGTAGCGACCCATACCTTTCAGGTGCACGATGAATTCTCCCAGACCTATGCGGGACCTATGTCTGAGCCTCAGGTTGCCTAGCAACCGGTGTAGGTGGCTCAGATTCCATCTCTTTGTCTTGTGCTTTCACTTGGACCTCATCCAAGTCAAACTTCCTCCCACTAACTTCTTTCATAAGAAATTCTTTCTCTAGAAAGACAGCACCCCGAGCAACAAAAACTTTGTTCTCGGTTGGGACATAGAAGTAGTATCCTTTAGTTTCCTTAGGATACCCCACAAACACACACTTATCAGATCTAGGTTCTAGCTTGCTAGAATCCTGACGTTTGACATAAGCCTCACATCCCCAGATCCTGATAAACGTGAGATTAGGGCGTCTTCCACTCCACACCTCGTATGGTATTTTGGAGACACTCTTAGATGGAACATTATTCAGTATTAGAGAAGCTGTTTCTAGTGCATGCCCCCAGAATGATGAAGGTAGAGTTGCATGACTCATCATGGATCGAACCATATCCAATAAAGTTCGATTTCTCCTTTCAGACACACCATTCCATTGAGGTGTTCCAGGAGGAGTGAGTTGGGATATGATCCCACACTCTCTCAGATAGTCAAAGAACTCTCCGCTCAGGTATTCTCCACCTCGATCTGATCGAAGAGCTTTAATGGATCTTCCAAGCTGGTTCTCTACTTCATTCTTGAACTCCTTGAATTTCTCAAAGGATTCAGATTTATGTCTCATTAAGTAGACATAACCATACCTACTGAAGTCATCAGTGAAGGTAATGAAGTAGTTGTACCCTCCTCTAGCTTGTTTATTGAAGGGTCCACACACATCAGTATGTATGAGATCTAATAAACCTTCTGCCCTCTCACCAATCTTGGTGAAGGGCGCCTTTGTCATTTTCCCTAATAAACAGGGTTCACAAGTATCAAATTCCTCCAAGGAACTTGAATCTAACAATCCATTTGCATGGAGTTGTTGGATGCGATTCTTGTTTATACGGGCTAATCGACAGTGCCATAGGAAAGCACCAACTGAACCACTCAGTTTGGTCCTTTTATTGCTTATGTTACAAACAGAACTTTCCATATCCAAGATATACAAACCATTGCATAAAGTACCCTACCCATAGAACATATTTGCAAATGAAAAAGAACAGGAGTTCTTATTTATTTCAAATTTAAATCCTTTCCTTGCCAAGCAAGGAATGGATTCAATGTTCTTTGTTAGCGAAGGTACACAAAAGCAATTGTCTAGTTTTAATTGAAGTCCAAAAGGCAAGGAGAGAGTCAAAATGCCTACATCAACAGCAGCAACCTGTGTCCCGTTTCCAACGCGTAGGTCAATCTCTCCAAGCCGCACTGATCTACTTTTCTTGAGCCCCTGCATATTTGTACAAATATGAGCTCCACATGTGGTATCCAATACCCATGACATAGAAGTAGAAAGATTGACTTCTGTAACATAGATACCTGAGCATGAAGACGAAGCCTTGCCTCTCTTCTTCTCATTCTGAAGTCGTACTATGTCCTTTATCATGTGAGGTGGTCCTCCACATGAGTAGCACTTATTATTCCTAACTCTTTACATCTTTGTTTTCAATGTATTAGTTAAGCCTTTGGGCTCAACGCACTGAATGTTTACTTTGGGAGGGTTGAGCTCAACCAATGCATCAAAGAGCTGCCTTAGATTAGAAATAATTTCAGAGGCACTCTTAGATTCATATTGCCCTCTAAGCTCGGGCGACATGTTGGTTAGCATCAATTGTGCAATCTCCGAAGTATCAGCTTGATGCTTATCATAAGCATCCTTCTCAGCCGCTGAGGCC
Organism: Costus lasius; assembly: GCA_027563935.2. Taxonomy (NCBI): domain Eukaryota; kingdom Viridiplantae; phylum Streptophyta; class Magnoliopsida; order Zingiberales; family Costaceae; genus Costus; species Costus lasius. The sequence goes on along the minus strand of CM050448.1, from coordinate 67,952,670 downwards.
AAGCATGGAAGTGGTTCAGGAATTTGCTTCTCAAGGACATATAGCTTCCTCTCGAGCTTGAGCACAATTCTCAAGTTCATATACCAATCCTTTAAGTTGGATCCAACCAACTTATCCCTTTCCAGGGTAGATCGCAGTGACCATCTGCCATTGTTCACAGCCATTGTTCTACATGAAAGGTTCCCATGAGGGGGCGAAACCCTAAATCATAGGCGCATATGAAGAATGAAAGCAACGGAAAGGGGGTTTCTAGATCTTGCATGGTATTATGATTAACAAAACCGATTGTATAGTAGTGATAGAACCATACCATAGCCATTTCTAGATGGCGTCTTGGAAGCTAGAGAACAAGAGAGGTCTCCTCCAAATTGTCGCACACAAGATGAGGTATAGCTTCTTCTTGTCGTCCCTTGTGCTAGCAAGGATCGTCCAAGTATCCTTCTCGTATGGAAGGGATGAGATCTTCTTGGCTTGGCGAAAAACTTCCTTCTCCTTTCGTCAACACCACATGCACTCTCGAATCAGCAAGCGACGAGAGGAAGGAGCGACAATAGGCGTGAGAGAGGAGTAACGTGAGGCGATGTCACGTTTAGGAGTCATGGTTTCTAAAAATAGAAACACTCCCACGTTCATGCACTCATGCGACCATGGGTTTACCCCAAGCGCAAACTTCTCTTCACCCTTGAACCATGCGCTCATTCATGAGCCGGTTCACTTTGGTTCGGTTCAATAACCAAATAAGCCAAGCATTCAGTCCAGACCATAACAAACACTCAGGTTCTTGATCTAACCGTCAATCTCTTGATGCTCCTGATCTGACCAATCTAGCATCCAATCTCTCGATCGAAGCTTAGCGATCTGAAGCCCTAAACAATCAAACATGATCAGACCAGATCTCACTCACAATCAGAGATTAAATCCCTTTAAACTGAACTCAAACAATTCAGTCCACACGATCTGACTTAAGTAAGCCATATCATCAAATTGTGCGACCCTGAGGGTTTCCTTTAAATGTCGGTAACGATAACTCACGTCATCACGATCAGTGAGGGGTATCTAGCAACACATCACTGTCTCCCAATATAAAGGAAAGAGTCTTCCAAGACTACACCCAAAAACAACACAAGTGTGAATCAACTCACAAAGCATACATATTTCCTTTGCCACTGGATGTGCTTATTGGACAAGCGTGTCAAGCTTGTAACTCCAATATGATGAGCATGATTAGATCAGATGAACATAGTCACCTGGGTATGGCCATACACTTTCTCAATCATCTCATCCAGGGGGCCCCTTTAGAACATCACACTCCTTAAACAAGGAGACGGCAATCCTATGTCTATCACTAGTGCCCTAACCTGACTCAAGCTCATCATCCAAGATAGTCTATAATCATTATGTTTCAAATGATATTGAACTACCTCAAAACAATGACAATCATCATTTAGAAAACACAAGTGATCTCAAGTCAGAGGAAATGTGCCACTTGTTACATTCAAGGATTATTCACATTGTGACAAACAATTGAATATCCTAGTAGGGTCTGTCCAGTACATCCAATGTACCCATGAGTCTACATCTTATTCCATGCTCGAAGCATCCTATAAGATTAGAACACATATTAGTCTTAACCATATCAAGGCTGTCTCATGTTCACCAAGATATATCGACTAAGGACTTTATTGCCTGTCAGCCTAGCTGAACAGCTTTGAGACATTATTCAGAAGAACATATATTGCAGCAGAGAATGTAGCTAACTGAATAATAACCATGCCTTTATAAACATAACAGTTTATTACATGATACTGATACAAACCCAAGGCCTCAAACATTAGCCTTAAGGGCATACCCCAATAATCTCCCACTTGCACTTAATCTAATGGTTGAGAAATCTCAAACCCATGTTATTACAGTGCTTCTCATGCTTCTGCTGCGCCAGAGGCTTGGTAAGCGGGTCTGCCAGATTGTCATCTGTATGAACCTTGCAGATTTTGATCTCGCCACGATCTATGATCTCCCTGATCAAGTGAAACCGTCTCTGTATGTGCTTGGACTTCTGGTGCGACCGTGGTTCCTTTACTTGTGCGATTGCTCCAGTGTTATCACAGAAGATAACCAAAGGATCTGCACTCGAAGGAACAACACCAAGTTCTCTCACGAACTTACGAATCCACACTGCCTCCTTGGATGCTTCCGAGGCTGCAACATACTCGGCTTCTGTTGTGGAATCAGCAACAGTTGACTGTTTGAAACTCTTCCACACCACTGCTCCTCCATTCAAGCTAAAAACATAGCCTGATTGCGATCGGAAATCATCCTGGTCAGACTGGAACGAAGCATCAGTATATCCTTCAATACTGAGTTCTTCCTGACCACCATATATCAAGAACATATCTTTGGTCCTCCGAAGATATTTTAAGATATTCTTGACTGCAATCCAGTGTGCCTGACCTGGATTACTTTGGAACCGACTGGTCACGCTTAACCCGTAAGCGACGTCTGGGCGAGTACACAACATCGCATACATAATGGAACCAATAGCCGAAGCATAAGGCGTATTGTCCATTTCATCTTTCTCAGTCTGTGTTTGTGGACACTGACTCTTCGAAAGATTCAGACCATGTCTGACTGGAAGATATCCTCGTTTAGAATTCCCTAAATGAAATCTCTCCAGGACTTTATCGATGTAAGTACTCTGGCACAGCCCGAGAAGCCTCTTAGATCTATCCCTGTAGATCTTCACACCTAATATATAGGCTGCTTCTCCTAAATCTTTCATCTGGAAACATTTCCTTAACCATGCCTTAACTGCATGCATTTCAGGAATGTCATTTCCAATGATCAAGATATCATCGACGTAGAGGACTAGGAAAGTAATCACGCTCCCACTAAACCTCTTATATACACACGGGTCATCCTCGTTCTTGATGAAACCAAATTCAGTGACTGATTCATCAAAACGAATGTTCCAGCTTCTTGATGCTTGCTTAAGTCCATAAATAGACTTCTTTAACTTGCATATCTTATGAAGATCTGATGGATCAGTGAAACCCTCAGGTTGTGTCATGTACACATCCTCATCCAGATTTCCATTAAGGAAAGCTGTTTTCACATCCATTTGCCAGATCTCATAATCATAATATGCAGCTATCGCGAAAAGATTCCGAATAGACTTAAACATGGCTACAGGTGAGAAAGTTTCATCATAATCTATCCCGTAGATTTGTTTGAAACCTTTCGCAACAAGCCTGCCTTTATAAGTAACTACGTTACCATCCATGTCAATCTTCTTCTTGAAGATCCATTTACAGCCTATAAGGATTACTCCCGGAGGCGGATCAACCAAATCCCAAACTTGGTTATCTGACATGGAGTCCATCTCGGCGCGCATAGCTTCAAGCCATCTCGCTGACTCCGGTCCACTGACCGCATCCGCATAAGTGAGGGGTTCATCATTAACAATGATGTAGACTCCGTCATAGCGCTCAGGCTGTCGACGGATCCTTCCCGATCTTCGCGGTTCCCGTGATATCTGAGCCTCAGGTTGTTCAATAACCTGTTCTACCGGCTCAGGCTCATCCAACTCTGCTTGATCACTTTGTCCTTCCTCTGGATTCTCATCCAGCTTTATTTCTCTCCCACTGGCCTCTTGCAGAAGAAACTCCTTCTCAAGAAATATGGCCGTCCGAGCAACAAAAACCTTGTTCTCTTTGGGATCGTAGAAATAATAACCCTTAGTTTCCTTAGGGTAACCGACAAAGATGCATTTGTCAGATCTGCTCTCTAGTTTCCCAGAGGCGAGCTTTTTGACATAAGCCTCGCAGCCCCAGATCCTGATAAATGTCAAGCTCGGCTGTTTCCCATACCATAATTCATATGGCGTTTTTGAAACGGCCTTGGATGGCACTCGGTTTAGTACTTTTGCAGCTGTTTCCAGTGCAAAACCCCAAAAGGAGTAAGATAGAGTAGCCTGACTCATCATAGAACGAACCATATCAAGTAACGTTCTATTTCTCCTCTCGGACACACCATTCCATTGCGGTGTTCCTGGCGGAGTGAGCTGTGAGATAATCCCACACTCCTTTAAATAGTCAGTAAACGCATGACTTAGGTATTCTCCACCTCGATCTGAGCGAAGTGCCTTGATATTTCGGCCTAGCTGATTTTGTACTTCATTCTTGAACTCTTTGAACTTGTCAAAAGATTCACTTTTATGTCTCATTAAATAGACATACCCATATCTACTGAAATCATCAGTAAAGGTAATGAAGTACTGATAGCCACCTCTGGCATGTTTACTAAATGGCCCACACACATCACTGTGTATAAGGTCAAGTAAACCTGAAGCCCTTTGACCTTTGTGAGGAAAAGGTGACTTCGTCATTTTACCCATCAAACAAGCTTTGCATGTATCAATCTCCTTATAGGAGAATGATCCCAGCAGTCCATGATCATGCAACCGCTTAATGCGTTTCTCGTTAATATGGCCTAAACGACTATGCCATAGCAAGCTGCTGTCATCAGCATACTTGGCTTTCTTATTATCAATATTTTGTATAGAACATTCCATGTCCAACATGTATAACCCATTGTTAATTGAACCAGTTGCATAAACAATATTATCAAAAGATAAAACACACTTTGAAATGTTGCATTCAAAGGAAAATCCCTTCCTGACAAGAGCAGGAATGGAGATAATATTTTTAGTAATACTGGGAACAAAATAACAATTGTCTAGTTCCAATACAATTCCAGATGGTAAAGAAATGAAATAGTCTCCTACAGCAACAGCAGCAACCCGTGCCCCGTTTCCAACGCGTAGGTCCACCTCATGCTGTCCCACCTGTCTTCTTCTCTTGAGTTCCTGCACATTTGAACAAATGTGAACTCCACATGCAGTGTCCAACACCCATGATATAGAAGAAGAAAACATGACCTCAGTCACATAAATACCTGAGCCAGAAGCGAAGCTTCCCCTCTTATCTCCTTGGAGCGCTTTACAGTCCTTTTTCCAGTGACCCAGCTGGCCACAGTGGAAACACCTGTATTCCTTGGACCGCTTCACCTTCTGCTTCAGAGCCTTGCTGTAGCTCTTGACAGGGGCTTTGCCCTTCTTCCCCTTCTTCTTGTTCCTGGAAGGAACCATTAAGACAGAGGTCGAAGGCTTTCCCTTCAGAGTCTCCTCAGTAGTGAGGAGCATATTCAGCAGCTCTGCCGGAGTACAATCGATTTTGTTCATATTAAAATTAATAATGAACGCATCGAAAGAGGGCGGGAGAGACTGCAGAATAATATCTACAGCAAGCTCCTGATTGATGGTATGCCCCAGTTTCTCTAGAGCCTCCTTGTGCCCAATCATCTTGAGCACGTGAGCTCCCATTGGGCTCCCTTCAGCCAGTTTGCTCTGAAAGAACAGCTTTGTCAAATTATAGCGTTCTGTCCTCGCCTGTGCAGCATACAGCATCTTGAGGTTCGCTATAATCTCTATAGCCGACATATCCTCATGCTGACGCTGCAGCGGTGGCGTCATAGACGCTAACATCAGGCAAGCGACATCAATGCTATCATTGACGTGCTTTTCATAGGCTTCCCGAACCGCCCTTGCGGCGTTCGGAGCGGGCTGAGGCGGTATAGCCGTCTCGAGGACATACAGTTTCCTCTCTGCCTTAAGAACAATCTTAAGGTGTCCAAACCAGTCAGAGAAGTTCGGCCCAGCAAACTTCTCCCTTTCCAGTAGGGATCGCACATTGAAGTTCATGGTGTTCGTTGCTGCAGGTATCTACAACAATGCAAGAACAGCAAGGTCAGTATCAATGTTAAGAATCAATCAGGACTTAAGAAAGATTCTTTTTCTCACTATTTTATCTGACTGAAAAATCCATTAAACAGTCCGAAAGAGTAAACACTCTTTTAGTGAGATGGGATCCAGATTTCATACTTGGTCTCCGCGTCCCGCTCAGGCGAGATAAGATGCACAGAGAGTACAAGCACTAATCTCTGGTAGGCTGTCCCAGCCAATCGCCAACCCGTGCGATTCCCCTTCATCTGGGCAGTCCAGCAGACTGTGCCAACTGAGTTGGTACAACACAATCTCTGACCCCACAGATGGCTGCCCCCATGTGCTACCATATGCGCCACATATGTAGCCTACATGGTCAAGCTGACCCGACCTACTCCCTGGACCACCACGTGCTATGCTGAGCAACGAGAAGGGATAAATCCCTACTCTGTAACACGCAGGTGTAATCCCGCACCGTCTGAAGATAGATGGACGTGCCCACTGAGTGGGTACAACACGGCTCCAACGATAGTCAGAACAGTGAGGTTTCGCGTCAGAAGGCTTACGAGCTTGATATTTTAGCGTTGGATTTTAACGGTCTTTTATCTTCCTCACTATCATGCAATTCCTATGGTGATAGCAGAAGATAAATTAAAACATGCTGTTCTACTTATATAAGCAATAAAAGAAAGCATGGATATTATGTGGTAAAAGCCCATAGCCTAAGTAAGACCTTAACCTAACTTAAGTCTTCACTTGCTTTTGCTTCATGGGGCTTTTGCTGCTCATCTGGCCCAAACCAGGGCCCAAGCGCCATTTGCAGCTGAGGTGCGCCCACCAGGTAAACGCGCCTGGTCCCAGAGTCGAACCCTGGACCTCCCACCTGGTCTAGCCACTGCTGCATGCGCCTCTGCCAAGTGTGCTCTGTGCTCTTGTCTAATTAAATTACAAATTTAACTATCTAGACAAGATTGACACGCAGGTCAATTACATTTTATAAATTAAAAGCAATGTGATTCGCAGATCACAATCTAAAATTAATTTACAAAATTAATACAGGCACGCAGGCCCCAGCACAGCACAGAATTAACATGGGCAGCCCACATAAGAATAAATAGACAAACACATGGCATCAATCATCATGTGATCCAGTCATTAAAATAAAATTTTCGAAAAACCCCATGGGCATCAATTTTATTTTGCTTATATGCCCTACAACCTTACAACGGTCCATTACTAGGGATCCACTCATCCAACCTAGTCAGATCCACTGCCCTTACATGCACCAAGTCCTAACTGACTTGAGTCGACCATAAGGTCAACCATGCATGCGCCAGGGCTGAACAACCACAATGAGGTCTGGCAAGCGGGTGTGAGCCCGGGCCTAACTCATGTGCGTTCATAGGTTGTCTCAATCAGACATCGCTACACGCCTGTCTGCAGCCGACCTGTAGCCACCACGTGCTTGCGCACAGGTGCTACCTGGTCAACCCATCAAGGCTGTCAGATGGTCTGATTAGACTTTTGGATCTAACCTAGGGGGTGACTTCAACCCTAATAACCCGTCTAAGGGTTTAATGCAAGGCCTTAGATCTAGTGAGTCGCGCATGTTATAATAGTTTTGATAAAACAACAACAATTAAAATGCGCCAACATACATGCGCCAAGACAAACATACAAGTTTCAATTATGACAACTTAACATGTATTTGCGCATGTAATCAAGATCTAAGCGTTATTCACAAACAAGGATCACAAAAGGGCTTAAGCAATCATAAAACATGCGTTAACCATGGCTCTGATACCATTTGAAAGGTTCCCATGAGGGGGCGAAACCCTAAATCATAGGCGCATATGAAGAATGAAAGCAACGGAAAGGGGGTTTCTAGATCTTGCATGGTATTATGATTAACAAAACCGATTGTATAGTAGTGATAGAACCATACCATAGCCATTTCTAGATGGCGTCTTGGAAGCTAGAGAACAAGAGAGGTCTCCTCCAAATTGTCGCACACAAGATGAGGTATAGCTTCTTCTTGTCGTCCCTTGTGCTAGCAAGGATCGTCCAAGTATCCTTCTCGTATGGAAGGGATGAGATCTTCTTGGCTTGGCGAAAAACTTCCTTCTCCTTTCGTCAACACCACATGCACTCTCGAATCAGCAAGCGACGAGAGGAAGGAGCGACAATAGGCGTGAGAGAGGAGTAACGTGAGGCGATGTCACGTTTAGGAGTCATGGTTTCTAAAAATAGAAACACTCCCACGTTCATGCACTCATGCGACCATGGGTTTACCCCAAGCGCAAACTTCTCTTCACCCTTGAACCATGCGCTCATTCATGAGCCGGTTCACTTTGGTTCGGTTCAATAACCAAATAAGCCAAGCATTCAGTCCAGACCATAACAAACACTCAGGTTCTTGATCTGACCGTCAATCTCTTGATGCTCCTGATCTGACCAATCTAGCATCCAATCTCTCGATCGAAGCTTAGCGATCTGAAGCCCTAATCAATCAAACATGATCAGACCAGATCTCACTCACAATCAGAGATTAAATCCCTTTAAACTGAACTCAAACAATTCAGTCCACACGATCTGACTTAAGTAAGCCATATCATCAAATTGTGCGACCCTGAGGGTTTCCTTTAAATGTCGGTAACAATAACTCACGTCATCACGATCAGTGAGGGGTATCTAGCAACACATCACTGTCTCCCAATATAAAGGAAAGAGTCTTCCAAGACTACACCCAAAAACAACACAAGTGTGAATCAACTCACAAAGCATACATATTTCCTTTGCCACTGGATGTGCTTATTGGACAAGCGTGTCAAGCTTGTAACTCCAATATGATGAGCATGATTAGATCAGATGAACATAGTCACCTGGGTATGGCCATACACTTTCTCAATCATCTCATCCAGGGGGCCCCTTTAGAACATCACACTCCTTAAACAAGGAGACGGCAATCCTATGTCTATCACTAGTGCCCTAACCTGACTCAAGCTCATCATCCAAGATAGTCTATAATGATTATGTTTCAAATGATATTGAACTACCTCAAAACAATGACAATCATCATTTAGAAAACACAAGTGATCTCAAGTCAGAGGAAATGTGCCACTTGTTACATTCAAGGATTATTCACATTGTGACAAACAATTGAATATCCTAGTAGGGTCTGTCCAGTACATCCAATGTACCCATGAGTCTACATCTTATTCCATGCTCGAAGCATCCTATAAGATTAGAACACATATTAGTCTTAACCATATCAAGGCTGTCTCATGTTCACCAAGATATATCGACTAAGGACTTTATTGCCTGTCAGCCTAGCTGAACAGCTTTGAGACATTATTCAGAAGAACATATATTGCAGCAGACAATGTAGCTAACTGAATAATAACCATGCCTTTATAAACATAACAGTTTATTACATGATACTGATACAAACCCAAGGCCTCAAACATTAGCCTTAAGGGCATACCCCAACACTACAACAACCAAGAAACAGCAGATTAGTACTACTTCGAGTCATTTAAACTGGACTTGTTTTAAATGACCATGGCTCCCACTATTTTAAAGTCGAATTGATAACCCACAAAGTCAATCGGGAAGTTTAAGACTTCCTAGTGAGATGGGATCCTTATTTCACATGAGGCTTCGCGTCCCACGAGGGTGGGATGAGATGCACAAAGTAACCCATGTTTCCTAAGGTGGGCGCGCCGGTCGGTTGGTCCAAGCAACTCCCCTTGTTGAGACAGTCTGGGCATTTCATGTCCAGCGAGGGCTGGATACAACATGAAACCTTTACCTCTCAACGATGCCTCTAGACTTTCACCATGTGCCTAGCACATGTGAACTTCTAGTCAAGTCCATTCCTAACTGTTATGCCCAGGGCTAACGAGTTTCCTTGCGAAGGCACGCCCAGGTTAAAACTGGACTGGGGAAACCATTGCCACCACGCACTTTCTAAAGATAAGTGGGTGTGTCCCACGAGGGTGGGAAACAATTCACAACTCCACTGATCGATAGCTTAGTGAGGGCTACGCGTTAGAAGGCTACCAGACTTGATATTTTAATTGAGGGTTTTTTGTTTAAGGTCTCATCATCTCAGTTTTATCTTATGTCTATCATTACAGGCATGCAATCCTATGGTGATAACATAACGATAAAACATTTTAGGCATGCTTCTGCAGATAATAATAAAAGCAGTAAAGGATGATGTGATCATATCCTATACAAGACATTGAACCAATCCATGCCATGAAATAGGTTCAACTCTTGTCCTAGAACTCAAGCCCCAAAAACTAGACCTAGCCTAGCCGACCTCTAGCTTGAACTTCAAGGTTGGCTCCAAGGTCCTTCTCTCATGGTTTAGCTCTCAAACCGTAGAGGAATACTTTCGAAGTTCCCCATAGGTTCGGCCAATGCCATGGTCTTCCTCCAAGGAAGGTGCGCCACCATGCAAGGGGCCAAGACCTTTTGCGCCACCAAGCAACCAAGCACCAGCTTGCATGCGCCACCTTGCATGCTGCGAGCATCAAGGTCCAAGAAGGATGCGCCTAGCCCTTAATCTTCCTCTTAATTTTATAATGAAAAAGATGGCACGCAGGCCGCACAAGGATACATCGCAGGCATGCAAAGGGGGGGTTTGACTAATGATCACAACATCATGCACAATCAAGGTATTTACTCATGCAATTCTACATGCTCATGAAAAACATAAAATCTGAAATTTTACTTTTTCACAAAACCAGTTTCTTTTTCCCATCTTCTTCTCACAAGTCTTTTGGTTTATTGCGATTTATTTTTCATGATGATTTCAGAGATCCTTTCGGCTGGCAATTTTGTCAGATCAAGAGACTTGGCCAGTCCGAAGACACAATGCCCGTCCTACTTGACAAAATTACGTGCGCCTTTGATCTTTAAATCAAACAAGAAAAATAGTCCAAATATCCAAAAGAGATTGAGAGGATGATAGAAACAAGAAACCCTAATTTTTCTACTTTTAGAAAAATCGATTGCCATGCATCATGCTATTTACGAAAATAGAGATATGGCATGTGAGCATGGAAGAAAAGCATAAAACATCGTTCGAGTCTTGCAAGTCGCTCTGATACCACTGTTGGGAAATCCCGGGGACATTTTACAATTTTTAGAGTTATGGACATACATTTTTCGCAGCGGAAGAATGTCCCCGAAACAGGCCAGTCCCAAAAACCCAGTGAAGATCGCAAGCAAGGGAGTCGACACGATGAGTTAGGAAATACCTTAAGAGCAATGTAGAGCGATGCCGATGTAGGCGCCCAAGTGTGCGCCCTCTGCAGTCTCACACACACGGATCTCTTGAGTTCTCTTCTCCCACGCCCGGTGCTAGCCTCGGGAAGAAGATCCAAGCCTTAGTTCTCTTCTTGAATGCTTGCGCCACCTCCAAGGTAGAAGCACCAATTGAAGAAGAAGAGAGGAGAAGGGAGAATGCCGCCAAGCCTTTCCTTCTCTTGCGCCAAGGAGGAAGAAGGGAAGAAACTCGCGGTTATGGAAGAAGATGCGCCCTTGTCCCAAGCCTTTCGCCCCTCCTCTTGTGTTCATGCCTTCAAGGATTGATTGAGGGGGCGACTAGGGTCATATTTATAGGGCAAGAGGCGGTTAGGGTAATGGCTAGGATCATGACAAGTGTAGGGCTAGGATGAGGAGGTTTGAGATAAGGAAAGTCTCCAAGACATTTCCATAATTCTCATTCAACCTTACCTTTTGTTCCCACGCCTTTCCTTGTGCGCCAAGGCCTTGCCTTGCGTCTCAAGCAATGCCATAGAGGCATGCATTCCATCCTAGGAAGAGAGGGGGAGGTGCCCTTTACTTCCGTAATGAAGCAAAGGCGCCAACATGACCCCATTATGCCCCTAGGCGCCTAATGGTTCATGTTTCTCCCCATCATACCCTTTTAGCCTCTCATCTCTTCATGAGAACTTGTTATTGGGCCTCATTGGATAATGAGCTAGCCCAAACATCATTGCATAGGTTGATTAAGCACTTGGATCCAATCCAATGCAACCCTAATCCAAATGTGACCATCCATGTTCAAATACGGGTCAACCTGCCAAAAATGAAGTTTGGCTCCAATAACATTCTTCCATCTCATCAGGCCCATTGGTGCTGATGAAATCTCCCAATTAGATCCGAGTTATCCAATAACTCGATCATAAGGCTTCCCGATCAATACGAGAACTCAAGTATCAAGGTGTGTGACCCTGTAGGTTCTTCTGACACTGGCAGTGCTGACCAGAGGTCATCACAAGCAGTGAGTGGCACCTAGCAGTGCATCGCTACTACCCAGGTCATTGGAATGGATATCGACATTGACATCCCCTTCATCGCAACTAGGTATAGATGCATTACAGTCTCTTTGCCGAACTAATATCCGATTGGACAAGTGTGTCACCACTTGTTTTCATCCAATCACATGGCTATGATTAAAACAGGTTCTCACCTGGGTATGGCCATACACTCTCAGTCATAGAACCATAAAGGAGCTCCATGGATATCATACTTCCTTAGGGAAGGGGCAAATCCTATGTCTGTCCATTGATCTTCTCATATGGGTCGTGACATGCTCAATAACAACCGTTATGACCTCCCAGCTACGGCAAGGTGTTAGGTTGTATCAAAGCAAGTCCCTAATCATATAGAATGATCAATGACTTCAAGTCAAGGGATCAATGCATCTCCTGTCACTTATGAGGATAACTCATGACACCAAGTCATAGCCTCATAGCGGGTCTATCCAGTATATCCCCAATGATATACCCATGTGTCTGTGTTAGCACCACGTGCCTAACCAGCCCACATACCAGTCTCTCAAGTGTTGGGTCCCCTTCGAGGGGGAGCGCAAGGGGGAAATCCCTAAAGGTGGCGCATGTGTGATTCTTTTGCAGCGGAAGATAGGGATTCAAGATCAAAATAGCATGTCGTATGATCAACTCTTATGAGATGTATAAATCGGATGAGATTCATACCATTGCCATGAAGATTGGACTCGACTTGGAAGCAAGAGAACGATAGGGTTCTCCTCCAAAGTGTGCCACACACAAGAGGATGTTGGCCTACTCCTTGTCGTCCTTGTGCTAGCAAGGCTTCAAGGTTCTTGTCGTATGAAGGAGAAGAAAAAAAAACCAACTTTCGGCAAGGGCGATGAAGCTTCTCTTGTTCGTTTTCGTCTCCGATGGATCGATCACCAAGCAAAAGCCACAACATGCGTTTAAGCGTTTTCTTCAAGAGGCGTTACATGATTTCCCAAGATGGAAAGTCATGAAGCTTTCGCCCACTCAAAGCAAACCGCCCTTTAACGCTTCCATCTTGAACCAATCCGTTCACACATGTGTGAACCAGTTCAATGGAATTCGGTCCAATGCTTTTTGGTTCAAAGACCAAACCAAAACAACCCAAGCCATGGTCTAGATCTCTCTCTGAACCAAACGGTTCAAGATCTAACCGTTGATCTCTTGATGCTTCTGATCTCACTGATCTAGCATCACTACTCTCGATCGAAGCTTACCGATCTCAAGCCCTAATCAATCAAACATGATCAGACCAGATCTCACTTACAATCAGAGTCCAAACTCCTTTAAACTGAATCAAAACAATTCAGTCCACACGATCTGACTTAAGCAAGCCATATCATCAAATTGTGCGACCCTAAGGGTTTCCTTTAAATGTCGGTAACGAAAACTTACGTTATCACGATCAGTGAGGGGTATCTAGCAACACATCACTGTCTCCCGATATAAAGGAAAGAGTCTTCCAAGACTACTCCCAAATCACATCACAAGTGTGAATCTTCTTCACAAGGCATACATGTTTCCTTTGCCACTGGATGTTCTTATTGGACAAGCATGTCAAGCCTGTAACTCCAATACGATGAGCATGATTAGATCAGATGATCACTGTCATCTGGGTATGGCCATACACTTTCTCAATCATCTCATATAGGGGGGCCCTAGAACATCACACTCCTTAAACAAGGAGACGGCAATCCTGTATCTATCACTAGTGTCCTAACCTGACTCTTGATCGTCATCCAAGATAGTCTATAATCATTATATTTCAAATGATATTGAACTACCTCAAAACAATGACATTCATCATTTAGAAACACAAGTGATCTCAAGTCAAAGGACATGTGCCACTTGAAGCATACAAGGATTATTCACATTGTGACAAGCAACCGAATATCCTAGTAGGGTCTGTCCAGTACATCCAATGTACCCATGAGTCTACATCTTATTCCATGCTCGAAGCATCCTATAAGATTAGAACTCATATTAGTCTCAATCATATCAGGGCTGTCTCAAGTTCACCAAGATATCTCGACTAAGGACATTACTGCATGTCAGCCTAGCTGAACAGCTTTGAGACATTAATCAGAAGTACACTTATTACAGCAGACAAGGTAACAATCTGAATAACAACCATGCCTTTATAAACTTAAGAGTTTATTACATGATACTGTTACAATCCCAAGGCCTCAAACATTAGCCTTAAGGGCATACTACAACAATCTCCCACTTACACTTAATCTAATGGTTGAGAAACCTCAAACCCATATTATTACAGTGCTTCTCATGCTTCTGCTGCGCCAGAGGCTTGGTAAGCGGGTCTGCCAGATTGTCATCTGTATGAACCTTGCAGATTTTGATCTCGCCTCGATCAATGATCTCCCGGATCAAGTGAAACCGTCTCTGTATGTGCTTGGACTTCTGGTGCGACCGTGGTTCCTTTGCTTGTGCGATGGCTCCAGTGTTATCACAGAAGATAACCAGAGGATCTGCATGAAGGGTCCCCTTCAAGGGGGAGCGCAAGCATGTGAAACCCCTTTCAAGAGGGGGGCGAAAAACCCTTAAGGGTGGCGCATGACAATTACAAGCGGAAGCAAGGGTTTTCCATGGATCTTAGCAAGATAATATCATCAACTTGATGAAGTTTAGATCCATACCAAAGCCATGAGGAAGATGGCGACTTGGAAGCAAGAGAACAAGAGAGGTCTCCTCCACAAGGCGCGCACACAAGAAGAAGTTGGCTTGCTCCTTGTCGTCCTTTGTGCTAGCAAAGGGCTTGAAGAATCCAAATCGCTTGAAGGAGAATCCTTGGATGTCTTCTTGGTTTGGCTTGCCGAATGCCTCTCTACAACTCTCGGCGATCATGCACACTCAAGAGCACACATTTGCCCAAGAGAGAAGCCATCACGCAAAGGCGTTTCTTGGCTTAAGCGTTTAGGCGTTGAGACTTCCATATATGGTAAGTCTTCACTCCACACGTTCACACTTAGTGAACTAATCAAAACGCTTAATTAATTTGAACCATGCGTTCACATCCTTGAACCGGTTCAATTGACTTTGGTTCAACAACCAAATCAAACCAAGACCAAACCAAGACATGCCATGGTCTAAATCTAGTATGAACCATGAAGGTTCAAGATCTAACCATACATATCTAGATGCACTTGATCTCACTGATCTAGCATCAATACTCTCGATCGAAGCTTACCGATCTTAAGCTCTAATCAACCAAACATGATCAGACCAGATCTCACTTACAATCAGAGTCTACTCTCCTTTAACTGAACCAAAACAATTCAGTCCACACGATCTGACATGAGTAAGCCATATCATCAAATTGTGCGACCCTGAGGGTTTCCTTTAAATGTCGGTAACGACAACTTACATTATCACGATCAGTGAGGGGTATCTAGCAACACATCACTGTCTCCCGATATAAAGGAAAGAGTCTTCCAAGACTACACCCAAACCACAGCACAAGTGTGAATCAAACTCACGAGGCATGCATGTTTCCTTTGCCACTGGATGTTCTTATTGGACAAGCATGTCAAGCCTGTAACTCCAATAGGATGAGCATGATTAGATCAGATGATCACTGTCATCTGGGTATGGCCATACACTTTCTCAATCATCTCATATAAGGGGGCCCCTTTAGAACATCACACTCCTTGAACAAGGAGACGGCAATCCTTTATCTATCACTAGTGCCCTAACCTGACTCAAGCTCATCATCCAAGATAGTCTATAATCATTATCTTTCAAATGATATTGAACTACCTCAAAACAATGACAATCATCATTTAGAAACACAAGTGATCTCAAGTCAAAGGAAAATGTGCCACTTGCTGCTATCAAGGATTATTCACATTGTGACAAACAATTGAATATCCTAGAAGGGTCTGTCCAGTACATCCAATGTACCCATGAGTCTACATCTTATTCCATGCTCGAAGCATCCTATAAGATTAGCACACATATTAGTCTCAATCATATCAAGGCTGTCTCATGTTCACCAAGATATCTCGACTAAGGACATAGAGCCTGTCAGCCTAGCTGAACAGCTTTGAGACATTATTCAGAAGTACACTTATTACAGCAGACAAGGTAACAACCTGAATAATAACCATGCCTTTATAAACATAAGAGTTTATTACATGATACTTATACAATCCCAAGGCCTCAAACATTAGCCTTAAGGGCATACCCCAACAATCTCCCACTTGCACTTAATCTAATGGTTGAGAAATCTCAAACCCATATTGTTACAGTGCTTCTCATGCTTCTGCTGCGCCAGAGGCTTGGTAAGCGGGTCTGCCAGATTGTCATCTGCATGAACCTTGCAAATCTTGATCTCGCCTCGATCAATGATCTCCCGGATCAAGTGAAACCGTCTCTGTATGTGCTTGGACTTCTGGTGCGACCGTGGTTCCTTTGCTTGTGCGATTGCTCCAGTGTTATCACAGAAGATAACCAAAGGATCTGCACTCGAAGGAACGACACCAAGTTCTCTCACGAACTTGCGAATCCATACTGCCTCCTTGGATGCTTCCGAGGCTGCAACATACTCGGCTTCTGTTGTGGAATCAGCAACAGTTGACTGTTTGAAACTCTTCCACACCACAGCACCTCCATTCAAGCTAAAAACATAGCCTGATTGCGATCGGAAATCATCCTGGTCCGACTGGAACGAAGCGTCAGTATATCCCTCTATACTGAGTTCTTCCTGACCACCATATATCAAGAACATATCTTTGGTCCTCCGCAGATATTTTATAATGTTCTTGACTGCAATCCAGTGCGCCAAACCTGGATTACTTTGGAAACGACTGGTCACGCTTAACCCGTAAGCGATGTCTGGGCGAGTACACAACATCGCATACATTATGGACCCAATAGCCGAAGCATAAGGCGTATTGTCCATTTCATCTTTCTCAGTCTGTGTTTGTGGACACTGACTCTTCGAAAGATTCAGACCATGTCTGACTGGAAGATATCCACGTTTAGAATTCTCTAAATGGAATCTCTCCAGGACTTTATCGATGTAAGTACTCTGGCACAGCCCGAGAAGCCTCTTAGATCTATCCCGGTAGATCTTCACACCTAACACATAGGCTGCTTCTCCTAGATCTTTCATCTGGAAACATTTTCCTAACCATGCTTTAACAGCATGCAGTTCAGGAATATCATTTCCAATGATCAAGATATCATCGACGTAGAGGACTAGGAAAGTAATCACGCTCCCACTAAACCTCTTATATACACACGGGTCATCCTCGTTCTTGATGAAACCAAACTCAGAGATTGATTCATCAAAACGAATGTTCCAGCTTCTAGATGCTTGTTTAAGTCCATAAATGGACTTCTTTAACTTGCATATTTTATGACGATCTGATGGATTCGTGAAGCCTTCAGGTTGTGTCATATACACATCCTCATCCAGATTTCCATTAAGGAAAGCTGTCTTCACATCCATCTGCCAGATCTCATAATCGTAATATGCAGCTATCGCGAAAAGAATCCGAATAGACTTGAACATGGCCACAGGTGAGAAAGTTTCATCATAATCTATCCCGTAGATTTGTTTGAAACCTTTCGCAACTAGCCTGCCTTTATAGGTAACCACGTTACCATCCATGTCAATCTTCTTCTTGAAGATCCATTTACAGCCTATAGGGATTACTCCCGGAGGCGGATCAACCAAATCCCAGACTTGGTTATCTGACATGGAGTCCATCTCGGCTCGCATAGCATTAAGCCATCTAGCTGACTCCGGTCCACTGACCGCATCCGCATAAGTGAGGGGTTCATCATTATCAATGATGTAGACTCCGTCAGAGCGCTCAGGCTGACGACGGATCCTTCCCGATCTTCGCGGTTCCCGTGATATTTGAGCCTCAGGTTGTGTAGTAACCTGATCTACCGGCTCAGGCACATCCAACTGTGCTTGACTACTTTGTCCTTCATCTGGATTCTCATCCAGTTTTATTTCTCTCCCACTGGCCTCTTGCAGAAGAAATTCCTTCTCAAGAAATATGGCAGTCCGAGCAACAAATACCTTGTTCTCTTTGGGATCGTAGAAATAATAACCCTTAGTTTCCTTAGGGTAACCGACAAAGATACATTTCTCAGATCTGCTCTCCAGTTTCCCAGAGGCGAGCTTTTTGACATAAGCCTCGCAACCCCAGATCCTGATAAATGTCAAGCCAGGCTGTTTCCCATACCATAACTCATATGGCGTCTTAGAAACTGCCTTGGATGGCACTCGGTTTAGTACCTTTGCAGCTGTTTCCAGTGCAAAACCCCAAAAGGAGTATGGAAGAGTGGCCTGACTCATCATAGAACGAACCATATCAAGTAACGTTCTATTTCTCCTCTCGGACACACCATTCCATTGCGGTGTTCCTGGCGGAGTGAGCTGTGAGATAATCCCACACTCTTTCAGATAGTCAGTAAATTCTCGACTTAGGTATTCTCCACCTCGATCAGAACGAAGTGCCTTGATATTTCGGCCTAGCTGATTCTGTACTTCATTCTTGAACTCTTTGAACTTGTCAAAAGATTCACTCTTATGTCTCATTAAATAGACATATCCATACCTACTGAAATCATCAGTAAAGGTAATGAAGTACTGATAGCCACCTCTGGCATGTTTACTAAATGGCCCACACACATCACTGTGTATAAGGTCAAGTAAACCTGAAGCCCTTTGACCTTTGTTAGGAAAAGGTGACTTCGTCATTTTACCCATCAAACAAGCTTTGCATGTATCAATCTCCTCATAGGAGAATGATCCCAGCAGTCCATGATCATGCAACCGCTTAATGCGCTTCTTGTTAATATGGCCTAAACGACAATGCCATAGCAAGGTGCTGTCATCAGCATACTTGGCTTTCTTATTATCAATGTTTTGTATAGAATTTTCCATGTCCAACATGAATAACCCATTGTTAATTGAACCAGTTGCATACACAATATTATCTAGAGATAAAACACACTTTGAAATATTGCATTCAAAGGCAAATCCTTTCCTGACAAGAGCAGGAATAGAGATAATATTCTTGGAGATACTCGGTACAAAATAACAATTGTTTAATTCCAATACAATGCCAGATGGTAAAGAAATGAAATAGTCTCCTACAGCAACAGCAGCAACCCGTGCCCCGTTTCCAACGCGTAGGTCTACTTCATGCTGTCCCACCTGCCTTCTTCTCTTGAGTTCCTGTACATTTGAACAAATGTGAACTCCACATGCAGTGTCCAACACCCATGAAATAGAAGAAGATGAAACCATGACTTCCGTCACGTAAATACCTGAGCCAGAAGCGATGCTTCCCCTCTTGTCTCCTTGGAGCGCTTTACAATCCTTTTTCAGTGACCCAGCTGGCCACAGTGGAAACACCTGTTGTCCTTCGACCGCTTGACCTTCTGTTTCAGAGCCTTGCTGTAATTCTTGACAGGGGCCTTGCCCTTCTTCCCCTTCTTCTTGTTCCTTGAAGGAACCATCAAGACAGAGGTTGAAGGCTTTCCCTTCAGAGTTTCCTCAGTTGTCAAGAGCATATTCAGCAGCTCTGCCGGCGTACAATCGATTTTGTTCATATTAAAGTTAATAATGAACGCATCGAAAGAGGGCGGGAGAGACTGTAGAATAATATCCACAGCAAGCTCCTGGTTGATGGTATGCCCCAGTTTCTCCAGAGCCTCCTTGTGCCCAATCATCTTGAGCACGTGAGCTCCCACTGGGCTCCCTTCAGCCAGTTTGCTCTGAAAGAACAGCTTCGTCAGATTATAGCGTTCTGTCCTCGCCTGTGCAGCATACAGCATCTTGAGGTTCGCTATAATCTCTATAGCCGACATATCCTCATGCTGACGCTGCAGCGGTGGCGTCATAGACGCTAGCATCAGGCAAGTGACATCAATGCTATCATTGACATGCTTATCATAGGCTTCACGAACCGCCCTTGCGGCGTTCGCAGCGGGTTGAGGCGGCACAGCCGTCTCGAGGACATACAGTTTCCTCTCTGCCTTAAGAACGATCTTAAGGTGTCCGAACCAGTCAGAGAAGTTCGGCCCAGCAAACTTCTCCCTTTCTAGTAGGGATCGCACATTGAAGCTCATGGTGTTCGTTGCTGCAGGAATCTACAACAAGCAAGAACAGCAAGGTCAGTATCAATGTTAAGAATCAATCCAGGACTTGAGAAAGATTCTTTTTCTCACTATTTTGTCTGACTGAAAAATCCAGTAAACAGTCCGAAAGAGTAACACTCTTTTAGTGAGATGGGATCCAGATTTCATACTTGGTCTCCGCGTCCCGCTCAGGCGAGATAAGATGCACAGAGAAGACAAGCACTAATTTCTAGTAGGCTGTCCCAGCCAATCGCCAACCCGTGCGATTCCCCTTCATCTGGGCAATCCAGCAGACTGTGCCAACTGAGTTGGTACAACACAATCTCTGACCCCGCAGATGGCTGCCTCCATGTGCTACCATATGCGCCACATATGTAGCCTACATGGTCAAGCTGACCCGACCTACTCCCTGGACCACCACGTGCTATGCTGAGCAACGAGAAGCGATAAATCCCTTCTCTGTAACACGCAGGTGAAATCCAGCACCGTCTGAAGATAGATGGACGTGCCCACTGAGTGGGTACAACACGGCTCCAACGATAGTCAGAACGGTGAGGTTTCGCGTCAGAAGGCTTTCCGAGCTTGATATGTTAGCGTTGGATTTTAACGGTCTTTTATCTTCTTCACTATCATGCAATTCCTATGGTGATAGCAGAAGATAAACTCATGCAGTTCTAATTATATAAGCAATAAAAAGAAAGCATGGATCTTATGTGGTAAAAGCCCATGAACCCTAAGTAAGACCTTAATTTTACTTAAGTCTTCACTTGAGCTCTTTGACATCTCATCTGGTCCAACCCAGGGCCCTAGCTCCAAGAGCACCTCAGGTGCGCCACCAGCTGAATGCCCCTCTTGGATGTGTGCCTTTGTGCTCTTGTCTAATCAAAATACATTTTTGATCTATCTAGACAAGCTTTGACTCGCAGGTCAATTATACAATAGATTAATAAAAAATGTGATTCGCAGATCACAATAATATTAACTTATAATTAACCAGGCACGCAGGCCCCAGCACAGCACACATTAGGGCAACCCACATAAGATTAAATAAACAAGCATATGGTCTCAATCATCATGTGATCCAATCAAGAAATTAAATTTTTGAAAACCCCATAGGCATCAATTTTAACTTCCTTATGTGTCCTACAACCTTACAATGGTCCATTGATAGGGATCCACTCATCCATCTAGTTAGATCCCCTGCCCTTGCATGCACCGAGTCCTAACTGACCCGAGTTGACCTAATGGTCAACCATGCATGCGCTAAGGGCTTGAACAGCTTTCAAGAGTTCTGGCAAGCGGGTGTGACCCCGGGCCTAACTCAAGAGTGTTCACTGGTTGTCTCAACCAGACCTCGCTACACGCCTAAGATGCAATCGACCTATGGCCACCTCGTGCTTGCGCACAGGTGCCATCTGGTCGATCCATCTAGGCTGTCAGATGGTCTGATCAGACTATTGGATCTAACCTAGAGGTGACTTCAACCCGATCAACCCATCTAAGGGTTTATAGTAGGTGCCACTTAGGTCTAGTGAGGCGCGCAAGTGATTAGTTTTTCTTAGAAAAACTACAACGACAAGCGCCAACTTACATGCGCCAAAATAACAAAATATTCTCATGTTAAGTTTCGGCATGCAACTTAGATCTAAGCATACTTTTACATGCGCAAACATGGATCACAAAAATATATATCAAGCAATCATATTAACATGCTGCAACCGCATGCTCTGATACCAATTGAAGGGTCCCCTTCAAGGGGGAGCGCAAGCATGTGAAACCCCTTTCAAGAGGGGGGCGAAAAACCCTTAAGGGTGGCGCATGACAATTACAAGCGGAAGCAAGGGTTTTCCATGGATCTTAGCAAGATAATATGATCAACTTGATGAAGTTTAGATCCATACCAATGTTGGGGTATGCCCTTAAGGCTAATGTTTGAGGCCTTGGGATTGTATAAGTATCATGTAATAAACTCTTGAGTTTATAAAGGCATGGTTATTATTCAGGTTGTTACCTTGTCTGCTGTAATAAGTGTACTACTGAATAATGTCTCAAAGCTGTTCAGCTAGGCTGACATGCATATGTCCTTAGTCGAGATATCTTGGTGAACTTGAGACAGCCTTGATATGATTGAGACTAATATGTGTTCTAATCTTATAGGATGCTTCGAGCATGGAATAAGATGTAGACTCATGGGTACATTGGATGTACTGGACAGACCCTACTAGGATATTCAGTTGGTTGTCACAATGTGAATATTCCTTGTAAGCACCAAGTGGCACATGTCCTTTGACTTGAGATCACTTGTGTTTCTAAATGATGAATGTCATTATTTTGAGGTATTTCAATATCATTTGAAATATAATGATTATAGACTATCTTGGATAATGATCATGAGTCAGGTTAGGACACTAGTGATAGATATAGAATTGCCGTCTCCTTGTTTAAGGAGTGTGATGTTCTAAAGGGCCCCCCTAGATGAGATGATTGAGATAGTGTATGGCCATACCCAGGTGACTATGTTCATCTGATCTAATCATGCTCATCATATTGGAGTTACAAGCTTGACAAGCTTGTCCAATAAGAACATCCAGTGGCAAAGGACACATGTATGCCTTGTGAAGAAGATTCACACTTGTGCTGTGATTTGGGAGTAGTCTTGGAAGACTCTTTCCTTTATATCGGGAGACAGTGATGTGTTGCTAGATACCCCTCACTGATCGTGATAACGTGAGTTATCGTTACCGACATTTAAAGGAAACCCTCAGGGTCGCACAATTTGATGATATGGCTTACTTGAGTCAGATCGTGTGGACTGAATTGTTTGGGTTCAGTTTAAAGGGATTTAATCTCTGATTGTAAGTGAGATCTGGTCTGATCATGTTTGATTGATTAGGGCTTGAGATCGGTAAGCTTCGATCGAGAGAGATGATGCTAGATCGGTGAGATCAGAAGCATCAAGAAATGAACGGTTGGATCTTGAACCTTTAGGGTTTATTGTGATCTAGACCATATGGCTTGGGTTAATTGGTCTTGGACCAAACCGACATTGAACCGGCTCATGGATGAGCGCATGGTTCATGGGAGGTGAGTTAAGGGCTTGGTTCACTTAGGTGAACGCTTAAGCCTTCAATACTTTCCATCTTTGGAATTCGGTTTCAAGTGGATTGTGTGTAACGCCTCCACATTAGTGTGGGAGGTTACTCACTTGTCGAATTCTCTTGTGAAGGCTTCTCCAATTCGGTGGAGATAGTATTTGACGAAAACAAGAGAAAGGAGTCTCGCCAAGCAAGATTTTCCCTTCCCTTCCATACGAAAAGGAACCTTGAAGCCTTGCTAGCACAAGGACGACAAGGTGTAGGCCAATTTCTTCTTGTGTGTGGCACACTTTGGAGGAGAACCCTATCGTTCTCTAGCTTCCAAGCCGAGTCCAATCCTCATGGCAATGGTATGAATTCTCTCTTATCCATTCAATCGTTCAAAGTTGATCATGAGAACATGTAACATGCGATTAGTTGAAACCCTAGCATCTTCATGGATTGAATGAAATATGCCCCACCCATCCTTAGGGTTTTCGGCCCCCCTCTTGAAAGGGGTTTTATCCGCTTGCGCTCCCCCTAGAAGGGGACCCAACAATTGGTATCAGAGCCGGTCTTATATGTTCTTTTGATTGCTTTGAGTGATCCATGTATGTTTGTTGCTTAGATCTATGTTTTTTCTCTTCATGCGAGTATACTAGTTGATAGTATGTTTAGATTTGCGCATGTATAAGAGTTATCTTGGCGCTAGATGATTGGCGCATGTATGTTGGTTGCGGTTCATGTTATTGTAATTGTGTTTTTCAAACCCTAAATGACATGCGCGCCCAACTAGATCTAAGTTGCACCTATTGTAAACCCTTAGATGGGTTGATGGGGTTGAAAGCATCATCTTGTATAGATCAAGCTAGTCTGATCAGACCATCTGACAGCCTAGATGGGTCGACCAGATAGCACCTGTGCGCAAGCACGAGGTGGCTATAGGTTGACTGCATCAATGGCGTGTAGCGAGGTCTGGTTGAGACAACCAGTGAACACAAATGAGTTAGGCCCGGGGTCACACCCGCTTGCCAGAACTCATGTTGGTTGTTCAGCCCTAGGGGCATGCATGGTTGACCATTAGGTCAACTCGAGTCAGTTAGGACTTGGTGCATGCAAGGGCTTGGATCTAACTAGATTGATGAGTGGATCCCTATCAATGGACCATTGTAAGGTAGTAGGGCACATAAGACAAGTAAAATTGATTCCAATGGGATTTGAAAATTTTTATTTTGTCTATGGATCACATGATTGATTGAATGATGCCATGATGCTTGTTTATTTAATCTTATGTGGGTTGCCCTATTGTGTGCTGTGCTGGGGCCTGCGTGCCTGGTTAATTATAAGTTAATATTATTGTGATCTGCGAATCACATTTTTGTTAATCTATTGTATAATTGACCTGCGAGTCAAAGCTTGTCTAGATAGATCAAAATGTATTTTGATTAGACAAGAGCATAAAGGCACACATCCAAGAGGGGCATTCAGCTGGTGGCGCACCTGAGGTGCTCTTAGCGCTAGGGCCCTGGGTTGGACCAGATGAGATGCAAAAGAGCTCAAGTGAAGACTTAAGTAAAATTAAGGTCTTACTAGGGTTCATGGGCTTTTACCACATAAGATCATGCTTTCTATTTATTGCTTATATAATTAGAATTGCATGTGTTTATCTTCTGCTATCACCATAGGACTTAAATGATAGTGAAGAAGATAAAAGACCGGTAAAATCCAACGCTAACATATCAAGCTCGGAAAGCCTTCTGACGCGAAACCTCACCGTTCTGACTATCGTTGGAGCCGTGTTGTACCCACTCAGTGGGCACGTCCATCTATCTTCAGACGGTGCTGGATTTCACCTGCGTGTTACAGAGAAGGGATTTATCGCTTCTCGTTGCTCAGCATAGCATGTGGTGGTCCAGGGAGTAGGTCGGGTCAGCTTGACCATGTAGGCTACATATGTGGCGCATATGGTAGCACATGGAGGCAGCCATCTGTGGGATCAGAGACTGTGTTGTACCAACTCAGTTGGCACAGTCTGCTGGATTGCCCAGATGAAGGGGAATCGCACGGGTTGGCGATTGGCTGGGACAGCCTACTAGAAATTAATGCTTGTCATCTCTGTGCATCTTATCTCGCCTGAGCGGGACGCGGAGACCAAGTATGAAATCTGGATCCCATCTCACTAAAAGAGTGTTACTCTTTCGGACTGTTTACTGGATTTTTCAGTCAGACAAAATAGTGAGAAAAGAATCTTTCTTAAGTCCTGGATTGATTCTAAACATTGATACTAACCTTGCTGTTCTTGCATTGTTGTAGATACCTGCAGCAACGAACACCATGAGCTTCAATGTGCGATCCCTACTGGAAAGGGAGAAGTTTGCTGGGCCAAACTTCTCTGACTGGTTCGGACACCTTAAGATCGTTCTTAAGGCAGAGAGGAAACTGTATGTCCTCGAGATGGCAGTGCCGCCTCAACCCGCTGCGAACGCCGCAAGGGCGGTTCGCGAGGCCTATGAAAAGCACGTCAATGATAGCATTGATGTCGCTTGCCTGATGCTAGCGTCTATGACGCCACCGCTGCAGCGTCAGCATGAGGATATGTCGGCTATAGAGATTATAGCGAACCTCAAGATGCTGTATGCTGCACAGGCGAGGACAGAACGCTATAATCTGACGAAGCTCTTCTTTCAGAGCAAACTGGCTGAAGGGAGCCCAGTGGGAGCTCACGTGCTCAAGATGATTGGGCACAAGGAGGCTCTGGAGAAACTGGGGCATACCATCAACCAGGAGCTTGCTGTGGATATTATTCTGCAGTCTCTCCCGCCCTCTTTCGATGCGTTCATCATTAATTTTAATATGAACAAGATCGATTGTACTCCGGCAGAGCTGCTGAATATGCTCTTGACTACTGAGGAAACTCTGAAGGGAAAGCCTTCAACCTCTGTCTTGATGGTTCCTTCCAGGAACAAGAAGAAGGGGAAGAAGGGCAAGGCCCCTGTCAAGAATTACAGCAAGGCTCTGAAACAGAAGGTGAAGCGGTCGAAGGACAACAGGTGTTTCCACTGTGGCCAGCTGGGTCACTGGAAAAAGGACTGTAAAGCGCTCCAAGGAGATAAGAGGGGAAGCATCGCTTCTGGCTCAGGTATATATGTGACTGAGGTCATGTTATCTTCTTCTTCTATTTCATGGGTGTTGGACACTGCATGTGGAGTTCACATTTGTTCAAATGTACAGGAACTCAAGAGAAGAAGACAGGTGGGATAGCATGAGGTTGACCTACGCGTTGGAAACGGGGCACGGGTTGCTGCTGTTGCTGTAGGAGACTATTTCATTTCTTTACCATCTGGCATTGTATTGGAATTAAACAATTGTTATTTTGTACCCAGTATTACCAAGAATATTATCTCCATTCCTGCTCTTGTCAGGAAGGGTTTTTCCTTTGAATGCAAGACTTCAAAGTGTGTTTTAACTTATGATAATATTGTGTATGCAACTGGTTCAATTAACAATGGGTTATTCATGTTGGACATGGAATATTCTATACAAAACATTGATAATAAGAAAGCCAAATATGCTGATGACAGCACCTTGCTATGGCATAGTCGTTTAGGCCATATTAACGAGAAGCGCATTAAGCGGTTGCATGATCATGGACTGCTGGGATCATTCTCCTATAAGGAGATTGATACATGCAAAGCTTGTTTAATGGGTAAGATGACGAAGTCACCTTTTCCTAACAAAGGTCAAAGGGCTTCAGGTTTACTTGACCTTATACACAGTGATGTGTGTGGGCCATTTAGTAAACATGCCAGAGGTGGCTATCTGTACTTCATTACCTTTACTGATGATTTCAGTAGGTATGGGTATGTCTATTTAATGAGACATTGAAAGTCCCCTAAAGAGGGAAGGAAACCCTAATAGGCGCAACTAAGGGATTTAAAACAGCGGAAGAGGGTTTCTAAGATCGCATAGCATGTATTATGATCAACTTTAAAATATGAAAACAGAATTCATACCATGGCCATTTCAAGATGGCGCCTTGGAAGCAAAGATCAAATGAGATCTTCTCCTTGTCGTCACACACAGGATGATGACGCTATCTCCCTTGGTGCTCCTTGTGCTAGCAAGGTTCCAAGAGGTCCTTGTCGAGTGAAAGGGAATGATGAGATCTCGATCTCTCTTGGCCGAATCCTCCTCTATCCTTCAAGCGTCGCCGCACTCACACAAGGTGTCGAGAGGAATATGGGCGAGAGGGAAAAAACGTAGAGGCGAAAATAGAGCATACTCTATTTGGACGAGAGCACTCTCCAAGTGGAGATCATGGTTACTAAAAATAGTAACCACTCATCGCCCCAACGTTCACACCAAGTGAACATGTCGTCAACTCCTCTCCCCTTGAACCATGCGCTCATTTAGTGAGCCGGTTCATTTTGGTTCAATTTAAGAACCAATCAAGCCAAGCAACTAGCCCAAATCATAATTAAACCATAAGGCTTTTGATCTGACCGTTGATCTCTTAATGCTCCTGATCTGACCGATCTAGCATCCATTCTCTCGATCGAAGCTTACCGATCTCAAGCCCTAATCAATCAAACATGATCAGACCAGATCTCACTTACAATCAGAGATTAAATCCCTTTAAACTGAACCCAAACAATTCAGTCCACACGATCTGACTTAAGTAAGCCATATCATCAAATTGTGCGACCCTAAGGGTTTCCTTTAAATGTCGGTAACGATAACTCACGTCATCACGATCAGTGAGGGGTATCTAGCAACACATCACTGTCTCCCGATAGAAAGAAAAGAGTCTTCCAAGACTACACCCAAAAACAGCACAAGTGTGAATCAACTTCACTAGGCATACATATGTCCTTTGCCACTGGATGTTCTTATTGGACAAGCGTGTCAAGCTTGTAACTCCAATATGACGAGCATGATTAGAACAGATGAACACTGTCACCTGGGTATGGCCATACTCTTTTCTCAATCATCTCATCCAGGGGGCCCCTTTAGAACATCACACTCCTTAAACAAGGAGACGGCAATCCTATGTCTATCACTAGTGCCCTAACCTGACTCAAGATCACCATCCAAGATAGTCTATAATCATTATGTTTCAAATGATATTGAACTACCTCAAAACAATGACAATCATCATTTAGAAAACACAAGTGATCTCAAGTCAAAGGAAATGTGCCACTTGTTGCACTCAAGGATTATTCACATTGTGACAAACAATTGAATAACCTAGTAGGGTCTGTCCAGTACATCCAATGTACCCATGAGTCTACATCTTATTCCATGCTCGAAGCATCCTATAAGATTAGAACACATATTAGTCTCAATCATATCAAGGCTGTCTCATGTTCACCAAGATATCTCGACTAAGGACATATAGCATGTCAGCCCAGCTGAACAGCTTTGAGACATTATTCAGAAGAACATATATTGCAGCAGACAATGTAGACAACTGAATAATAACCATGCCTTTATAAACATAACAGTTTATTACATGATACAGACACATTCCCATAGGCCTCAAACATTAGCCTTAAGGGCATACCCCAACAATCTCCCACTTGCACTTAATCTAATGGTTGAGAAATCTCAAACCCATATTATTACAGTGCTTCTCATGCTTCTGCTGCGCCAGAGGCTTGGTAAGCGGGTCTGCCAGATTGTCATCTGTATGAACCTTGCAGACTTTGATCTCGCCACGATCTATGATCTCCCTGATCAAATGAAACCGTCTCTGTATGTGCTTGGACTTCTGGTGCGACCGTGGTTCCTTTGCTTGTGCGATTGCTCCAGTGTTATCACAGAAGATAACCAAAGGATCTACACTCGAAGGAACGACACCAAGTTCTCTCACGAACTTACGAATCCACACTGCCTCCTTGGATGCTTCCGAGGCTGCAACATACTCGACTTCTGTTGTGGAATCAGCAACAGTTGACTGTTTGAAACTCTTCCACACCACTGCTCCACCATTCAAGCTAAAAACATAGCCTGATTGCGATCGGAAATCATCCTGGTCCGACTGGAACGAAGCGTCAGTATATCCTTCAATACTGAGTTCTTCCTGACCACCATATATCAAGAACATATCTTTGGTCCTCCGCAGATATTTTAAAATGTTCTTGACTGCAATCCAGTGCGCCATACCTGGATTACTTTGGAAACGACTGGTTACGCTTAACCCGTAAGCGACGTCTGGGCGAGTACACAACATCGCATACATAATGGATCCAATAGCCGAATCATAAGGCGTATTGTCCATTTCATCTTTCTCAGTCTGTGTTTGTGGACACTGACTCTTTGAAAGATTCAGACCATGTCTGACTGGAAGATATCCTCGTTTAGAATTCTCTAAATGAAATCTCTCCAGGACCTTATCGATGTAAGTACTCTGGCACAGCCCGAGAAGCCTCTTAGATCTATCCCTGTAGATCTTCACACCTAACACATAGGCTGCTTCTCCTAAATCTTTCATCTGGAAACATTTCCTCAGCCATGCCTTCACAGCATGCATTTCAGGAATGTCATTTCCAATGATCAAGATGTCATCGACGTAGAGGACTAGAAAAGTAATCACGCTCCCACTAAACCTCTTATATACACACGGGTCATCCTCGTTCTTGATGAAACCAAATTCAGTAACTGATTCATCAAAACGAATATTCCAGCTTCTTGATGCTTGCTTAAGTCCATAAATGGACTTCTTTAACTTGCATATCTTATGACGATCTGCTGGATTAGTGAAACCTTCTGGTTGTGTCATGTACACATCCTCATCCAGATTTCCATTCAGGAAAGCTGTTTTCACATCCATCTGCCAGATCTCATAATCATAGTATGCAGCTATCGCGAAAAGAATCCGAATAGACTTAAACATGGCTACAGGTGAGAAAGTTTCATCATAATCTATCCCGTAGATTTGTTTGAAACCTTTCGCAACTAGCCTGCCTTTATAGGTAACTACGTTACCATCCATGTCAATCTTCTTCTTGAAGATCCATTTACAGCCTATAGGGATAACTCCCGGAGGCGGATCAACCAAATCCCAAACTTGGTTATCTGACATGGAGTCCATCTCGGCGCGCATAGCTTCAAGCCATCTCGCTGACTCCGGTCCACTGACCGCATCCGCATAAGTGAGGGGTTCATCATTATCAATGATGTAGACTCCGTCATAATGCTCAGGTTGTCGACGGATCCTTCCCGATCTTCGCGGTTCCCATGATATCTGAGCCTCAGGTTGTTCAATAACCTGTTCTACCGGCTCAGGCTCATCCAACTGTGCTTGACTACTTTGTCCTTCCTCTGGATTCTCATCCAGCTTTATTTCTCTCCCACTGGCCTCTTGCAGAAGAAATTCCTTCTCAAGAAATATGGCCGTCCGAGCAACAAAAACCTTGTTCTCTTTGGGATCGTAGAAATAATAACCCTTAGTTTCCTTAGGGTAACCGACAAAGATACATTTGTCAGATCTGCTCTCTAGTTTCCCAGAGGCGAGCTTTTTGACATAAGCCTCGCAGCCCCAGATCCTGATAAATGTCAAGCTTGGCTGTTTCCCATACCATAACTCATATGGCGTCTTTGAAACTGCCTTGGATGGCACTCGGTTTAGTACCTTTGCAGCTGTTTCCAGCGCAAAACCCCAAAAGGAGTATGGAAGAGTAGCCTGACTCATCATAGAACGAACCATATCAAGTAACGTTCTATTTCTCCTCTCGGACACACCATTCCATTGCGGTGTTCCTGGCGGAGTGAGCTGTGAGATGATCCCACACTCCTTCAGATAGTCAGTAAACGCATGACTTAGGTATTCACCACCTCGATCTGAGCGAAGTGCCTTGATATTTCGGCCTAGCTGATTCTGTACTTCATTTTTGAACTCTTTGAACTTGTCAAAAGATTCACTTTTATGTCTCATTAAAAAGACATACCCATACCTACTGAAATCATCAGTAAAGGTAATGAAGTACTGATAGCCACCTCTGGCATGTTTACTAAATGGCCCACACACATCACTGTGTATAAGGTCAAGTAAACCTGAAGCCCTTTGACCTTTGTGAAGAAAAGGTGACTTCGTCATTTTACCCATTAAACAAGCCTTGCATGTATCAATCTCCTTGTAGGAGAATGATCCCAGCAGTCCATGATCATGCAACCGCTTAATGCGTTTCTCGTTAATATGGCCTAAACGACTATGCCATAGCAAGGTGCTGTCATCAGCATACTTGGCTTTCTTAATATCAATTTGCTGTATAGAACATTCCATGTCCAACATGTATAACCTATTGTTAATTGAACCAGTTGCATAAACAATATTATCAAAAGACAAAATACACTTTGAAATATTGCATTCAAAGGAAAATCCCTTCCTGACAAGAGCAGGAATGGAGATAATATTTTTAGTAATACTGGGAACAAAATAACAATTGTTTAGTTCCAATACAAGTCCAGATGGTAAAGAAATGAAATAGTCTCCTACAGCAACAGCAGCAACCCGTGCCCCGTTTCCAACGCGTAGGTCCACCTCATGCTGTCCCACCTGTCTTCTTCTCTTGAGTTCCTGTACATTTGAACAAATGTGAACTCCACATGCAGTGTCCAACACCCATGATATAGAAGAAGAGAACATGACCTCAGTCACGAATATACCTGAGCCAGAAGCGAAGCTTCCCCTCTTATCTCCTTGGAGCGCTTTACAGTCCTTTTTCCAGTGACCCAGCTGGCCACAGTGGAAACACCTGTATTCCTTGGACCGCTTAACCTTTTGCTTCAGAGCCTTGCTGTAGCTCTTGACAGGGGCCTTGCCCTTCTTCCCCTTCTTCTTGTTCCTAGAAGGAACCATCAAGACAGAGGTTGAAGGCTTACCCTTCAGAGTCTCCTCAGTGGTGAGGAGCATATTCAGCAGCTCTGCCGGAGTACAATCGATTTTGTTCATATTAAAGTTAATAATGAACGCGTCGAATGAAGGCGGGAGAGACTGTAGAATAATATCCACAGCAAGCTCCTGGTTGATGGTGTGCCCCAGTTTCTCCAGAGCTTCCTTGTGCCCAATCATCTTGAGCACGTGAGCTCCCACTGGGCTCCCTTCAGCCAGTTTGCTCTGAAAGAAGAGCTTCGTCAAATTGTAGCGCTCTGTCCTCGCCTGTGCAGCATACAGCATCTTGAGGTTCGCTATAATCTCTATAGCCGACATATCCTCATGCTGACGCTGCAGCGGTGGCGTCATAGACGCTAGCATCAGGCAAGCGACATCAATGCTATCATTGACGTGCTTTTCATAGGCTTCCCGAACCGCCCTTGCGGCGTTCGGAGCGGGCTGCGGCGGTATCGCCGTCTCGAGGACATACAGTTTCCTCTCTGCCTTAAGAACGATCTTAAGGTGTCCAAACTAGTCAGAGAAGTTCGGCCCAGCAAACTTCTCCCTTTCCAGTAGGGATCGCACATTGAAGTTCATGGTGTTCGTTGCTGCAGGTATCTACAACAATGCAAGAACAGCAAGGTCAGTATCAATGTATAAGAATCAATCAGGACTTAAGAAAGATTCTTTTTCTCACTATTTTATCTGGCTGAAAAATCCAGCAAAACAGCCCGAAAGAGTAGTACTCTTTTAGTGAGATGGGATCCGGATTTCATACTTGGTCTCCGCGTCCCGCTCAGGCGAGATAAGATGCACAGAGAGTACAAGCACTAATCTCCGGTAGGCATTCCCTGCCGATCGCCAACCCGTGCGATTCCCCTTCATCTGGGCAATCCAGCAGACTGTGCCAACTGAGTTGGTACAACACAGTCTCTGACCCCACAGATGGCTGCCTCCATGTGCTACCATATGCGCCACATATGTAGCCTACACGGTCAAGCTAACCCGACCTACTCCCTGGACCACCATGTGCTATGCTGAGCAACGAGAAGGGATAAATCCCCACTCTGTAACACACAGGTGTAGTCCCACACCGTCTGAAGATAGATGGACGTGCCCACTGAGTGGGTACAACACGGCTCCAACGATAATCAGAACAGTGAGGTTTCGCGTCAGAAGGCTTACGAGCTTGATATTAAGCGTTGGATTTTTCACGGTCTTTTATCTTCTTCACTATCATGCAATTCCTATGGTGATAGCAGAAGATAAACTTAATCATGCAATTCTAATATTTAAACAATAAATAAAAGAAAGCATGAATCTTATGTGGTAAAAGCCCATAGCCCTAGTGAGACCTTAACCTAACTTAAGTCTTCACTTGCTCTTCATGGGTCTTTTGCTGCTCATCTGGCCCAAACCAGGGCCCAAGCGCCAATTACAGCACAGGTGCGCCCACCAGGGAAAATGCGCCTGGTCCCAGAGTCGAACCCTGGACCTCCCACCTGGTCAAGCCACTGCTGCATGCGCCTCTGCCAAGTGTGCTCTGTGCTCTTGTCTAATTAAATTACAAATTTAACTATCTAGACAAGATTGACACGCAGGTCAATTACAATTTTATAAATTAAAGCGATGTGATGCGCAGATCACAATAATTAATTTACAATTTTTAAATCCCAGGCACGCAGGCCCCAGCACAGCACACAATTAATATGAGCAGCCCACATAAGACTAAATAGACAAACATATGCATCCAATCAGCAATCATGTGATCCATAAAAATTAAAATTTTCGAAAAACCCCATGGGATCAATTTTAATTTCCTTATTCGCCCTTACTACCTTACAACGGTCCATTACTAGGGATCCACTCATCCAACCTAGTCAGATCTACTGCCCTTGCATGCACCAAGTCCTAACTGACTTGTGTCGACCATAAGGTCAACCATGCATGCGCCAGGGCTGAACAACCACAATGAGGTCTGGCAAGCGGGTGTGACCCCGGGCCTGACTCATGTGTGTTCATAAGTTGTCTCAATCAGACATCGCTACACACCTGTCTGCAGTCGACCTATAGCCACCATAGGCTTGCGCCAAGGTGCTAACTGGTCGACCCATTCAGGCTGTCAGATGGTCTGATCAGACTGTTGGATCTAACCTAGGGGATGACTTCAACCCTAGTAACCCGTCTAAGGGTTTACAGTAAGGCCTTAGATCTATAGTGAGTCGCGCATGTGTTTAAGTTTTTAAGAAAACCAACAACATTGTAAATGCGCCAAGACATCAAACATGCGCAAGATATAGAAACATACATATGGATGTATTTTCGCAAGATGATACATAATATCATGAAACTTTCGCATGTCAATAAGATCTAGGCATATGCGCAAATATGGATCAAACATTAAGCAATCATAAAAACATGCATGATAAACTGGCTCTGATACCAATTGAAAGTCCCCTAAAGAGGGAAGGAAACCCTAATAGGCGCAACTAAGGGATTTAAAACAGCGGAAGAGGGTTTCTAAGATCGCATAGCATGTATTATGATCAACTTTAAAATATGAAAACAGAATTCATACCATGGCCATTTCAAGATGGCGCCTTGGAAGCAAAGATCAAATGAGATCTTCTCCTTGTCGTCACACACAGGATGATGACGCTATCTCCCTTGGTGCTCCTTGTGCTAGCAAGGTTCCAAGAGGTCCTTGTCGAGTGAAAGGGAATGATGAGATCTCGATCTCTCTTGGCCGAATCCTCCTCTATCCTTCAAGCGTCGCCGCACTCACACAAGGTGTCGAGAGGAATATGGGCGAGAGGGAAAAAACGTAGAGGCGAAAATAGAGCATACTCTATTTGGACGAGAGCACTCTCCAAGTGGAGATCATGGTTACTAAAAATAGTAACCACTCATCGCCCCAACGTTCACACCAAGTGAACATGTCGTCAACTCCTCTCCCCTTGAACCATGCGCTCATTTAGTGAGCCGGTTCATTTTGGTTCAATTTAAGAACCAATCAAGCCAAGCAACTAGCCCAAATCATAATTAAACCATAAGGCTTTTGATCTGACCGTTGATCTCTTAATGCTCCTGATCTGACCGATCTAGCATCCATTCTCTCGATCGAAGCTTACCGATCTCAAGCCCTAATCAATCAAACATGATCAGACCAGATCTCACTTACAATCAGAGATTAAATCCCTTTAAACTGAACCCAAACAATTCAGTCCACACGATCTGACTTAAGTAAGCCATATCATCAAATTGTGCGACCCTAAGGGTTTCCTTTAAATGTCGGTAACGATAACTCACGTCATCACGATCAGTGAGGGGTATCTAGCAACACATCACTGTCTCCCGATAGAAAGAAAAGAGTCTTCCAAGACTACACCCAAAAACAGCACAAGTGTGAATCAACTTCACTAGGCATACATATGTCCTTTGCCACTGGATGTTCTTATTGGACAAGCGTGTCAAGCTTGTAACTCCAATATGACGAGCATGATTAGAACAGATGAACACTGTCACCTGGGTATGGCCATACTCTTTTCTCAATCATCTCATCCAGGGGGCCCCTTTAGAACATCACACTCCTTAAACAAGGAGACGGCAATCCTATGTCTATCACTAGTGCCCTAACCTGACTCAAGATCACCATCCAAGATAGTCTATAATCATTATGTTTCAAATGATATTGAACTACCTCAAAACAATGACAATCATCATTTAGAAAACACAAGTGATCTCAAGTCAAAGGAAATGTGCCACTTGTTGCACTCAAGGATTATTCACATTGTGACAAACAATTGAATAACCTAGTAGGGTCTGTCCAGTACATCCAATGTACCCATGAGTCTACATCTTATTCCATGCTCGAAGCATCCTATAAGATTAGAACACATATTAGTCTCAATCATATCAAGGCTGTCTCATGTTCACCAAGATATCTCGACTAAGGACATATAGCATGTCAGCCCAGCTGAACAGCTTTGAGACATTATTCAGAAGAACATATATTGCAGCAGACAATGTAGACAACTGAATAATAACCATGCCTTTATAAACATAACAGTTTATTACATGATACAGATACATTCCCATAGGCCTCAAACATTAGCCTTAAGGGCATACCCCAACAGACATAAAAGTGAATCTTTTGACAAGTTCAAAGAGTTCAAAAATGAAGTACAAAATCAGTTAGGCCGAAATATCAAGGCACTTCGTTCTGATCGAGGTGGAGAATACCTAAGTCGAGAATTTACTGACTATCTGAAAGAGTGTGGGATTCTCTCGTAGCTCACTCCGCCAGGAACACCGCAATGGAATGGTGTGTCCGAGAGGAGAAATAGAACGTTACTTGATATGGTTCGTTCTATGATGAGTCAGGCCACTCTTCCATACTCCTTTTGGGGTTTTGCACTGGAAACAGCTGCAAAGGTACTAAACCTGTAACATCCCACATTCTTAACCCCAAACTAATGGCACAATTCACAAATGATACAGGATGTTTCATATAAGATCGATCATATGCTAGGTAAAACCGAGTTCAAGAAAACACGATCTGAAAAATTTCCATAAATTCATACATACAAATTCACAAAACTCAAATCTCATAAATCTCATAAGGGTACCTGCCACCACGCAATCCTTGCACTAGACATATGCAAGGCAACAGTTATATCAAATCCGATGGCATAAATACAATTCGATTCGAAATTCAAAACAAAGCCACAAAGTCGATTTTATAAACTCATACCAAACACCGAAACCAGGCTGAAGCCCACGGTGATACAAAAATCAAACTCATAAGACTGCCATAACCGGCAACATAATTCACATAGTTCACATAGTCTCATGATTCACATAGTTCATATAATTTATGTTAAGGCCACAACCGGCCCCAAGAATTAAGCATAAAAATTCTTAAAACAGCAAACAGCATAATTATCCACGCCAAAGCACTCAAGACATGCGCCCCTGCTCTATGCCTGAAAATAGTGAGGGGTGAGCTACACAGCCCAGTGAGTGGATAGTCTAAATCGACCATCCAGAACATACATTCAAAAATATAGGCAGATTATTTTAAAAATCTTTAACAGGAACATTATGTCAACATATAACAAAATAAAGAAACAGAAGTCATATAGACAGTCAGATGTACACACTAGCATATAACAAACTCAGGTTCTAGAGTTTTACTCTAAACCAATTAAACACATATATTCCAAACCAACTAAACACACCATACTTAATTAACCTAGTTGTCCAGCATAATCAGTAGTGACCAATATGGTCTAACCCGGCTTGGCCAAAGCACTGGGAGCTGCAAAATCTCGTGCAACACATAAACATGGATAGTGAGTAGAATCAAGAGGTGGCCCCCGCCAGGTCACGACGTGGCACTTTGCTCTATCACCCCATAAACACATCGATGGATTGTGTGTAGATTCAAGAGGTGGCCCCCGTCAGGTCATGACGTGGCACTTTGCTCCACACACCCAACATCATAAACCGAGTGATGACATCAAGAGGTGGCCCCTGTCTGATCAAGACATGGCACTTTGCGTCTTATATCACCCCAACACATAAAAGAGTAATGACATCAAGAGGTGGCCCCTGTCCGACCAAGACATGACACTTTGCGTCAAAACCCGTTCTCCCAAAAGGTTCCTACTGGACAACAGACATATCTTATTTCATATTTCACAAAGGTGAACATATTTCACAAAGGTGGACTCCTAAGTGTCAACTAGACTCTAGGATAGTCATCACAAAAATCATATCGGGCAGGCTGAACATCAACCCCCATCACAATAATCATAATAGGCAGGCTGAACATCAACCTCCTCACATATCACAATACAGGGCTGAAATTCAAACCCTTAACATAACACATAAGGACTATCCCCTTGAGTTCATAGTTACACCTAGCCTTAGTCCTAACCATCACATAATCACATAATTTTCCAAATTCACATAACCCATAATTTTCCAAATTCACATAATCACACATATTGTTCAAAATTCACAAGATCACACATATTGTTCAAAATTCACATGATCACACAGATTGTTCAAAATTCACATGATCACACAGATTGTTCAAAATTCACATGATCACACATATTGTTCAAAATTCACATGATCACACATATTGTTCAAAATTATATAACATAACACATAATATTTTATATTCGAATATCAACGAATATAGTGTAGTCCTTAAATTTCATGCTGATTAGTTTAATCAAACCTTGCTATGTTGTCACTCAAGTTTCTCAAATACAGATACATAGCCATAAATATAACACCATAATTATTTAACATATTACACACACCAAGAAACAGTCATATCAAGCATCCATAAAATCAACTTAAAATTTAAAACAAGTATTCATATAAATTACTTTACAAATTACCACATATAACATATTAACTACAAACACCAAAATTCGGTTTTCATAGACAATTATCAAGGTCATCAAGGTTTCGGTTTTCATGTTAACTACAAACATCAATTTCGGTTTTCATAAACAATTATCAAGAACATCAAGATTTCGGTTTTCATGTTAACTACAAACATCATTGATTTAATGTTACCAAAATTGATTTCGGTTTAACTATAATTAACAAGAATTTCATACCCAAAATTCAATGATTTAATGCTACCAAAATTCCTATAAAAATACCTTAAATTTCATACAAATTTTCGGTTAAATAGTCATCATATAATCACCTTTGAAAAATTCGGTTTTCATGATATATTCAACTTTACAAAATTCGGTTTTCATCATAGTGAAGTCTTGAATTTCGGTTTTAGCATGGTAAGATTTCCAACAAGCGAATATATCATCTAACTCATCAATTAACACAAACAAATAGATAGAAATCAATTAGACAACCCACTCACCTTGAACCGAGAACACAAGGTGAAAAACCCTTCCAAAAATTCGTCTAAGGCTTTGAAAGATGCTACCAAACACCAAGGAATAATTCGCCAAAGGGAAAGAGATGGAGAAATCACCAAAATCGCCTCAAGAACTCTTCAAGAATCGCCTAAGTTCCTCAAGAAGTCGCCAAGTTCTTCAAGCCGTCGCCCAAGGTTTCTTTCAAGCCAAAAAATCGCCAACACTCTACCCTAACCGAAATATTAATTTGAATTTTTGGTTTTTAACTCTTAACCCATTAACCCATTAATTCAAATCGGGTTTAATCCATTTAACTAATAATTTAAATTTTAAAAACCCAATTAGCGCCAACCCAAAAACCCATTAATTTAACCATTAACTTAACGAAAATCCAATAAGGTCTAATTAACATCCAATAAGGGTTTAATTAACCAATAAGGTCTAATTAATTAACTTACAACTTACAACCCATAAATCCTAATTAATTTACCATGAACAACCAACAATAATTTATCATAAAATTAACAGCCAATAATCAAACAAATAATCTCTAATTAATTTACAATAAATTAACAACCAAAAACTTCTAGTTAAGTAACTATTAACAACCAATACATAAAACAATATCACAGCTAATGATTTTATTTAAATCCAAATAATGCTTACCAGGACTCAAGATCCTTGGATCTTACATCCCTCCCTCCTTATAAAGCTTTAGTCCTCTAAAGCTCAGCATCCATATCATCAAAGAGGTAAGCATAAAATTTCCTCATATCAGCTTCAGTCTCCCATGTCGCCTCCTCAACTGACTGATTTCCCCAGATAACCTTTACCAAAGGTATAGTCTTGTTCCTCAGAACTTTATCCTTTCTATCCACAATCCGGAGAGGTCTTTCCTCAAATGTCAAGTCACTCTGAATCTGAAGAGGTTCCAACTCTAATACATGAGATGGATCAGGATGATATTTCCTCAAAGCAGAGACATGGAATACATTATGCACATGATCCATAGCAGGAGGTAAAGCCAATCGGTAAGCCACTGGACCAACTCTCTCAATAATATCAAAAGGGCCTACAAACCTAGGGCTCAACTTGCCCTTTTTGCCAAATCTCATAACACCCTTAGTAGGTGACACCTTCAAGAACACATGATCCCCTACCATAAACTCCAAGGAACGACGACGGTCGTCAGCATAACTCTTCTGTCTGTCCCGAGCAATTTTCAGTTTATCCTGGATCTCTCTGACCTTATCAGTAGTCTCCTGAACTGCATCAGATCTCAAAATCATTCTGTCACCAGTTTCCTCCCAACACAAGGGAGTCCTACACCTTCTCCCATACAAGGCCTCATAAGGAGCCATCTGAATACTGGAGTGGAAACTATTATTATAAGTGAACTCTATCAAAGATAGATCCCGGTTCCACTCAGAACTCCAATCAACCACATAGGCTCTCAACAAATCTTCTAGAGTCTGTATAGTACGCTCCGTCTGGCCATCAGACTGAGGATGGTATGCTGTACTAAAACTCAACTTAGTACCCAAACCCTCCTGTAAACTCTTCCAAAACCTGGACAAAAACCGAGAGTCCCTATCAGACACAATATCAACAGGTACTCCATGCAGTCTGACTATCTCATCAATGTACAATCTGGCCAGCCTCTCTAAAGAATAAGTCATCTTAATCGGAAGAAAATGGGCTGATTTAGTGAGTCTATCAACAATCACCCAAATAGCATCATGACCCAATCTGGTTCTGGGCAAACCACATACAAAATCCATACTGATACATTCCCACTTCCACTCAGGAATAGGAAGGGGCTGCAACAAACCACCAGGCTTCTGGTGTTCAGCCTTCACAGTCTGACAGGTTAAACACCTAGAGACAAAATCAAACACTTCTTTCTTCATACCCGGCCACCAAAAACTTTTCTTGAGGTCCTGATACATCTTAGTCACACCAGGATGTAGAGAATATTTGGAGTTATGGCTGTCCTCCAATATTTCTTTCCTCAAGCTTGGTTCCTCAGAGACACATACCCTTCCACGAAACCGAAGAATACCATCATCAGACAGGCTAAAATCCTCAACTGCGCCATCAACCAGACTATCCCTGATCTGAACTAATTTCGGATCCACAGACTGCTGATCTCTGATCTTCTGCAACAAAGCAGACTGTACTCTGAGAAAAGCCACATAACCAGACTGAACTTTAGGAGTAACACTGATCCTGAGATCACTGAACTCCTGCAGTAACCGCCACTCACTGACTCGTAAAGCAGCTACTGAAGTAACTGGATGTCTGCTCAGAGCATCCGCCACCACATTGGCCTTTCCAGCCTGATACTGAATGGAGAAGTCATAGTCTTTGATCAACTCCATCCATCTTCTCTGTCTCATGTTCAAGTCCTTCTGAGTGAAGATATACTTGAGACTCTGGTGATCAGTGAACAGATCAAACTCCTGACCCAACAAATAGTGACGCCATATCTTCAAAGCAAAGACTACGGCCGCCAACTCTAAGTCATGAGTAGGGTAGTTCAATTCATACTCCTTCAGTTGTCTCGAAGCATAGGCTACCACAGAACCCTTCTGCATCAAGACACAACCCAACCCTTTGCCAGAAGCATCTGTATAAACAGTAAACCTTTCCCCATCACTAGGTATAATGAGGATCGGTGTACTAGTCAATCTCCTTTTCAGCTCTTGAAAACTCTCTTCACACTTATCATCCCAAATAAACTTAGCCTCCTTTCTGGTTAATTTAGTTAAAGGACCCGCCAGCTTGGAGAATCCCTCAACAAATCGCCGGTAGTAACCCGCTAAACCCAGAAAACTCCTGATCTCAGTAGCACTAGTCGGTCTTCCCCAATTAAGAATAGCTTGCACTTTAACTGGATCCACAGACACCCCTTGACCAGAAATCACATGACCCAGAAAACTGATCTTCTCTAGCCAGAACTCACACTTGCTAGCCTTGGCATATAACCGGTTCTTCCTCAAGATCTCCAGCACTCTGCGCAAGTCACTGACATGATCTGAAGTAGTCCGTGAGTATACCAAAATATCGTCTATAAAGACTACCACACAAGAGTCAAGCAAGTCGTGAAACACCCTGTTCATCAAATCCATGAAGACAGCAGGTGCATTCGTCAGTCCAAAAGGCATAACTAAAAATTCGAAATGCCCATACCTGGTCCTGAAAGCAGTCTTAAATATATCCTCATTCTTGACTCTAAGCTGATAATATCCTGATCTCAGATCAATCTTAGAGAACACTGTCGCTCCCTGTAATTGATCAAATAGATCATCAATTCTGGGAAGAGGATACTTATTCTTGATAGTCACTTGGTTCAGTTGCCTGTAGTCTATACACATCCTCAGGGTTCCATCTTTCTTCTTTACAAACAACACTGGCGCTCCCCAGGGAGAAGCACTAGGCCGAATATACCCTTTCTCTAGCAATTCCTCCAGTTGTTTCTTAAGCTCGGCCAACTCTGAAGTAGCCATACGATAAGGAGCTATGGAGATAGGTGCCGTACCTGGCGCCAACTCAATGCCAAATTCTACTTCTCTTATTGGTGGCAAGCCTGAAAATTCCTCAGAGAACACATCAGGAAATTCTTTCACCACCTCCATCTGAGTCAGATCAGAAGTAGAATCATCCTGCACCTTAACATGCGCAAGATAACCCTTGCACCCATTAGCAAGTAATTTCCTGGCCTGCAGGAAAGATATCACATGCGGTCCTTGGTCTGACACTAGACCTCTCACAAACAGTCGATTCCCATCTAACAAATTCAAAGTGATTACTTTCTCAAAGCAATCCACAGAGGCATGATGGGAAGACAACCAATCCATTCCTAAGATGATATCATAATCTTGCATGTCTAAGAGGATTAGATCTACCAGAAACTCATAACCCTCTACATGTACTACACAGTCAGCACACACAGTATCTGTAGATAACGATTTTCCTAAGGGAGTACTCACAGACACAACATAATCTAGCATCTTAGGTACAACAGGTAAACATGCAGCAAATTTAACAGATATAAAAGATAAATTTGCACCAGGGTCAAATAATATGCGGGCTAACTGATCAAATACGAATAAAGTACCTTCCACGACGGATCGGGAAGCTCGTGTATCCTTCTCAGCCACAGCATACACTCTAGTCTGGACTGTAGGCTTATCTGCGCCTCTAGGTTGCATCTCAGGTTCTCTGCAGTCCTTAGCCATGTGCCCTGGTTTCTTACACCTGAAGCATATACCATTCTTCCTATGACAGTCTTTCACTAGATGTCCCTTGAGCCCACAATAACTACAAGTGATACCGTTTCTTACATCCCTGGCATCCCTGAACTGCTGCGGTGCATCCCTGGTCTGCTGCGGTGCCTTGTAGGAGTAAGGCTTATACCTGCTCTTCTTGTAGTCCTTATGCTTAGGGTACTTCTTACCCTTGCCGCCACTACCATACTGAGGAACCGCCGCCTCAGCTGCAGGAACTACTGTCACGGCAACATGAGAACTCCTCTCAGCTATGTATCTCTCAATGGTGCGTGCTCGCCCAACAGTCTCAACATAGGTCTCCAAATGTTGAGCACCAACCTGCTCTCTAATGTCCCATCTGAGACCTCTGAGAAACTTAGTAGCTCTCCTCCTTTCAGTGTTTATCAGGTGAGGAGCATACTTTCCCAATTTCGTGAACTGTACTTCATACTGGTCCACCGTCATATCACCCTGCTCCAGGTGAATAAATGCCACTTCTCGGTCCTCCACCAAACTATCTGGGAAGTACTTCTCGTTAAATCGAGACAAGAAGTAAGGCCAATCTACAGTCTCATGTCTTTCTTCGGCAAGTCTCACCACGCCTTTCCACCACTCATCTGCGTCAGCACGCATCATATAGGTGGTCAAACATAACTTATCTTCGTCCGAGCAACGCATAACTTGGAAAATCTTTTCCAAGCATAACTGCCAGTTCTCGGCAGTACTGGATTCTGAGCCCCCATAAAAAGAGCTAGGACCCAGTTTCTGGAATTCACTCACAACCACAGTAAGGAAATCAAACATAAACCTATCAGGTGTCTAGCAATACACAAACATGTTTTCCCCCGAACTAAGTTTTAGCTAGCCAACTGCTCTGATACCATTCTGTAACATCCCACATTCTTAACCCCAAACTAATGGCACAATTCACAAATGATACAGGATGTTTCATATAAGATCGATCATATGCTAGGTAAAACCGAGTTCAAGAAAACACGATCTGAAAAATTTCCATAAATTCATACATACAAATTCACAAAACTCAAATCTCATAAATCTCATAAGGGTACCTGCCACCACGCAATCCTTGCACTAGACATATGCAAGGCAACAGTTATATCAAATCCGATGGCATAAATACAATTCGATTCGAAATTCAAAACAAAGCCACAAAGTCGATTTTATAAACTCATACCAAACACCGAAACCAGGCTGAAGCCCGCGGTGATACAAAAATCAAACTCATAAGACTGCCATAACCGGCAACATAATTCACATAGTTCACATAGTCTCATGATTCACATAGTTCATATAATTTATGTTAAGGCCACAACCGGCCCCAAGAATTAAGCATAAAAATTCTTAAAACAGCAAACAGCATAATTATCCACGCCAAAGCACTCAAGACATGCGCCCCTGCTCTATGCCTGAAAATAGTGAGGGGTGAGCTACACAGCCCAGTGAGTGGATAGTCTAAATCGACCATCCAGAACATACATTCAAAAATATAGGCAGATTATTTTAAAAATCTTTAACAGGAACATTATGTCAACATATAACAAAATAAAGAAACAGAAGTCATATAGACAGTCAGATGTACACACTAGCATAT
The DNA here is from genome assembly GCA_027563935.2 of Costus lasius. Classification (NCBI taxonomy): domain Eukaryota; kingdom Viridiplantae; phylum Streptophyta; class Magnoliopsida; order Zingiberales; family Costaceae; genus Costus; species Costus lasius. Next base: position 67,907,698 of record CM050448.1, on the reverse strand, counting down.
AACAAACTCAGGTTCTAGAGTTTTACTCTAAACCAATTAAACACATATATTCCAAACCAACTAAACACACCATACTTAATTAACCTAGTTGTCCAGCATAATCAGTAGTGACCAATATGGTCTAACCCGGCTTGGCCAAAGCACTGGGAGCTGCAAAATCTCGTGCAACACATAAACATGGATAGTGAGTAGAATCAAGAGGTGGCCCCCGCCAGGTCACGACGTGGCACTTTGCTCTATCACCCCATAAACACATCGATGGATTGTGTGTAGATTCAAGAGGTGGCCCCCGTCAGGTCATGACGTGGCACTTTGCTCCACACACCCAACATCATAAACCGAGTGATGACATCAAGAGGTGGCCCCTGTCTGATCAAGACATGGCACTTTGCGTCTTATATCACCCCAACACATAAAAGAGTAATGACATCAAGAGGTGGCCCCTGTCCGACCAAGACATGGCACTTTGCGTCAAAACCCGTTCTCCCAAAAGGTTCCTACTGGACAACAGACATATCTTATTTCATATTTCACAAAGGTGAACATATTTCACAAAGGTGGACTCCTAAGTGTCAACTAGACTCTAGGATAGTCATCACAAAAATCATATCGGGCAGGCTGAACATCAACCCCCATCACAATAATCATAATAGGCAGGCTGAACATCAACCTCCTCACATATCACAATACAGGGCTGAAATTCAAACCCTTAACATAACACATAAGGACTATCCCCTTGAGTTCATAGTTACACCTAGCCTTAGTCCTAACCATCACATAATCACATAATTTTCCAAATTCACATAACCCATAATTTTCCAAATTCACATAATCACACATATTGTTCAAAATTCACAAGATCACACATATTGTTCAAAATTCACATGATCACACAGATTGTTCAAAATTCACATGATCACACAGATTGTTCAAAATTCACATGATCACACATATTGTTCAAAATTCACATGATCACACATATTGTTCAAAATTATATAACATAACACATAATATTTTATATTCGAATATCACCGAATATAGTGTAGTCCTTAAATTTCATGCTGATTAGTTTAATCAAACCTTGCTATGTTGTCACTCAAGTTTCTCAAATACAGATACATAGCCATAAATATAACACCATAATTATTTAACATATTACACACACCAAGAAACAGTCATATCAAGCATCCATAAAATCAACTTAAAATTTAAAACAAGTATTCATATAAATTACTTTACAAATTACCACATATAACATATTAACTACAAACACCAAAATTCGGTTTTCATAGACAATTATCAAGGTCATCAAGGTTTCGGTTTTCATGTTAACTACAAACATCAATTTCGGTTTTCATAAACAATTATCAAGAACATCAAGATTTCGGTTTTCATGTTAACTACAAACATCATTGATTTAATGTTACCAAAATTGATTTCGGTTTAACTATAATTAACAAGAATTTCATACCCAAAATTCAATGATTTAATGCTACCAAAATTCCTATAAAAATACCTTAAATTTCATACAAATTTTCGGTTAAATAGTCATCATATAATCACCTTTGAAAAATTCGGTTTTCATGATATATTCAACTTTACAAAATTCGGTTTTCATCATAGTGAAGTCTTGAATTTCGGTTTTAGCATGGTAAGATTTCCAACAAGCGAATATATCATCTAACTCATCAATTAACACAAACAAATAGATAGAAATCAATTAGACAACCCACTCACCTTGAACCGAGAACACAAGGTGAAAAACCCTTCCAAAAATTCGTCTAAGGCTTTGAAAGATGCTACCAAACACCAAGGAATAATTCGCCAAAGGGAAAGAGATGGAGAAATCACCAAAATCGCCTCAAGAACTCTTCAAGAATCGCCTAAGTTCCTCAAGAAGTCGCCAAGTTCTTCAAGCCGTCGCCCAAGGTTTCTTTCAAGCCAAAAAATCGCCAACACTCTACCCTAACCGAAATATTAATTTGAATTTTTGGTTTTTAACTCTTAACCCATTAACCCATTAATTCAAATCGGGTTTAATCCATTTAACTAATAATTTAAATTTTAAAAACCCAATTAGCGCCAACCCAAAAACCCATTAATTTAACCATTAACTTAACGAAAATCCAATAAGGTCTAATTAACATCCAATAAGGGTTTAATTAACCAATAAGGTCTAATTAATTAACTTACAACTTACAACCCATAAATCCTAATTAATTTATCATGAACAACCAACAATAATTTATCATAAAATTAACAGCCAATAATCAAACAAATAATCTCTAATTAATTTACAATAAATTAACAACCAAAAACTTCTAGTTAAGTAACTATTAACAACCAATACATAAAACAATATCACAGCTAATGATTTTATTTAAATCCAAATAATGCTTACCAGGACTCAAGATCCTTGGATCTTACAAAACCGAGTGCCATCCAAGGCAGTTTCTAAAACGCCATATGAGTTATGGTATGGGAAACAGCCTAGCTTGACATTTATCAGGATCTGGGGTTGCGAGGCTTATGTCAAAAAGCTCGCCTCTGGGAAACTGGAGAGCAGATCTGAGAAATGCATCTTTGTCGGTTACCCTAAGGAAACTAAGGGTTATTATTTCTACGATCCCAAGAAGAACAAGGTATTTGTTGCTCGGACGGCCATATTTCTTGAGAAGGAGTTTCTTCTGCAAGAGGCCAGTGGGAGAGAAATAAAACTGGATGAGAATCCAGATGAAGGACAAAGTAGTCAAGCACAGTTGGATGAGCCTGAGCCGGTAGATCAGGTTATTGAACAACCTGAGGCTCAGATATCACGGGAACCGCGAAGATCGGGAAGGATCCGTCGACAGCCTGAGCGCTATGACGGAGTCTACATCATTGATAATGATGAACCCCTCACCTATGCGGATGCGGTCAGTGGACCGGAGTCAGCTAGATGGCTTGAAGCTATGCGAGCCGAGATGGACTCCATGTCAGATAACCAAGACTGGGATTTGGTTGATCCGCCTTCGGGAGTAATCCCTATAGGCTGTAAATGGATCTTCAAGAAGAAGATTGACATGGATGGTAACGTGGTTACCTATAAAGGCAGGCTAGTAGCGAAAGGTTTCAAACAAATCTACGGGATAGATTATGATGAAACTTTCTCTCCTGTAGCCATGTTTAAGTCTATTCGGATTCTTTTCGCGATAGCTGCATATTACGATTATGAGATCTGGCAGATGGATGTGAAAACAGCTTTCCTTAATGGAAATCTGGATGAGGATGTGTATATGACACAACCTGAAGGTTTCACTAATCCAGCAGATCGTCATAAAATATGCAAGTTAAAGAAGTCCATTTATGGACTTAAACAAGCATCAAGAAGCTGGAATATTCGTTTTGATGAATCAATCTCTGAGTTTGGTTTCATCAAGAACGAGGACGACCCGTGTGTATATAAGAGGTTTAGTGGGAGCGTGATTACATTCCTAATCCTCTACGTCGATGATATCTTGATCATTGGAAATGATATTCCTGAACTGCATGCTGTTAAAGCATGGTTAAGGAAATGTTTCCAGATGAAAGATCTAGGAGAAGCAGCCTATGTATTAGGTGTGAAGATCTACAGGGATAGATCTAAGAGGCTTCTCGGGCTGTGCCAGAGTACTTACATCGATAAGGTCCTGGAGAGATACCATTTAGAGAATTCTAAAAGGGGATATCTTCCAGTCAGACATGGTCTGAATCTTTCAATGAGTCAGTGTCCACAAACACAAACTGAGAAAGATGAAATGGACAATACGCCTTATGCTTCGGCTATTGGGTCCATTATGTATGCGATGTTGTGTACTCGCCCTGACGTCGCTTACGGGTTAAGCGTAACCAGTCGATTCCAAAGTAATCCAGGTTTGGCGCACTGGATTGCAGTCAAGAACATTATAAAATATCTGCGGAGGACCAAAGATATGTTCTTGATATATGGTGGTCAGGAAGAACTCAGTATAGAGGGATATACTGACGCTTCGTTCCAGTCGGACCAGGATGATTTCCGATCGCAATCAGGCTATGTTTTTAGCTTGAATGGAGGTGCTGTGGTGTGGAAGAGTTTCAAACAGTCAACTGTTGCTGATTCCACAACAGAAGCCGAGTATGTTGCAGCCTCGGAAGCATCCAAGGAGGCAGTATGGATTCGCAAGTTCGTGAGAGAACTTGGTGTCGTTCCTTCGAGTGCAGATCCTTTGGTTATCTTCTGTGATAACACTGGAGCAATCGCACAAGCAAAGGAACCACGGTCGCACCAGAAATCCAAGCACATACAGAGACGGTTTCACTTGATCCGGGAGATCATTGATCGAGGCGAGATCAAAATTTGCAAGATACATACAGACGACAATCTGGCTGACCCGCTTACCAAGCCTCTGGCGCAGCAGAAGCATGAGAAGCACTGTAATAATATGGGTTTGAGGTTTCTCAACCATTAGATTAAGTGCAAGTGGGAGATTGTTGGGGTATGCCCTTAAGGCTAATGTTTGAGGCCTTGGGATTGTATAAGTATCATGTAATAAACTCTTGAGTTTATAAAGGCATGGTTATTATTCAGGTTGTTACCTTGTCTGCTGTAATAAGTGTACTACTGAATAATGTCTCAAAGCTGTTCAGCTAGGCTGACATGCATATGTCCTTAGTCGAGATATCTTGGTGAACTTGAGACAGCCTTGATATGATTGAGACTAATATGTGTTCTAATCTTATAGGATGCTTCGAGCATGGAATAAGATGTAGACTCATGGGTACATTGGATGTACTGGACAGACCCTACTAGGATATTCAGTTGGTTGTCACAATGTGAATATTCCTTGTAAGCACCAAGTGGCACATGTCCTTTGACTTGAGATCACTTGTGTTTCTAAATGATGAATGTCATTATTTTGAGGTATTTCAATATCATTTGAAATATAATGATTATAGACTATCTTGGATAATGATCATGAGTCAGGTTAGGACACTAGTGATAGATATAGAATTGCCGTCTCCTTGTTTAAGGAGTGTGATGTTCTAAAGGGCCCCCCTAGATGAGATGATTGAGATAGTGTATGGCCATACCCAGGTGACTATGTTCATCTGATCTAATCATGCTCATCATATTGGAGTTACAAGCTTGACAGGCTTGTCCAATAAGAACATCCAGTGGCAAAGGACACATGTATGCCTTGTGAAGAAGATTCACACTTGTGCTGTGATTTGGGAGTAGTCTTGGAAGACTCTTTCCTTTATATCGGGAGACAGTGATGTGTTGCTACATACCCCTCACTGATCGTGATAACGTGAGTTATCGTTACCGACATTTAAAGGAAACCCTCAGGGTCGCACAATTTGATGATATGGCTTACTTGAGTCAGATCGTGTGGACTGAATTGTTTGGGTTCAGTTTAAAGGGATTTAATCTCTGATTGTAAGTGAGATCTGGTCTGATCATGTTTGATTGATTAGGGCTTGAGATCGGTAAGCTTCGATCGAGAGAGATGATGCTAGATCGGTGAGATCAGAAGCATCAAGAAATGAACGGTTGGATCTTGAACCTTTAGGGTTTATTGTGATCTAGACCATATGGCTTGGGTTAATTGGTCTTGGACCAAACCGACATTGAACCGGCTCATGGATGAGCACATGGTTCATGGGAGGTGAGTTAAGGGCTTGGTTCACTTAGGTGAACGCTTAAGCCTTCAATACTTTCCATCTTTGGAATTCGGTTTCAAGTGGATTGTGTGTAACGCCTCCACATTAGTGTGGGAGGTTACTCACTTGTCGAATTCTCTTGTGAAGGCTTCTCCAATTCGGTGGAGATAGTATTTGACGAAAACAAGAGAAAGGAGTCTCGCCAAGCAAGATTTTCCCTTCCCTTCCATACGAAAAGGAACCTTGAAGCCTTGCTAGCACAAGGACGACAAGGTGTAGGCCAATTTCTTCTTGTGTGTGGCACACTTTGGAGGAGAACCCTATCGTTCTCTAGCTTCCAAGCCGAGTCCAATCCTCATGGCAATGGTATGAATTCTCTCTTATCCATTCAATCGTTCAAAGTTGATCATGAGAACATGTAACATGCGATTAGTTGAAACCCTAGCATCTTCATGGATTGAATGAAATATGCGCCACCCATCCTTAGGGTTTTCGGCCCCCCTCTTGAAAGGGGTTTTATCCGCTTGCGCTCCCCCTAGAAGGGGACCCAACAACCAAAGCCATGAGGAAGATGGCGACTTGGAAGCAAGAGAACAAGAGAGGTCTCCTCCACAAGGCGCGCACACAAGAAGAAGTTGGCTTGCTCCTTGTCATCCTTTGTGCTAGCAAAGGGCTTGAAGAATCCAAATCGCTTGAAGGAGAATCCTTGGATGTCTTCTTGGTTTGGCTTGCCGAATGCCTCTCTACAACTCTCGGCGATCATGCACACTCAAGAGCACACATTTGCCCAAGAGAGAAGCCATCACGCAAAGGCGTTTCTTGGCTTAAGCGTTTAGGCGTTGAGACTTCCATATATGGTAAGTCTTCACTCCACACGTTCACACTTAGTGAACTAATCAAAACGCTTAATTAATTTGAACCATGCGTTCACATCCTTGAACCGGTTCAATTGACTTTGGTTCAACAACCAAATCAAACCAAGACCAAACCAAGACATGCCATGGTCTAAATCTAGTATGAACCATGAAGGTTCAAGATCTAACCATACATATCTAGATGCACTTGATCTCACTGATCTAGCATCAATACTCTCGATCGAAGCTTACCGATCTTAAGCTCTAATCAACCAAACATGATCAGACCAGATCTCACTTACAATCAGAGTCTACTCTCCTTTAACTGAACCAAAACAATTCAGTCCACACGATCTGACATGAGTAAGCCATATCATCAAATTGTGCGACCCTGAGGGTTTCCTTTAAATGTCGGTAACGACAACTTACATTATCACGATCAGTGAGGGGTATCTAGCAACACATCACTGTCTCCCGATATAAAGGAAAGAGTCTTCCAAGACTACACCCAAACCACAGCACAAGTGTGAATCAAACTCACGAGGCATGCATGTTTCCTTTGCCACTGGATGTTCTTATTGGACAAGCATGTCAAGCCTGTAACTCCAATAGGATGAGCATGATTAGATCAGATGATCACTGTCATCTGGGTATGGCCATACACTTTCTCAATCATCTCATATAAGGGGGGCCCCTTTAGAACATCACACTCCTTGAACAAGGAGACGGCAATCCTTTATCTATCACTAGTGCCCTAACCTGACTCAAGCTCATCATCCAAGATAGTCTATAATCATTATCTTTCAAATGATATTGAACTACCTCAAAACAATGACAATCATCATTTAGAAACACAAGTGATCTCAAGTCAAAGGAAAATGTGCCACTTGCTGCTATCAAGGATTATTCACATTGTGACAAACAATTGAATATCCTAGAAGGGTCTGTCCAGTACATCCAATGTACCCATGAGTCTACATCTTATTCCATGCTCGAAGCATCCTATAAGATTAGCACACATATTAGTCTCAATCATATCAAGGCTGTCTCATGTTCACCAAGATATCTCGACTAAGGACATAGAGCCTGTCAGCCTAGCTGAACAGCTTTGAGACATTATTCAGAAGTACACTTATTACAGCAGACAAGGTAACAACCTGAATAATAACCATGCCTTTATAAACATAAGAGTTTATTACATGATACTTATACAATCCCAAGGCCTCAAACATTAGCCTTAAGGGCATACCCCAACATTGCACTCGAAGGAACAACACCAAGTTCTTTCACGAACTTACGAATCCACACTGCCTCCTTGGATGCTTCCGAGGCTGCAACATATTCGGCTTCTGTTGTGGAATCAGCAACAGTTGACTGTTTGAAACTTTTCCACACCACTGCTCCACCATTCAAGCTAAAAACATAGCCTGATTGCGATCGGAAATCATCCTGGTCCTACTGGAACGAAGCGTCAGTATATCCTTCAATACTGAGTTCTTCCTGACCACCATATATCAAGAACATATCTTTGGTCCTCCGCAGATATTTTAAAATGTTCTTGACCGCAATCCAGTGCGCCATGCCTGGATTACTTTGGAACCGACTGGTCACGCTTAACCCGTAAGCGACGTCTGGGCGAGTACACAACATCGCATACATAATGGACCCAATAGCCGAAGCATAAGGCGTATTGTCCATTTCATCTTTCTCAGTCTGTGTTTGTGGACACTGACTCTTCGAAAGATTCAGACCATGTCTGACTGGCTGATATCCCCTTTTAGAATTCTCTAAATGGAATCTCTCCAGGACTTTATCGATGTACGTACTCTAGCACAGCCCGAGAAGCCTCTTAGATCTATCCCTGTAGATCTTCACACCTAACACATAGGCTGCTTCTCCTAGATCTTTCATCTGGAAATATTTTCCTAACCATGCTTTAACAGCATGCAGTTCAGGAATATCATTTCCAATGATCAAGATGTCATCGACGTAGAGGACCAGGAAAGTAATCACGCTCCCACTAAACCTCTTATATACACACGGGTCATCTTCGTTTTTGATGAAACCAAACTCAGAGATAGATTCATCAAAACGAATATTCCAGCTTCTAGATGCTTGTTTCAGTCCATAAATGGACTTCTTTAACTTGCATATTTTATGACGATCTGATGGATTAGTGAAACCCTCAGGCTGTGTCATATACACATCCTCGTCCAGATTTCCATTAAGGAAAGCTGTTTTCACATCCATCTGCCAGATCTCATAATCATAATATGCAGCTATCGCGAAAAGAATCCGAATAGACTTAAACATGGCTACAGGTGAGAAAGTTTCATCATAATCTATCCCGTAGATTTGTTTGAAACCTTTCGCAACTAGCCTGCCTTTATAGGTAACCACGTTACCATCCATGTCAATCTTCTTCTTGAAGATCCATTTACAGCCTATAGGGATTACTCCCGGAGGCGGATCAACCAAATCCCAGACTTGGTTATCTGACATGGAGTCCATCTCGGCTCGCATAGCATCAAGCCATCTAGCTGACTCCGGTCCACTGACCGCATCCGCATAAGTGAGGGGTTCATCATTATCAATGATGTAGACTCCGTCATAGCGCTCAGGCTGACGACGGATCCTTCCCGATCTTCGCGGTTCCCGTGATATCTGAGCCTCAGGTTGTTCAATAACCTGATCTACCGGCTCAGGCACATCCAACTGTGCTTGACTACTTTGTCCTTCCTCTGGATTCTCATCCAGCCTTATTTCTCTCCCACTGGCCTCTTGCAGAAGAAACTCCTTCTCAAGAAATATGGCCGTCCGAGCAACAAATACTTTGTTCTCTTTGGGATCGTAGAAATAATAACCCTTAGTTTCCTTAGGGTAACCGACAAATATACATTTCTCAGATCTGCTCTCCAGTTTCCCAGAGGCGAGCTTTTTGACATAAGCCTCGCAACCCCAGATCCTGATAAATGTCAAGCTTGGCTGTTTCCCATACCATAACTCATATGGCGTCTTAGAAACTGCCTTGGATGGCACTCGGTTTAATACCTTTGCAGCTGTTTCCAGTGCAAAACCCCAAAAGGAGTAAGGTAGAGTAGCCTGACTCATCATAGAACGAACCATATCAAGTAACGTTCTATTTCTCCTCTCGGACACACCATTCCATTGCGGTGTTCCTGGCGGAGTGAGCTGTGAGATAATCCCACACTCCTTCAGATAGTCAGTAAATGCATGACTTAGGTATTCACCACCTCGATCAGAACGAAGTGCCTTGATATTTCGGCCTAACTGATTTTGTACTTCATTTTTGAACTCCTTGAACTTGTCAAAAGATTCACTTTTATGTCTCATTAAATAGACATACCCATACCTACTGAAATCATCAGTAAAGGTAATGAACTACTGATAGCCACCTCTGGCATGTTTACTAAATGGCCCACACACATCACTGTGTATAAGGTCAAGTAAACCTGAAGCCCTTTGACCTTTATTAGGAAAAGGTGACTTCGTCATTTTACCCATTAAACAAGCTTTGCATGTATCAATCTCCTCATAGGAGAATGATCCCAGCAGTCCATGATCATGCAACCGCTTAATGCGCTTCTCGTTTATATGGCCTAAACGACTATGCCATAGCAAGGTGCTGTCATCAGCATACTTGGCTTTCTTATTATCAATGTTTTGTATAGAACATTCCATGTCCAACATGAATAACCCATTGTTAATGGAACCAGTAGCATACACAATATTATCTAGAGAAAGTACACACTTTGAAATCTTGCATTCAAAGGAGAAACCCTTCCTGACAAGAGCAGGAATGGAGATAATATTCTTGGTAATACTGGGTACAAAATAACAATTGTTTAATTCTAATACAATGCCAGATGGTAAAGAAATGAAATAGTCTCCTACAGCAACAGCAGCAACCCGTGCCCCGTTTCCAACGCGTAGGTCTACCTCATGCTGTCCCACCTGCCTTCTTCTCTTGAGTTCCTGTACATTTGAACAAATGTGAACTCCACATGCAGTGTCCAACACCCATGATATAGAAGAAGATGAAACCATGACTTCCGTCACGTAAATACCTGAGCCAGAAGCGATGCTTCCCCTCTTATCTCCTTGGAGCGCTTTACAGTCCTTTTTCCAGTGACCCAGCTGGCCACAGTGGAAACACCTGTTATCCTTGGACCGCTTCACCTTCTGTTTCAGAGCCTTACTGTAGTTCTTGACAGGGGCCTTGCCCTTCTTCCCCTTCTTCTTGTTCCTTGAAGGAACCAGTAAGACAGAGGTTGAAGGCTTTCCCTTCAGAGTTTCCTCAGTTGTCAAGAGCATATTCAGCAGCTCTGCCGGGGTACAATCGATCTTGTTCATATTAAAGTTAATGATGAACGCATCGAAAGAAGGCGGAAGAGACTGCAGAATGATGTCTACAGCAAGCTCCTGGTTAATGGTATGCCCCAGTTTCTCCAGAGCCTCCTTGTGCCCAATCATCTTGAGCACGTGAGCTCCCACTGGGCTCCCTTCAGCCAGTTTGCTCTGAAAGAAGAGCTTCGTCAGATTTATAGCGTTCTGTCCTCGCCTGTGCAGCATACAGCATCTTGAGGTTCGCTATGATCTCTATAGCTGACATATCCTCATGCTGACGCTGCAGCGGTGGCGTCATAGACGCTAGCATCAGGCAAGCGACATCAATGCTATCATTGACGTGCTTTTCATAGGCTTCACGAACCGCCCTTGCGGCGTTCGCAGCGGGTTGAGGCGGCACAGCCGTCTCGAGGACATACAGTTTCCTCTCTGCCTTAAGAACGATCTTAAGGTGTCCGAACCAGTCAGAGAAGTTCGGCCCAGCAAACTTCTCCCTTTCGAGTAGGGATCGCACATTGAAGCTCATGGTGTTCGTTGCTGCAGGAATCTACAACAATGCAAGAACAGCAAGGTCAGTATCAATGTTAAGAATCAATCAGGACTTAAGAATGATTCCTTTTTCTCACTATTTTAGCTGACTGTAAAATCCATAAAACAGTCCGAAAGAGTAATACTCTTTTAGTGAGATGGGATCCAGATTTCATACTTGGTCTCCGCGTCCCGCTCAGGCGAGATAAGATGCACAGAGATGACAAGCACTAATTTCTGGTAGGCTGTCCCAGCCAATCGCCAACCCGTGCGATTCCCCTTCATCTGGGCAATCTAGCAGACTGTGCCAACTGAGTTGGTACAACACAGTCTCTGATCCCACAGATGGCTGCCTCCATGTGCTACCATATGCGCCACATATGTAGCCTACATGGTCAAGCTGACCCGACCTACTCCCTGGACCACCACGTGCTATGCTGAGCAACGAGAAGCGATAAATCCCTTCTCTGTAACACGCAGGTGTAATCCCGCACCGTCTGAAGATAGATGGACGTGCCCACTGAGTGGGTACAACACGGCTCCAACGATAGTCAGAACGGTGAGGTTTCGCGTCAGAAGGCTTACGAGCTTGATATTTTAGCGTTGGATTTTACCGGTCTTTTATCTTCTTGACTATCATGCAAGTCCTATGGTGATAGCAGAAGATAAACTCATGCATTTCTAATTATAAAAGCAATAAATAGAAAGCATGCTGATCTTATGTGGTAAAAGCCCATGAACCCTAAGTAAGACCTTAATTTTACTTAAGTCTTCACTTGAGCTCCTTTTGCATCTCATCTGGTCCTACCCAGGGCCCTAGCGCCAAGAGCACCTTAGGTGCGCCACCAGCTGAATGCCCCTCTTGGATGTGTGCCTTTGTGCTCTTGTCTAATCAAAATACATTTTGATCTACCTAGACAAGTTTGACTCGCAGGTCAAATATACAATAAATTAATTACAAATGTGATTCGCAGATCACAAAATAATAATTTACCAGGCTCGCAGGCCCCAGCACAGCACACAATAAAAGGGCAACCCACATAAGATGAAATAAACAAGCATCATGGCATCATTCAATCAACATGTGATCCATTACAAAGAAAATAAAATTTTTGAAAACCCCATGGTATCAATTTTAATTTCCTTATGTGCCCCTACAACCTTACAATGGTCCATTGATAGGGATCCACTCATCCATCTAGTCAGATCCACTGCCCTTGCATGCACCAAGTCCTAACTGACTTGAGTTGACCTAATGGTCAACCATGCATGCGCAAAGGGCTGAACCACCCTCATGAGTTTCGGCAAGCGGGTGTGACCCCGGGCCTAACTCATGTGTGTTCAGTAGTCGTCTCAACCAGACCTCGCTACACGCCCTGGATGCAGTCGACCTATAGCCACCTCGTGCTTGCGCACAGGTGCTATCTGGTCAACCCATCTAGGCTGTCAGATGGTCTGATCAGACTATTGGATCTAACCTAGAGGTGACTTCAACCCCATCAACCCATCTAAGGGTTTATAGTAGGGCCTTAGATCTAGATAGGCGCGCAAGTTCCTTTTGTTTTGTAAGAAAAACTACACAAGCGCCAACACATGCGCAACAAGAAAACTTGCATGGAAACTTAAGCATGCGCCAAGGAGACATACATCAAGTTTCGGATATGCAAACTTAACATGTAACTCTCGCATGTCGGTTAGATCTAAGCATATCATTGCAAACAAGGATCACAAAAGCTTAAGCAATCATAACAACATGCATATTACGCTCTGATACCAATTGTTGGGTCCCCTTCGAGGGGGAGCGCAAGGGGGAAATCCCTAAAGGTGGCGCATGTGTGATTCTTTTGCAGCAGAAGATAGGGATTCAAGATCAAAATAGCATGTCGTATGATCAACTCTTATGAGATGTATAAATCGGATGAGATTCATACCATTGCCATGAAGATTGGACTCGACTTGGAAGCAAGAGAACGATAGGGTTCTCCTCCAAAGTGTGCCACACACAAGAGGATGTTGGCCTACTCCTTGTCGTCCTTGTGCTAGCAAGGCTTCAAGGTTCTTGTCGTATGAAGGAGAAGAAAAAAAAACCAACTTTCGGCAAGGGCGATGAAGCTTCTCTTGTTCGTTTTCGTCTCCGATGGATCGATCACCAAGCAAAAGCCACAACATGCGTTTAAGCGTTTTCTTCAAGAGGCGTTACATGATTTCCCAAGATGGAAAGTCATGAAGCTTTCGCCCACTCAAAGCAAACCGCCCTTTAACGCTTCCATCTTGAACCAATCCGTTCACACATGTGTGAACCGGTTCAATGGAATTCGGTCCAATGCTTTTTGGTTCAAAGACCAAACCAAAACAACCCAAGCCATGGTCTAGATCTCTCTCTGAACCAAACGGTTCAAGATCTAACCGTTGATCTCTTGATGCTTCTGATCTCACTGATCTAGCATCACTACTCTCGATCGAAGCTTACCGATCTCAAGCCCTAATCAATCAAACATGATCAGACCAGATCTCACTTACAATCAGAGTCCAAACTCCTTTAAACTGAATCAAAACAATTCAGTCCACACGATCTGACTTAAGCAAGCCATATCATCAAATTGTGCGACCCTAAGGGTTTCCTTTAAATGTCGGTAACGACAACTTACGTTATCACGATCAGTGAGGGGTATCTAGCAACACATCACTGTCTCCCGATATAAAGGAAAGAGTCTTCCAAGACTACTCCCAAATCACAGCACAAGTGTGAATCTTCTTCACAAGGCATACATGTTTCCTTTGCCACTGGATGTTCTTATTGGACAAGCATGTCAAGCCTGTAACTCCAATACGATGAGCATGATTAGATCAGATGATAACTGTCATCTGGGTATGGCCATACACTTTCTCAATCATCTCATATAGGGGGGCCCTAGAACATCACACTCCTTAAACAAGGAGACGGCAATCCTGTATCTATCACTAGTGTCCTAACCTGACTCTTGATCGTCATCCAAGATAGTCTATAATCATTATATTTCAAATGATATTGAACTACCTCAAAACAATGACATTCATCATTTAGAAACACAAGTGATCTCAAGTCAAAGGACATGTGCCACTTGAAGCATACAAGGATTATTCACATTGTGACAAGCAACCGAATATCCTAGTAGGGTCTATCCAGTACATCCAATGTACCCATGAGTCTACATCTTATTCCATGCTCGAAGCATCCTATAAGATTAGAACTCATATTAGTCTCAATCATATCAGGGCTGCCTCAAGTTCACCAAGATATCTCGACTAAGGACATTACTGCATGTCAGCCTAGCTGAACAGCTTTGAGACATTAATCAGAAGTACACTTATTACAGCAGACAAGGTAACAATCTGAATAACAACCATGCCTTTATAAACTTAAGAGTTTATTACATGATACTGTTACAATCCCAAGGCCTCAAACATTAGCCTTAAGGGCATACTACAACATCAAGTACCATAGCTGTCCCATATCCACTAAGGTACATCGACTGGGGATTATAATTCGAGCACAGATCCAATCTGTCTCCAGGGACATTATCATGTAAGTACACAATCGCAGGTGTAGTCAAACAATGATAATGACAATGCCAGAATGATATATAAATATCAGTGTCAAGTAGTACGTAAGTTGACCAAAACTAGGTCCTAGGGCTTATACACCAACATGAAGCTCTTCCAGCAAACAGTGCCTCCATTCATTTTGAACACATAGCCGGCCTACAATCTGAAGTCGTCAGGGTCAGACTGAAATGACACATCAGTGTAGCCCTAAACACTAAGCTCTTCCTGTCCCCCATAGACCAGGAACAGATCCTTAGTTCATCTCAGATACTTAAAGATGTTCTTTACAGCCATCCAGTGCTGCAAATCTAGATTGGATTGGTATCGGCTGGTTATGCTCACAACATAAGCCATATCTGGTTTAGTACACAATATTGCATACATGATCGATCCCACTACTAAAGCATAGGGCACTCGACTCATGTCATCCTTCTCAGCCTATGGTGGGACACTGGCTCTTTGAGAGAGTAAGGCCATGTCCCACTGGAAGGTACCCCTTATTGGATTGCTCCAAGTTGAACCTCTCTAGGACCTTATCAATGTAGGTACTCTGACTAAGGGCCAGGAGCCTCTTGGATCTATCCCGGTAGATCCTCATGCCTTGTATATAGGTAGCCTCCCTGATGACTCTAAATTTCTTAGTAATTTTCATACTTATTAACTGTTCTTTTGGGGTCATAATCATGCTCTTTTGCTTATTTTTATCCCTTATTTGTCAAATACTTTGGAATCTACACCTTTCTTGTTTTTTGATTAATTTAAGGTAAAAAGGCATTATTCTGATGGGTTTTTAAGCAATTTCAATACGTACAGGGATTCTAACCATCAAGAGGAGTTTACACATCAAATTTCAAGTCAAACCGAGTTTCCTAGCAAAATTACGGTAGTGCCGTAATGAATTTTATGGCCGTAATCTGCAAATATGGCACTACCGTAATCATTTTCACTGCCGCTTCCCACAGAAACTTTTTGAAAAATTATGGCACAACCATAATAATTTTACAGTGCCGTAATTCAGGTCCAAATTCATATAGTAACTTTTGAAGAGAATACGGTACTACCGTGAGACTTTTTATGGTACCATAATTTCAAGACAATTTTATACCGAGACTTCAGAAGACATTATGGCACCGCCGTATTGAATTTCACGGTACCGTAATTACGACACAGTTGCCCGATTCTTCTGCTAGAAACTTAAAAAGATGATTTCACGAGCTCTAGGGCACCAATTAAAGATCCGTAAAAAGGGGAAGGATCAGGATAAAGAGGAGAATGAGCCAAAAACAAAAGGACCATTTTTTATCACGGATTCATGAAGAATTTCTAAGAATCGCCGCCACCCTAGGGTTTGTCACCGTTTAGCGTACAAACCACCTCCAGCCGTGAAATTTAAGAGGAAGCTTCGCCTGAAGAAGGAGAACATACCACAAAAGTTTTAGAGTAAAAGGAGATTGATCGAGGGAGAAATCAACAAAACAAGGGCGCCACCACTGTTCATCGGGTCCAGAAGCAAAATTATGGGCTGTAATTTTCATTACAGCCCTGTTTTGCAACTTTTACTCTTCTCTTTCAATTTCTAATCACTCTAAATGATGTTTTATTGTAATTCTTCAATCATGCTAGCTTAAACCTCTCTGGGACATGGGGTGTAGTCCTCTTGATTTCTTAATGACTGAATGACTTCTATTTCATCATAATATTTTTTGATATGATAATTTTACTTAAGTGGTTAATATCTTTAATGCTTCCTAGTTTCATATTGTCAGCATGTGTTAGAGTTTTATGATGTGGACTGAGAAGTGATTTATAAAACTTGGAGCACTAAAATCAAGTATAGGAACTTATCGTAAGAGATTAGGTTTGTTCTTAATTCTAAATTTTAGAAGTTTAATGACTTGTTGCTATTTTGTTCTAGGATGCATTAATGATATAGACATAAAAATATGCTAGAGACAGATGTTTGATTGTTAGAAAACCTTAAGTAAAACTTATGAAACTAAGGTATGAGAATACTTAGTTTCGTTCGAGATATTGATATCAAGATAGAATGCACGAGAGTGATTCTTAATCTCTTTGTCAAGGTTTGCTTTTCTTAAACATAGAATAAATCTATGCGAGAGCGAGAATTATTTTATGTTAATCATCTGCATAAGCGCGAGATGATTTCTTATTAAGGCAAATTATATCTTTATCATATTAAGAATAAACTGATGAACATTTATTTATATCCAGTCATAGAAATCAGGATGGATGAACCCCTAGTCCCAATTCTTTCTCTCTGATATTTCGTGAACTTTTTGACCATTTGCTTTCCTCTTAATTGGTTTGCCTAACTAGTGAAAAATCAATTATTCGGTGCTTGATAAACAAGGTCTCTATGGTTCAATATCTCAATTATTACTTCGAGTATCCGTGCAATTGCGAACACAACAAGTTTTTGGCGCCGTTGCTGGGGACATTGGATTTTGTCAATATTGAAGATATTGAAAGTATTGCTATAATTGGTGTAGTTTTATTTTTTGTTTTTCTGTTCTTTACTGTTCTTTTGAGTTTATTTGATCTATCTACTTTGCATGCGTAGGAATCTTAGATCAGAACCTCTAGTTCCTTTTGATCCTGAGATTAACAAAACTTGTAGACTGCGTAGGAAACATAGATTTGAAGACAGACAAGAAGAAGAAGTAGTCATGGCAGACAGAAGATCACTTAGGTACTATGCAGCCCCTAATTCACAGGAGATACATTATAGCATTGTTAGACCAGCGATAGAGGCTAATAACTTTGAAATCAAGTCTGCTTTCTTGTCTATGATCTAGCAAAATCTGTTTGGAGGATCTCCACTCAAAGATCCTAATCAACACCTTGCTTTGTTTCTTGAACTATGTGATACAATTAAGATTAATGGTGTTTCTAATGATGTATTGAAACTCATATTGTTTCCTTTTTCTCTCAGGGACCAAGCATGCTCTTGGCTTCACTTTCAACCAGCCGGTACCTTCACTACGTGGGATCATTTGTCTAATGCTTTCTTGATGAAGTACTTTCCTCCCAGTAAGACAATCCAGTTAAGGAACCAGATTACAAGTGTCCACACCATGGCCTTGAAAAATGGCTTTTAATTCATACATTCTATAATGGTTTACTTTATAATACTCGCTTGACTATTGACGCTGCTGTAGGAGGAGCCCTCATGAACAGGACTATTGATCATGCTTTCAGTTGCTTGAAGAGATGGCTTTGAACCATAATCAGTGGACTACAGAGAGAGGAGTGATATATCGACCTCCTCATGGAAAGAATGAAAGTGATAACTGGCTGATGACTCTAAATTTCATAGCATATTTCTTGCTAAATCCACAACATTTTTGGGTCATAATCATGCTCTGTTGCTTATTTTTATGCCTTATTTATCAAATATTTCAGAATCTACACCTTTCTTGGTTTTTGACCAATTTCAAGTAAAAAAGGCATCATTATCATGAGTTTTCAAGCAATTTTGATGCATGGACGAATTCTAATCATCAAGAGGAGTTTGCACACAAAATTTCAAGTAAAATAGAATTTTCCTATGAAATTACAGTAGTGCCATAATTAATATTACGACCGTAATTTGGAAATATGGCACTACCGTAATTAATTTCACGGCCGCAATCCGCAGAGGTTTTTTTTGGAAATTATGGCACTGCCGTAATGAATTTTACGGTGTCGTAATTTTGGTCCAGAATCAGGCAGAGACTTAAAAGGATTTTGGCAGAATTACGGCACTGCCGTAATTATTTTTATGGCACCGTAATTTTGGGCAAAATTCATACAAAAACCTTCCGAGACAAACGAGAAGATTACGGCACTACCATGGTGAATTCTATGGTACCGTAATTCCGGGCCATTTCCTTATAGAAACTTCCGAAGCCATTACGGCAGTGTCATAACGATAATCATGGTTCCGTAATTTGCACCCAGTTTCCTAATTCTTATGCCGAGAATTAAAAAAAAATGATTTCTTGAGATTTAGGGCACCAATTGAAGATCTGAAAAAAGGGGAAGACTCAGAATTAGGAGGAGAAGATTTTTGAAGCAAAAGGAACAATTTTCATTAACAATTCATAGATAATTTCATAGAATTGTTGCCTAAATGTTTCTGCCCTACTACTGCTGCAACTTCCCCGAAGGAAGGTGTTGAGTGCTGGGGTTCGTCGTTGTTCATCCTACAGACCACCATCGGCCACGAAATTTGAAAGGAAGCTTTGCTTGAGAAGGAGAACACACCACAGAAGTTTCAAAGTGAAAGGAGGCCGATCAAGGGTGAAATTAATGAAAACGTGGTCGCGTACACTGTTCATCGCGACTCTACAATAATTACGGGCTGTAATTTTGATTACAGCCCTGTTTTGTAACTTTTACTCCTCCCTTTCGACTCCTAATCATTCTAAAACCATGTTTTGCTATAATTCTTTAATAATGCTAGCTTAAACTTTCTTTTGGGACATGGCGGTGTAATCCCCTTGATATTTCAATGACAAGATGATCATTATTCTATCAATATATTTTTGGTATGGTAATTTTACTTAAGAGATTTATGTCTTTAATCCTTTTCTAGTTTCATTCATTAACATGTGTTAGAGTTATGTGATATGGACTGAGAAGATGATACACATAACTTGGAACCCTAGAATTTATGGTAGGAGCTCATCATAAGAGATTAGTTGTGTTCTTATCTTTAAATTTTGGAAGCTTATTGACTTGTTGATGTTTTCATTTAGAAATTATTATTGTGTTAGACATGAAAATATGCTAGAGATAGATATTGGATTGTTTGAAAACCTTAAGTAAAACCTATCAAACTAAGGTATGAGAATACTTAGTTTTGCTTGAGATCTTGACATTGAGATGGAATGCACGAGAGTGATTCTTAATCTTTTTGTTAAAGTTTACTTATATTAAACATTGAATAGATCTTGCACGAGAGTGAGGATCGTTCTTTATAAATTGACTATGCGAGAGCGAGTTAATTTCTTTACTATGTAAGCCATATCTTTACCATAATGAGAATAGATTGATGAACATTTAATTATATCTAGTCATAAATATTAAGGTGGATGAACCCCTAGTCCCAATTCTTTCTCTCTGATTTTTCGTACACCATTCGACCGTTTATTTTCAGCACTCTCGATTCATTTAGCTAGTGAGAATTGAATTCGTCGGTACTTAACAATGAGGTCTCTGTGGTTCGATATCTTAAATATTACTTCGAATATCCGTACATTTGCGGACTACAACACTGGCGCACCTTAGCTGAAAAGGTAGATTCTTTGGGCAACAGATTTGATTGTTTTTCAGATGCAAACTGTTGTAGTTTCTTCTGTTACTTGTGAAGTATGTAGGAATCATGGGCACTATGCAGAAGAGTGTAAGGTTATTGTTGATCAAGGTGGTGAGCAAGTTAATGCAGTAGGGGGTTACAATCAAAGCAGAAATAATGACCCTTATTCTAATACCTACAACCCATGTTGGAGGAACCATCCTAACTTATCTTGGAAAAGTAACAATCATGCAGGTGGACAGAATGAAAATAGAGGGTACCAATAGAGACAACAAAATCAGAGTCAACCCCAAAAATCTAGCTTAGAGGACATGTTTGAAAAATTCATGGGTGCCCAGATGAGACAAAATGAAGAGGTTATAGAGAGTCTTAAGCAGATCAACTCTAGATTGGATGGTGTTGTTGCACACAATAAGATTTTAGAGACACAGATAGCACAACAAACTAGCACTGCTTATAGACTGTTGGGGTATGCCCTTAAGGCTAATGTTTGAGGCCTTGGGAATGTATCAGTATCATGTAATAAACTTTTATGTTTATAAAGGCATGGTTGTTATTCAGTTTGTTACATTGTCTGCTGCAATAATTGTACTTCTGAATAATGTCTCAAAGCTGTTCAGCTGGGCTGACATGCTATAAAGTCCTTAGTCGAGATATCTTGGTGAACATGAGACAGCCTTGATATGATTGAGACTAATATGTGTTCTAATCTTATAGGATGCTTCGAGCATGGAATAAGATATAGACTCATGGGTACATTGGATGTATTGGACAGACCCTACTAGGATATTCAATTGCTTGTCACAATGTGAATAATCCTTGTTTGCGACAAGTGGCACATTTCCTCTGACTTGAGATCACTTGTGTTTTCTAAATGATGATTGTCATTGTTTTGAGGTAGTTCAATATCATTTGAAACATAATGATTATAGACTATCTTGGATGGTGAGCTTGAATCAGGTTAGGGCACTAATGATAGACAAAGGATTGCCGTCTCCTTGTTTAAGGAGTGTGATGTTCTAAAGGGGCCCCCTGGATGAGATGATTGAGAAAAGAGTATGGCCATACCCAGGTGACTATGTTCATCTGATCTAATCATGCTCATCATATTGGAGTTACAAGCTTGACACGCTTGTCCAATAAGAACATCCAGTGGCAAAGGAAACATGCATGCCTTGTGAGTTGAATTCACACTTGTGCTGTGGTTTGGGTGTAGTCTTGGAAGACTCTTTTCTTTATATCGGGAGACAGTGATGTGTTGCTAGATGCCCCTCACTGATCGTGATAACATGAGTTATCGTTACCGACATTTAAAGGAAACCCTCAGGGTCGCACAATTTGATGATATGGCTTACTTAAGTCAGATCGTGTGGACTGAATTGTTCAGGTTCAGTTTAAAGGGATTTAATCTCTGATTGTAAGTGAGATCTAGTCTGATCATGTTTGATTGATTAGGGCTTGAGATCAGTAAGCTTCGATCGAGAGAATGGATGCTAGATCAGTGAGATCAGCAGCATCAAGAGATCGACGGTCAGATCAAGAGCCTTAGGGTTTATTGTGGTCTGGACTGATTGCTTGGTTTATTTGGTTATTAAACCAAGCCAAATTGAACCAGCTCATTGAGTGAGCGTGTGGTTCAAATTGAGAGGAGTTTGCGATAGGGGTAAACCCATGATCGCATGTGAGTAAGTGGCTTTCTATTTTTAGAAAGCATGATCACATACGTGACCACTACTCACGTTCACGCCTAAGGCGCTCTACTCTCTCGCTTCTTCTCCTCTCTCGTCACCAACTTGAGCATTGGGCGCTTGCACTCTCGTGTGGAGAAGTGTAGACGAAAAGGAGGAAGAGTTCGACCAAGCAAGGTGATCTTTCCCTTCCATTCGACAACGACTTCTTGGAACCTTGCTAGCACAAGGAGCACCAAAGAAGAGTAGGCGACACCAATTGTGTGCGTCACCTTTGGAGAAGGAGCACTTGCGCCTTTCCTTCCAAGACACCATCTAAGCGATGGCAATGGTAAGAATCCCTTTCTAATGAAAGTTGAACATGTTACATGCTAAGCGATCTTGTTAGAAACCCTAGATTCCGCTAGAGGTTTTTGTTGTGCCTCCTATAGGGTTTCGCCCCCCCCCCCCTTATTCTAGGGGACTTTCAATTGGTATCAGAGCCATGTTATTGCATGCTAATATGTTTGCTTTCTTTGTGATCCTATGCATTGATCTATATGTTACATGCGCTAGTTGAGAAAGGCGAATGTTACATGCTGGTTAGAGATGTTTTTATTTCTCCTAGGCGCATGTTTTCTTGTTGGCGCATATGTATGTTTTCTCAAAACTTCTTATACTTGCGCGACTCATTATAGATCTAAGGCCCTGCATTAAACCCTTAGACGGGTTATTAGGGTTGAAGTCATCCCCTAGGTTAGATCCAGACAGTCTGATCAGACCATCTGACAGCCTTGATGGGTTGACCAGATAGCACCTATGCGATAGCACCTGGTGGCTATAGGTCGACTGCAGACAGGCGTGTAGCGATGTCTGATTGAGACGACTAGCGAACACACATGAGTTAGGCCCGGGGTCACACCCGCTTGCCAGATCTCATGAGGGTTGTTCGGCCCTGGCGCATGCATGGTTGACCTTTTGGTCGACTCAAGTCAGTTAGGACTTGGTGCATGCAAGGGCAGTGGATCTGACTAGGTTGGATGAGTGGATCCCTAGTAATGGACCATTGTAAGGTTGTAGGGCAAATAAGGAAATTAAAATTGATGCCTATGGGGTTTTCGAAATTTAATTTTCAAGATTGGATCACATGATGCTTGATGCCTATGTTTGTTTATTTAATTCTTATGTGGGCTGCCCATGTTAAATGTGTGCTGTGCTGGGGCCTGCGTGCCTGGAATTTAAAGTTGTAAATTAATTATTGTGATCTGCGTATCACATTGTATTTAATTTATAAAGTGTAATTGACCTGCGTGTCAATCTTGTCTAGATAGATTAATTTGTAAATTAATCAGACAAGTGCACAGAGCACACTTGGCAGAGGCGCATGCAGCAGTGGCTTGACCAAGTGGGAGGTCCAGGGTTCGACTCTGGGACCAGGCGCATTTTCCCTGGTAGGCGCACCTGAGCTGCAGATGGCGCTTGGGCCCTGGGTTGGGCCAGATGAGCAGCAAAAGACCCATCAAGAAAAGCAAGTGAAGACTTAAGTTAATTAAGGTCTTACTTAGGCTATGGGCTTTTACCACATAAGATCCATGCTTTCTTTTATTGTTTAAATAAGTAGAACAGCATGATTTATTTATCTTCTGCTATCACCATAGGAATTGCATGATAGTGAAGAAGATAAAAGACCGTTAAAATCCAACGCTAAAATATCAAGCTCGTATGCCTTCTGACGCGAAACCTCACTGTTCTGATTATCGTTGGAGCCGTGTTGTACCCACTCAGTGGGCACGTCCATCTATCTTCAGACGGTGCGGGATTACACCTCCGTGTTACAGAGAAGGGATTTATCGCTTCTCGTTGCTCAGCATAGCACGTGGTGGTCCAGGGAGTAGGTCGGGTCAGCTTGACCATGTAGGCTACATATATGGCGCATATGGTAGCGCATGGAGGCAGCCATCTGTGGGGTCAGAGATTGTGTTGTACCAACTCAGTTGGCATAGTCTGCTGGATTGCCCAGATGAAGGGGAATCGCACGGGTTGGCGATTGGCTGGGACAGCCTACCAGAAATTAGTGCTTGTACTCTCTGTGCATCTTATCTCGCCTGAGCGGGACGCAGAGACCAAGTATGAAATCTGGATCCCATCTCACTAAAAGAGTTCTACTCTTTCGGGCTGTTTTGCTGGATTTTTCAGCCAGATAAAATAGTGAGAAAAAGAATCATTCTTAAGTCCTGAATTGATTCTTTACATTGATACTGACCTTGCTGTTCTTGCATTGTTGTAGATACCTGCAGCAACGAACACCATGAGCTTCAATGTGCGATCCCTACTGGAAAGGGAGAAGTTTGCTGGGCCAAACTTCTCAGACTGGTTCGGACACCTTAAGATTGTTCTTAAGGCAGAGAGGAAACTGTATGTCCTCGAGACGGCGATACCGCCTCAGCCCGCTCCGAACGCCGCAAGGGCGGTTCGGGAAGCTTATGAAAAGCACGTCAATGATAGCATTGATGTCGCTTGCCTGATGCTAGCGTCTATGATGCCACCGCTGCAGCGTCAGCATGAGGATATGTCTGCTATAGACATGATAGCAAACCTCAAGATGCTGTATGCTGCACAGGCGAGGACAGAACGCTATAATCTGACAAAGCTTTTCTTTCAGAGCAAACTGGCTGAAGGGAGCCCAGTGGGAGCTCACGTGCTCAAGATGATTGGGCACAAGGAGGCTCTAGAGAAACTGGGGCATACCATCAACCAGGAGCTTGCTGTAGACATTATTCTGCAGTCTCTCCCGCCCTCTTTCGATGCGTTCATCATTAACTTTAATATGAACAAAATCGATTGTACTCCGGCAGAGCTGCTGAATATGCTCTTGACTACTGAGGAAACTCTGAAGGGAAAGCCTTCAACCTCTGTCTTAATGGTTCCTTCAAGGAACAACAAGAAGAAGGGGAAGAAGGGCAAGACCCCTGTCAAGAGTTACAGCAAGGCTCTGAAGCAAAAAGTCAAGCGGTCAAAGGAATACAGATGTTTCCACTGTGGCCAGCTGGGTCACTGGAAAAAGGACTGTAAAGCGCTCCAAGGAGATAAGAGGGGAAGCATCGCTTCTGGCTCAGGTATATACGTGACGGAAGTCATGGTTTCATCTTCTTCTATATCATGGGTGTTGGACACTGCATGTGGAGTTCACATTTGTTCAAATGTACAGGAACTCAAGAGAAGAAGACAGGTGGGACAGCATGAGGTGGACCTACGAGTTGGAAACGGGGCACGGGTTGCTGCTGTTGCTGTAGGAGACTATTTCATCTCTTTGCCATCTGGGCTTGTATTAGAACTAAACAGTTGTTATTTTGTTCCCAGCATTACTAAGAATATTATCTCCATTCCTGCTCTTGTCAGGAAGGGATTTTCCTTTGAATGCAATATTTCAAAGTGTGTTTTAACTTTTGATAATATTGTTTATGCTACTGGTTCAATTAACAATGGGTTATTCATGTTGGACATGGAATGTTCTATACAAAATATTGATATTAAGAAAGCCAAGTATGCTGATGACAGCACCTTGCTATGGCATAGTCGTTTAGGCCATATTAACAAGAAACGCATTAAGCGGTTGCATGATCATGGACTGCTGGGATCATTCTCCTATGAGGAGATTGATACATGCAAGGCTTGTTTAATGGGTAAAATGACGAAGTCACCTTTTCCTAACAAAGGTCAAAGGGCTTCAGGTTTACTTGACCTTATACACAGTGATGTGTGTGGGCCATTTAGTAAACATGCCAGAGGTGGCTATCAGTACTTCATTACCTTTACTGATGATTTTAGTAGATATGGGTATGTCTATTTAATGAGACATAAGAGTGAATCTTTTGACAAGTTCAAAGAGTTCAAGAATGAAGTACAGAATCAGCTAGGACGAAGTATCAAGGCACTTCGTTCTGATCGAGGTGGAGAATACCTAAGTCATGCGTTTATTGACTATCTGAAGGAGTGTGGGATTATCTCACAGCTCACTCCGCCAGGAACACCGCAATGGAATGGTGTGTCCGAGAGGAGAAATAGAACGTTACTTGATATGGTTCGTTCTATGATGAGTCAGGCTACTCTTCCATATTCCTTTTGGGGATTTGCACTGGAAACAGCTGCAAAGGTACTAAACTGAGTGCCATCCAAGGCAGTTTCTAAGACGCCATATGAGTTATGGTATGGGAAACAGCAGAGCTTGACATTTATCAGGATCTGGGGCTGCGAGGCTTATGTCAAAAAGCTCGCCTCTAGGAAACTAGAGAGCAGATCTGACAAATGTATCTTTGTCGGTTACCCTAAGGAAACTAAGGGTTATTATTTCTACGATCCCAAAGAGAACAAGGTATTTGTTGCTCGGACGGCCGTATTTCTTGAGAAGGAGTTTCTTCTGCAAGAGGCCAGTGGGAGAGAAATAAAGCTGGATGAGAATCCAGAGGAAGAACAAAGTAGCCAAGCACAGTTGGATGAGCCTGAGCCGGTGGATCAGGTTACTGAACAACCTGAGGCTCAGATATCACGGGAACCGCGAAGATCGGGAAGGATCCGTCGACAGCCTGAGCGCTATGACGGAGTCTACATCATTGATAATGATGAACCCCACACTTATGCGGATGCGGTCAGTGGACCGGAGTCAGCGAGATGGCTTGAAGCTATGCGCGCCGAGATGGACTCCATGTCAGATAACCAAGTCTGGGATTTGGTTGATCCGCCTCCGGGAGTTATCCCTATAGGCTGTAAATGGATCTTCAAGAAGAAGATTGACATGGATGGTAACGTGGTTACCTATAAAGGCAGGCTAGTTGCGAAAGGTTTCAAACAAATCTACGGGATAGATTATGATGAAACTTTCTCACCTGTAGCTATGTTTAAGTCTATTCGGATTCTTTTTGCGATAGCTGCATATTATGATTATGAGATCTGGCAAATGGATGTGAAGACAGCTTTCCTGAATGGAAATCTGGATGAGGATGTGTATATGACACAACCAGAAGGTTTCACTAATCCATCAGATCGTCATAAGATATGCAAGTTAAAGAAGTCTATTTATGGACTTAAACAAGCATCGAGAAGCTGGAATATTCGTTTTGATGAATCAATCTCTGAGTTTGGTTTCATCAAGAACGAGGATGACCCGTGTGTATATAAGAGGTTTAGTGGGAGCGTGATTACTTTTCTAGTCCTCTACGTCGATGATATCTTTATCATTGGAAATGACATTCCTGAAATGCATGCGGTTAAGGCATGGTTAAGGAAGTGTTTCCAGATGAAAGATCTAGGAGAAGCAGCCTATGTATTAGGTGTGAAGATCTACAGGGATAGATCTAAGAGACTTCTCGGGCTGTGCCAGAGTACTTACATCGATAAAGTCCTGGAGAGATTTCATTTAGAGAATTCTAAAAGAGGATATCTTCCAGTCAGACATGGTCTGAATCTTGGGAATGTATCATTGTCTGCTGCAATAATTGTACTTCTGAATAATGTCTCAAAGCTGTTCAGCTGGGCTGACATGCTATAAAGTCCTTAGTCGAGATATCTTGGTGAACATGAGACAGCCTTGATATGATTGAGACTAATATGTGTTCTAATCTTATAGGATGCTTCGAGCATGGAATAAGATGTAGACTCATGGGTACATTGGATGTACTGGACAGACCCTACTAGGATATTCAATTGCTTGTCACAATGTGAATAATCCTTGTTTGCGACAAGTGGCACATTTCCTCTGACTTGAGATCACTTGTGTTTTCTAAATGATGATTGTCATTGTTTTGAGGTAGTTCAATATCATTTGAAACATAATGATTATAGACTATCTTGGATGGTGAGCTTGAATCAGGTTAGGGCACTAATGATAGACAAAGGATTGCCGTCTCCTTGTTTAAGGAGTGTGATGTTCTAAAGGGGCCCCCTGGATGAGATGATTGAGAAAAGAGTATGGCCATACCCAGGTGACTATGTTCATCTTATCTAATCATGCTCATCATATTGGAGTTACAAGCTTGACACGCTTGTCCAATAAGAACATCCAGTGGCAAAGGAAACATGCATGCCTTGTGAGTTGGATTCACACTTGTGCTGTGGTTTGGGTGTAGTCTTGGAAGACTCTTTTCTTTATATCGGGAGACAGTGATGTGTTGCTAGATGCCCCTCACTGATCGTGATAACATGAGTTATCGTTACCGACATTTAAAGGAAACCCTCAGGGTCGCACAATTTGATGATATGGCTTACTTAAGTCAGATCGTGTGGACTGAATTGTTCAGGTTCAGTTTAAAGGAATTTAATCTCTGATTGTAAGTGAGATCTGGTCTGATCATGTTTGATTGATTAGGGCTTGAGATCGGTAAGCTTCGATCGAGAGAATGGATGCTAGATCAGTGAGATCAGCAGCATCAAGAGATCGACGATCAGATCAAGAGCCTTAGGGTTTATTGTGGTCTGGACTGATTGCTTGGTTTATTTGGTTATTAAACCAAACCAAATTGAACCAGCTCATTGAGTGAGCATGTGGTTCAAATTGAGAGGAGTTTGCGATAGGGGTAAACCCATGATCGCATGTGAGTAAGTGGCTTTCTATTTTTAGAAAGCATGATCACATACGTGACCACTACTCACGTTCACGCCTAAGGCGCTCTACTCTCTCGCTTCTTCTCCTCTCTCGTCACCAACTTGAGCATTGGGCGCTTGCACTCTCGTGTGGAGAAGTGTAGATGAAAAGGAGGAAGAGTTCGACCAAGCAAGGTGATCTTTCCCTTCCATTCGACAACGACTTCTTGGAACCTTGCTAGCACAAGGAGCACCAAAGAAGAGTAGGCGACACCAATTGTGTGCGTCACCTTTGGAGAAGGAGCACTTGCGCCTTTCCTTCCAAGACACCATCTAAGCGATGGCAATGGTAAGAATCCCTTTCTAATGAAAGTTGAACATGTTACATGCTAAGCGATCTTGTTAGAAACCCTAGATTCCGCTAGAGGTTTTTGTTGTGCCTCCTATAGGGTTTCGCCCCCCCCCCCCCCCCCCCCCTTATTCTAGGGGACTTTCATAGACCCCTAGGGAAATTACCTGCCAAACCTAAACCTAACCCTAGGGAACATTGTAATGCTATCACAACTAGGAGTGGAGGGCAATTAGATGAACCTAAAGGGAGAGCTGAGGATAATGAAAAAGAGCCTGATATTGAACATAACAATGAATTAGACTTGGAAAATTCTCCTGTGCATGAGTATTCCCAAACTAGTTTTCCACCTCATAAGGGTGATGAACCTAAAGGTGATAAGCCATGTTAGTCAGATCTTCCTAGGCCTATTTCATCTGTACCATATAGGCCATATATACCTTTTCCCCAGAGACTAGTGCAAGCAAAATTAGATAAGCAATTTGGAAAATTTCTTGATGTCTTAAAAAAGTTTTATATTAATATTCCATTCACAGAAGCTTTATCTCAAATGCCCTCATATGCTAACTTTTTGAAAGATTTTTTGTCAAATAAAAGAAAGATAGAGGACTATGGTACTGTGGCTTTATGAAAGTCCCCTAGAACAAGGGGGGGGGGGGGGGGGCGAAACCCTAATAGGAGGCGCAACAAAACTCTAGCGGAATCTAGGGTTTCTAACAGGATCGCATAGCATGTAATATATTCAACTTTCAATGAAAAGCGATTCTTACCATTGCCATCGCTTAGATGGTGTCTTGGAAGGAAAGGCGCAAATGCTCCTTCTCCTAAGGTGACGCACACAATTGATGTCGCCTACTCTTCTCTTGGTGCTCCTTGTGCTAGCAAGGCTCCAAGAGGTCCTTGTCGTATGGAAGGGAAGAGAATCCTTTGCTTGGCGATTTCTTCCTTCTCCTTTTTCGTCAACCTCTTCACCACTCTCAAGAGAGCTTGTTGGCGACGAGAGATGAGGAGAGACGAGAGATGAAAGCGTCTTAGGCGTGAACGTGAGGCGTTCCCACGTTTAGAAGTCATGGCTTCTAAATTTAGTAAACCCCAAACGTTCATGCGATCATGGGTTCACCCCATGCGCAAACTCATCTTCTCTTGAACCATGCGCTCACTCAATGAGCCGGTTCAATTTGGTTTGGTTCAAAGACCAATCAACCCAAGCCATTAGTCCAGATCCTATTAAACCCTAAGGCTCTTGATCTGACCGTCGATCTCTTGATGCTGCTGATCTCACTGATCTAGCATCCATTCTCTCGATCGAAGCTTACCGATCTCAAGCCCTAATCAATCAAACATGATCAGACCAGATCTCACTTACAATCAGAGATTAAATCCCTTTAAACTGAACCTGAATAATTCAGTCCACACGATCTGACTTAAGTAAGCCATATCATCAAATTGTGCGACCCTGAGGGTTTCCTTTAAATGTCGGTAACGATAACTCACGTTATCACGATCAGTGAGGGGTATCTAGCAACACATCACTGTCTCCCGATATAAAGGAAAGAGTCTTCCAAGACTACACCCAAACCACAGCACAAGTGTGAATCAACTCACAAGGCATACATGTTTCCTTTGCCACTGGATGTTCTTATTGGACAAGCGTGTCAAGCTTGTAACTCCAATATGATGAGCATGATTAGATCAGATGAACATAGTCACCTGGGTATGGCCATACTCTTTTCTCAATCATCTCATCCAGGGGGCCCTTTAGAACATCACACTCCAATTAAGGAGACGGCAATCCTATGTCTATCACTAGTGCCCTAACCTGACTCAAGCTCACCATCCAAGATAGTCTATAATCATTATGTATCAAATGATATTGAACTACCTCAAAACAATGACAATCATCATTTAGAAACACAAGTGATCTCAAGTCAGAGGACATGTGCCACTTGTTGCAATCAAGGATTATTCACATTGTGACAAGCAATTGAATAACCTAGTAGGGTCTGTCCAGTACATCCAATGTACCCATGAGTCTACATCTTATTCCATGCTCGAAGCATCCTATAAGATTAGAACATATATTAGTCTTAACCATATCAAGGCTGTCTCATGTTCACCAAGATATCTCGACTAAGGACTTTATAGCATGTCAGCCCAGCTGAACAGCTGTGAGACATTATTCAGAAGTACACTTATTGCAGCAGACAATGTAACAAACTGAATAACAACCATGCCTTTATAAACATAAGAGTTTATTACATGATACTGATACATTCCCAAGGCCTCAAACATTAGCCTTAAGGGCATACCCCAACAATCTCCCAGTTGCACTTAATCTAATGGTTGAGAAATCTCAAACCCATATTATTACAGTGCTTCTCATGCTTCTGCTGCGCCAGAGGCTTGGTAAGCGGGTCTGCCAGATTGTCATCTGTATGAACCTTGCAGACTTTGATATCGCCACGATCTATGATCTCCCGGATCAAGTGAAACTGTCTCTGTATGTGCTTGGACTTCTGGTGCGACCGTGGTTCCTTTGCTTGTGCGATTGCTCCAGTGTTATCACAGAAGATAACCAAAGGATCTGCACTCGAAGGAACAACACCAAGTTCTCTCACGAACTTACGAATCCACACTGCCTCCTTGGATGCTTCCGAGGCTGCAACATACTCGGCTTCTGTTGTGGAATCAGCAACAATTGACTGTTTGAAACTCTTCCACACCACTGCTCCTCCATTCAAGCTAAAAACATAGCCTGATTGCGATCGGAAATCATCCTGGTCAGACTGGAACGAAGCGTCAGTATATCCTTCAATACTGAGTTCTTCCTGACCACCATATATCAAGAACATATCTTTGGTCCTCCGCAGATATTTTAAAATGTTCTTGACTGCAATCCAGTGTGCCTGACCTGGATTACTTTGGAACCGACTGGTCACGCTTAACCCGTAAGCGACGTCTGGGCGAGTACACAACATCGCATACATAATGGACCCAATAGCCGAAGCATAAGGCGTATTGTCCATTTCATCTTTCTCAGTCTGTGTTTGTGGACACTGACTCTTCGAAAGATTCAGACCATGTCTGACTGGAAGATATCCTCTTTTAGAATTCTCTAAATGAAATCTCTCCAGGACTTTATCGATGTAAGTACTCTGGCACAGCCCGAGAAGCCTCTTAGATCTATCCCTGTAGATCTTCACACCTAATACATAGGCTGCTTCTCCCAGATCTTTCATCTGGAAACACTTTCTTAACCATGCCTTAACCGCATGCATTTCAGGAATGTCATTTCCAATGATCAAGATATCATCGACGTAGAGGACTAGGAAAGTAATCACGCTCCCACTAAACCTCTTATATACACACGGGTCATCCTCGTTCTTGATGAAACCAAACTCAGAGATTGATTCATCAAAACGAATATTCCAGCTTCTTGATGCTTGTTTAAGTCCATAAATCGACTTCTTTAACTTGCATATCTTATGACGATCTGATGGATTAGTGAAACCTTCTGGTTGTGTCATATACACATCCTCATCCAGATTTCCATTAAGGAAAGCTGTCTTCACATCCATCTGCCAGATCTCATAATCATAATATGCAGCTATCGCGAAAAGAATCCGAATAGACTTAAACATGGCTACAGGTGAGAAAGTTTCATCATAATCTATCCCGTAGATTTGTTTGAAACCTTTCGCAACTAGCCTGCCTTTATAGGTAACCACGTTACCATCCATGTCAATCTTCTTCTTGAAGATCCATTTACAGCCTATAGGGATAACTCCCGGAGGCGGATCAACCAAATCCCAGACTTGGTTATCTGACATGGAGTCCATCTCGGCGCGCATAGCTTCAAGCCATCTCGCTGACTCCGGTCCACTGACCGCATCCGCATAAGTGAGGGGTTCATCATTATCAATGATGTAGACTCCGTCATAGTGCTCAGGCTGTCGACGGATCCTTCCCGATCTTCGCGGTTCCCGTGATATCTGAGCCTCAGGTTGTTCAATAACCTGATCCACCGGCTCAGGCTCATCCAACTGTGCTTGACTACTTTGTCCTTCCTCTGGATTCTCATCCAGCTTTATTTCTCTCCCACTGGCCTCTTGCAGAAGAAACTCCTTCTCAAGAAATATGGCCGTCCGAGCAACAAATACCTTGTTCTCTTTGGGATCGAAGAAATAATAACCCTTAGTTTCCTTAGGGTAACCGACAAAGATACATTTGTCAGATCTGCTCTCTAGTTTCCCAGAGGCGAGCTTTTTGACATAAGCTTCGCAGCCCCAGATTCTGATAAATGTCAAGCTTGGCTGTTTCCCATACCATAACTCATATGGTGTCTTAGAAACTGCCTTGGATGGCACTCGGTTTAGTACCTTTGCAGCTGTCTCCAGTGCAAATCCCCAAAAGGAATATGGAAGAGTAGCCTGACTCATCATAGAACGAACCATATCAAGTAACGTTCTATTTCTCCTCTCGGACACACCATTCCATTGCGGTGTTCCTGGCGGAGTGAGCTGTGAGATAATCCCACACTCCTTCAGATAGTCAGTAAACGCATGACTCAAGTATTCTCCACCTCGATCAGAACGAAGTGCCTTGATATTTTGGCCTAGCTGATTCTATACTTCATTCTTGAACTCTTTGAACTTGTCAAAAGAGTCACTTTTATGTCTCATCAGATAGACATAACCATACCTATTGAAATCATCAGTAAAGGTAATGAAGTACTGATAGCCACCTCTGGCATGTTTACTAAATAGCCCACACACATCACTGTGTATAAGGTCAAGTAAACCTGAAGCCCTTTGACCTTTGTTAGAAAAAGGTAGCTTCGTCATTTTACCCATTAAACAAGCCTTGCATGTATCAATCTCCTCATAGGAGAATGATCCCAGCAGTCCATGATCATGCAACCGCTTAATGCGCTTCTTGTTAATATGGCCTAAACGACTATGCCATAGCAAGGTGCTGTCATCAGCATACTTGGCTTTCTTAATATCAATATTGTGTATAGAACATTCCATGTCCAACATGAATAACCCATTGTTAATTGAACCAGTAGCATAAACAATATTATCAAAAGATAAAACACACTTTGAAATATTGCATTCAAAGGAAAATCCCTTCCTGACAAGAGCAGGAATGGAGATAATATTCTTAGTAATGCTGGGAACAAAATAACAACTGTTTAGTTCTAATACAAGCCCAGATGGCAAAGAGATGAAATAGTCTCCTATAGCAACAGCAGCAACCCGTGCCCCGTTTCCAACTCGTAGGTCCACCTCATGCTGTCCCACCTGTCTTCTTCTCTTGAGTTCCTGTACATTTGAACAAATGTGAACTCCACATGCAGTGTCCAACACCCATGATATAGAAGAAGATGAAACCATGACTTCCGTCACGTATATACCTGAGCCAGAAGCGATGCTTCCCCTCTTATCTCCTTGGAGCGCTTTACAGTCCTTTTTCCAGTGACCCAACTAGCCACAGTGGAAACATCTGTATTCCTTTGACCGCTTAACTTTTTGCTTCAGAGCCTTGCTGTAACTCTTGACAGGGGCCTTGCCCTTCTTCCCCTTCTTCTTGTTCCTAGAAGGAACCATTAAGACAGAGGTCGAAGGCTTTCCCTTCAGAGTCTCCTCAGTAGTCAAGAGCATATTCAGCAGCTCTGCCGGAGTACAATCGATTTTGTTCATATTAAAGTTAATAATGAACGCATCGAAAGAGGGCGGGAGAGACTGCAGAATAATGTCTACAGCAAGCTCCTGGTTGATGGTATGCCCCAGTTTCTCTAGAGCCTCCTTGTGCCCAATCATCTTGAGCACGTGAGCTCCCACTAGGCTCCCTTCAGCCAGTTTGCTCTGAAAGAACAGCTTTGTCAGATTATAGCGTTCTGTCCTCGCCTATGCAGCATACAGCATCTTGAGGTTTGCTATCATGTCTATTGCAGACATATCCTCATGCTGACGCTGCAGCGGTGGCGTCATAGACGCTAGCATCAGGCAAGCGACATCAATGCTATCATTGACGTGCTTTTCATAAGCTTCCCGAACCGCCCTTGCGGCGTTCGGAGTGGGCTGAGGCGGTATCGCCGTCTGAGAAGTTACAGTTTCCTCTCTGCCTTAAGAACAATCTTAAGGTGTCCGAACCAGTCAGAGAAGTTCGGCCCAGCAAACTTCTCTCTTTCCAGTAGGGATCGCACATTGAAGCTCATGGTGTTCGTTGCTGCAGGAATCTACAACAATGCAAGAACAGCAAGGTCAGTATCAATGTAAAGAATCAATTCAGGACTTAAGAATGATTCTTTTTCTCACTATTTTATCTGGCTGAAAAATCCAGCAAAACAGCCCAAAAGAGTAGAACTCTTTTAGTGAGATGGGATCCAGATTTCATACTTGGTCTCCGCGTCCCGCTCAGGAGAGATAAGATGCACAGAGAGTACAAGCACTAATTTCTGGTAGGCAGTCCCTGCCAATCGCCAACCCGTGCGATTCCCCTTCATCTGGGCAATCCAGCAGACTGTGCCAACTGAGTTGGTACAACACAATCTCTGACCCCACAGATGGCTGCCTCCATGTGCTACCATATGCGCCACATATGTAGCCTACATGGTCAAGCTGACCCGACCTACTCCCTGGACCACCACGTGCTATGCTGAGCAACGAGAAGCGATAAATCCCTTCTCTGTAACACGCAGGTGTAATCCCGCACCGTCTGAAGATAGATGGACGTGCCCACTGAGTGGGTACAACACGGCTCCAACGATAATCAGAACAGTGAGGTTTCGCGTTAGAAGGCATACGAGCTTGATATTTTAGCGTTGGATTTTAACGGTCTTTTATCTTCTTCACTATCATGCAATTCCTATGGTGATAGCAGAAGATAAATAAATCATGCTATTCTACTTATTTAAACAATAAATGAAAGCATGGATCTTATGTGGTAAAAGCTCATAGCCTAAGTAAGACCTTAATTAACTTAAGTCTTCACTTGCTTTTCTTCATGGGTCTTGTAGCTGCTCATTTGGCCCAAACCATGGCCCAAGCGCCATTTGCAGCTCAGGTGCGCCTACCAGGGAAAATGTAACATCCCGTTATCTTAATCCCAAACTAATGGCACAATTCACAAATAATACAGGATGTTTCATATAAGATCGATTCATATGCTAGGTAAAACCGAGTTCAAGAAAACACGATCTGAAAATTTCCATAAATCCATACATACAAATTCACAAACACAAATCTCATAAATCACATAAAGGTACCTGCCACCACGCAATCCTTGCACTAGACATATGCAAGGCAACAGTTATATCAAATCCGATGGCATAAATACAATTCGATTCGAAATTCAAAGCAAAGCCACAAAGTCGATTTTATAAACTCATACCAAACACCGAAACCAGGCTGAAGCCCGCGGTGACACAAAAATCAAACTCATAAGACTGCCATAGCCGGCAACACAATTCACATAATTCACATGGTTCACATAGTTCATATAATTCATGTTAAGGCCACAACCGGCCCCCAAGAATTAAGCACAAAAGTTCTTAAAACAGCAAATAGCATAATTATCCACGCCAATGCACTCAAGAAATGCGCCCCTGCTCTATGCCTGAAAATAATGAGGGGTGAGCTACACAGCCCAGTGAGTGGATAGTCTAAATCGACCATCCAGAACATACATTCAAAAATATAGGCAGATTATTTTAAAAATCTTTAACAGGAACATTATGTCAACATATAACAAAATAAAGAAACAGAAGTCATATAGACAGTCAGATGTACACACTAGCATATAACAAACTCAGGTTCTAGAGTTTTACTCTAAACCAATTAAACACATATATTCTAAACCAACTAAACACACCATACTTAATTAACCTAGTTGTCCAGCATAATCAGTAGTGACCAATATGGTCTAACCCGGCTTGGCCAAAGCACTGGGAGCTGCAAAATCTCGTGCAACACATAAACATGGATAGTGAGTAGAATCAAGAGGTGGCCCCCGCCAGGTCACGACGTGGCACTTTGCTCTATCACCCCATAACACATCGATGGATTGTGTGTAGATTCAAGAGGTGGCCCCCGTCAGGTCATGACGTGGCACTTTGCTCTACGACACCCCATATCACAAAATGAGAGTGATGACATCAAGAGGTGGCCCCTGTCTGATCAAGACATGGCACTTTGCGTCTTATATCACCCCATAACATAAAAGAGTATTGACATCAAGAGGTGGCCCCTGTCCGACCAAGACATGGCACTTTGCGTCAAAACCCGTTCTCCCAAAAGGTTCCTACTGGACAACAGACATATCTTAATTCATATTTCACAAAGGTGGACTCCTAAGTGTCAACTAGACTCTAGGATAGTCATCACAAAAATCATATCG
Source organism: Costus lasius (assembly GCA_027563935.2). NCBI lineage: Eukaryota > Viridiplantae > Streptophyta > Magnoliopsida > Zingiberales > Costaceae > Costus > Costus lasius. The sequence continues at coordinate 67,870,390 of CM050448.1, read as the reverse complement.
GGCAGGCTGAACATCAACCCCCATCACAATAATCATAATAGGCAGGCTGAACATCAACCTCCTCACATATCAAATACAGGGCTGGAATTCAAACCCTTAACATATCACATAAAGACTATCCAATGAGTACCCGGTTACACTTAGCCATAGTCCTAACCAACACATAACACATAATATTCAAAATTCCCATAATTACATAATTTTCAAAAATCTCATAACCACATAATGTTCACAATTCACATAACAACATAATATTCCAAAAAATCACATAAACACCTAATATTTAAAAATCACATAATTACATAATATTAACAATCATATAAAATAGTGTGGTCCTTAGGTTTCATGCTGATTAGTTCAGTCAAACCTCACTAGGTTATCACCCAAATTTCTCAAACAATTTCTCAACATTGCAGTTAACAAGTATCCATAAAATCAACATAAAATGTAAAACATGTATTCTTACTAACGGGATAAAATCACTGATTTAATACTCAAAATTCATACTAAAAAATATATCTAGATAACAAGGATTTCATACTCAAAATTCAATGATTTAATGCTACCAAAATTCCCTATAAAAACACCTTAAATTTCATACAAATTTTTGGTTAAATAATCATCAAGATTTCGGTTTTCATAATTAAATCAAAATTTCAGTTTTCATAACAATTATCAAGATTATTTCGGTTTTCATAATTAACATCAAAATTCGGTTTTCATACCAGTTATCAAGATCAATTCGGTTTTCATAATTAACATCTAAATTCGGTTTTCATACCAATTATCAAGATCAATTCGGTTTTCATAATTAACATCTAAATTCGGTTTTCATAACAATTATCAAGATCAATTCGGTTTTCATAATTAACATCTAAATTCGGTTTTCATAACAATTATCAAGATCAATTCGGTTTTCATAAATAACAATGCCCTAAATTTCCAAAATTTCCAATCCATTCAATATATCAATTAACACAACTAAGTTCATAGGTCAAACAAGACATTCCACTCACCTTGAACCGAGAACACAAGGTGAAAATTCTCCAAAAACAATTCGTCTAAGGCTTGAAGTTCTACCAAGAATCGCCACCAAACACCAAGGAAAATTCGCCAAAGGGGAAGAGATGGAGAAATCGCCAAAATCGCTTCAAGAACTCTTCAATAACACCAAAATCGCCTTCTTCCTCCTAGCCGTCGCCCAAGGTTTTTCTTCAAGCCAAAAAAAATCGCCAAAACCTCTACCCTAGCCGAAATTACTACTTAAACTTTGGGTTTTTAAATTTTAAACCCATTAACCAATTAATTCCAAAAGGGTTTAACCCATTTAACTAATAATTTCGAATTTTAAATCTAATATCCAATAACCCAATAACCCATGGTTTAAGTGAAAATCCAATATGAATTTAAATTAACATCCAATTAATTAATTCACTTAAGCGCAAATCCAATAAGGATTTAATTAATATCCAATAAGGTCTAATTAACCAATAAGGTCTAATTAATTAACTAATAATTTACAACCCATAAATCCTAATTAATTTATCATGAACAACCAATGATAATTTATCATAAATTAACAACCAATAATCAAATAAATAATCTCTAATTAATTTACAATAAATTAACAACCAAATAGACTCAAATCAAATAATTACAATTAAACAATCAATAAGCCAGTTAATTAGCATCCAATAATTTTATTTAAATCATAATAAAATATCACAGCTAATGATTTTATTTAAATCCAAATAATGCTTACCAGGACTTAAGATCCTTGGATCTTACAGAAAATGCGCCTGGTCCCAGAGTCGAACCCTGGACCTCCCTCCTGGTCAAGCCACTACTGCATGCGCCTCTGCCAAGTGTGCTCTGTGCTCTTGTCTGATTAACTTACAAATTAATCTATCTAGACAAGATTGACACGCAGGTCAATTACACTTTATAAATTAAATACAATGTGATACGCAGATCACAATAATTAATTTACAACTTTAAATTCCAGGCACGCAGGCCCCAGCACAGCACACATTAAACATGGGCAGCCCACATAAGAATAAATAAACAAACATAGGCATCAATCAACATGTGATCCAATCATGAAAATTAAATTTTGAAAATCCCCATAGGCATCAATTTTAATTTCCTTATTTGCCCTACAACCTTACAACGGTCCATTACTAGGGATCCACTCATCCAACCTAGTCAGATTCACTGCCCTTGCATGCACCAAGTCCTAACTGACTTGAGTCGACCAAAAGGTCAACCATGCATGCGCCAGGGCCGAACAACCCTCATGAGATCTGGCAAGCGGGTGTGACCCCGGGCCTAACTCATGTGTGTTCACTAGTCGTCTCAATCAGACATCGCTACACGCCTGTCTGCAGTCGACCTATAGCCACCAGGTGCTATCGCACAGGTGCTATCTGGTCAACCCATCAAGGCTGTCAGATGATCTGATCAGACTGTCTGGATCTCACCTAGGGGATGACTTCAACCCTAATAACCCATCTAAGGGTTTAAAGCAGGGCCTTAGATCTATAATGAGTCGCGCATGTATCATAAGTTTTTGAGAAAACATACATATGCGCCAACAAGAAAACATGCGCCTAGGAGAAAAACATCTCTAACAAGCATGTAAACTTCGCTTATCAAAACTAGCGCATGTAACATATAGATCATTGCATAGGATCACAAAGAAAGCAAACATATTATCATGCAATAACTGGCTCTGATACCAATTGAAAGTCCCCTAGAACAAGGGGGGGGGGGGCAAAACCCTAATAGGAGGCGCAACAAAACTCTAGCGGAATCTAGGGTTTCTAACAGGATCGCATAGCATGTAATATATTCAACTTTCAATGAAAAGCGATTCTTACCATTGCCATCGCTTAGATGGTGTATTGGAAGGAAAGGCGCAAATGCTCCTTCTCCTAAGGTGACGCACACAATTGATGTCGCCTACTCTTCTCTTGGTGCTCCTTGTGCTAGCAAGGCTCCAAGAGGTCCTTGTCGTATGGAAGGGAAGAGAATCCTTTGCTTGGCGATTTCTTCCTTCTCCTTTTTCGTCAACCTCTTCACCACTCTCAAGAGAGCTTGTTGGCGACGAGAGATGAGGAGAGACGAGAGATGAAAGCGTCTTAGGCGTGAAAGTGAGGCGTTCCCACGTTTAGAAGTCATGGCTTCTAAATTTAGTAAACCCCAAATGTTCATGCGATCATGGGTTCACCCCATGCGCAAACTCATCTTCTCTTGAACCATGCGCTTACTCAATGAGCCGGTTCAATTTGGTTTGGTTCAAAGACCAATCAACCCAAGCCATTAGTCCAGATCCTATTAAACCCTAAGGCTCTTGATCTGACCGTCGATCTCTTGATGCTGCTGATCTCACTGATCTAGCATCCATTCTCTCGATCGAAGCTTACCGATCTCAAGCCCTAATCAATCAAACATGATCAGACCAGATCTCACTTACAATCAGAGATTAAATCCCTTTAAACTGAACCTGAATAATTCAGTCCACACGATCTGACTTAAGTAAGCCATATCATCAAATTGTGCGACCCTGACGGTTTCCTTTAAATGTCGGTAACGATAACTCACGTTATCACGATCAGTGAGGGGTATCTAGCAACACATCACTGTCTCCCGATATAAAGGAAAGAGTCTTCCAAGACTACACCCAAACCACAGCACAAGTGTGAATCAACTCACAAGGCATACATGTTTCCTTTGCCACTGGATGTTCTTATTGGACAAGCGTGTCAAGCTTGTAACTCCAATATGATGAGCATGATTAGATCAGATGAACATAGTCACCTGGGTATGGCCATACTCTTTTCTCAATCATCTCATCCAGGGGGCCCTTTAGAACATCACACTCCAATTAAGGAGACGGCAATCCTATGTCTATCACTAGTGCCCTAACCTGACTCAAGCTCACCATCCAAGATAGTCTATAATCATTATGTTTCAAATGATATTGAACTACCTCAAAACAATGACAATCATCATTTAGAAACACAAGTGATCTCAAGTCAGAGGACATGTGCCACTTGTTGCAATCAAGGATTATTCACATTGTGACAAGCAATTGAATAACCTAGTAGGGTCTGTCCAGTACATCCAATGTACCCATGAGTCTACATCTTATTCCATGCTCGAAGCATCCTATAAGATTAGAACACATATTAGTCTTAACCATATCAAGGCTGTCTCATGTTCACCAAGATATCTCGACTAAGGACTTTATAGCATGTCAGCCCAGCTGAACAGCTGTGAGACATTATTCAGAAGTACACTTATTGCAGCAGACAATGTAACAAACTGAATAACAACCATGCCTTTATAAACATAAGAGTTTATTACATGATACTGATACATTCCCAAGGCCTCAAACATTAGCCTTAAGGGCATACCCCAACACTTTAACTGAAGAGTGTAGTGCTATTATCCAGAATAAGTTGCCACCAAAATTAAAGGATCCAGGTAGTTTCTCTATTCCTTGTTCAATTGGGAGTATGGCTTTTGACCGAGCCTTATGTGAGCTGGGTGCTAGTGTAAGTCTAATGCCTTTATCTATTTGCAGGACATTGGACATGGGAGAGCTTAAACCAACTTCAATATCTTTGCAGCTCTCTGATTCATCAGCAAAGTATCCAATTGGTATTTTAGAAAATGTTCCAGTTCAAATAGGTAAATATTTCATACCAGCAGATTTTGTAGTGTTAGAAATGGAGGAAGTTCCAAAAACCCAATTATCCTTGGTAGACCATTTTTAGCCACAGCCGGAGCAGTCATTGATGTTAAAAAAGAAAAACTCACATTTGATATTTGTGAAAATATAATTGAGTTTAATTTAACAGATTCATTGAAAAAAGCATCATATTCAGGATCATGTTGTAGTATTGATGTAATTGATGATGTTGTTAATGATATGCATAATTTATTTGATGAGCCCTCTAATATCGAGACTGACACTTTTTTTGAGTGTGTGAGTGAAGGATTTAAGGAGAATGTTGATTCAAAAACTGAAAAGAGAAAGAAGAAGAGACAAAGAAGAAAAGGAAAACCAAAATTTCTTGATAAAGGAAGAAAGATCTTAGGTAAAGTTGGACACCATTTCTTGAATGAGCCTTATGTTGTCAGAGGCGGTGGACAAAATAAAAAGAAATTAGAGTGGCAACTGAAGAAATCACGATCAAGTCCGAGTGCAGTCCAACTGAAGAAATCATTTTTCTATTGAAAGCCTGCTCGCATTTTACGGCACTACCGTAATATCATTACGGTACCGTAATTATGCCGGCCCCCATGCGATTTTAATGCTGTATTTAGGGTTTAGGGTTTTGGTGCCGTGATTTAGGGTTTTTTTCGCTCAAGATCACGCCGACTTGTGATTTTCTTCAAATCTTTGCTTCCAAACCCTCAGGCGACCTTTCCTAACTGATCTCCAACCGATTTCCGACTGATTTCCACCTGAGATTTGGAGTTTTCAAGCTCCAACGAGCTCAGCAGCTGTTCATTTGCAGATTTTCCGCCCTTCTCGATTTCTCTTCGTCTGAGCTTCGATTCGATTGATTTGTGCTTCAAGGAGCTTCGAAGGAGGTAGAAGATCGTTCCTGAAGGAGATTTAAAGTTCGAATTTAGCTCAAAAGCTCAGATTTGAGGGTTTCGACCAGGCCTGTTTAGCCTCATTCTTCCTTGTTCAGTATCTCTCCTGCCATCAGTTTGTCCTCAAAAGTTCTTTGCATCTTTTGCTTGCATATCACCATGTCACCAGTAAAGAGAGCCGTCTCAAAGAAGAGGGGTAAAGCCTCAGCCGAATCTTCAGCCCCACCTCCACCACCAAACCCATATGGCATCGTCTTTAGAGACGAAGTGCAGTGCAAGAACAGAGGTACAACCATTTGCTTACTAGATGCATTGTTAAGACTAAATACGCTGATACTAGTGCTTTGGAGCTCTTGGGGCTGAAAGAGGATGTACTGTGGATGTTTAACCAAATTGCTATGAAGAATTTCTTTGAGATGACTCCCCAGACCTATTTACCTCTAGTGTTAGAGGTTCTCAGTAGCTTGGAGATGGACTATGACGAGTACACTGATGGACCAGCCATGGGAGATATTAGATTCATAATGGCCAATGAAGAAAAGAAGCTTACACTGAGGGAGATTAGCCACATTTTTCATCTATCGAATGAAGAGCTCACCGAGCCACCTATTGGGTTCATCGAGAATGTGTTCTAGAACCAAATCACCGCAGAAACCAGATTCTCTCCCTCATCAGCCAGAGCAACAAGTATCTCCAACCCATGTATCAAGTATGTGCACCGAGTCCTGACTCATACCGTCTTCGGGCGAGGGGACAGTGATGGTATGGTTCGACATACTGAGTTATTCTTTCTTTGGTGCATGTTGCATGGTTATTTTGTGGATGTTGCTTTCTTCTTCATGAGACACTTGGATAAGGTTGCTAGGGCCAAGAAAGGCATGATTGTGATAGGAGGATTCCTCACTCCTATTACACTTTTTCTGGGAATTGAGCCCTATGGGATTGAGGTTGCAAGGGGCAATGCTAGGATAGACATTGAGTCCTGCATTGCCATGAAAATGATTGTTAGAGAGGGAGATACTTATTGCTTTGTTCTACAGCCCAGTCTTCCTACTTTACCATTGCCTAATCCAGGAAGAACCACTGTTCAAATCCCAGAGAATTGGAAGCTTTCCCCTAATGCTGCTTCTTATGCTACTCCAGCACCTGTGGACTCTGTACCACCACCACCGGCTGCCTAGGGTGATGACCCATTTGGGATGGGTATAGATTCTTCATCCTCCAGAGCTGCCAATCCACCACCGTACAGAGCTACTAGATCCTCCTCACATCATGCTGGCCCTAATCAGAGCGGTGGCAAAGGCATCTAGATCCTGGCTTCCAAGCTCTTTCTGTCGATGTGCACAGATTAACATCTACCGTGGGGAGGATATTTGATTATGTAGTGCATATACATGATGACGTTGAAGAAATCAAGGACTACCTTCGTCTCAAGCGCAGAGGTGATGGAGAAGGAGGATCTCAGGGAGATCCAATGGATGCCGCCCTAACTGATAGAGACGAGGAAAGAACAAACTTTGATTGAGTAGAGTTTTGGGAGGATGACCTTGTCATTACCTCCCTTGTGTCCACCGGCTACGGATCTTCAGTTTTTGAGATATCATTGCTAAAATTCATTCGATTTGGTTGTATAAGATGATATGATGATCATTCGATTTGATTGTATGTGATGTTCTGATATTTGAGATTGATACTCTGTGATTGGTATGGTGCATGACTTGCTTAACGAAATGATGATTTTAGTTCTAATTTAGTAATGATGTGATAAATGCTTGTGTGGTTTGTTCAAATCATGAAAATACTGTCGTTAACATGCCAAAATTTTTCTTGATGATAAATTACTATACATGACAATACTTGAGAATTGGAAATAGACCTAATATGCTGAATTTATTTCTTTGATATAATTTATCTGTTGGAATTTTGCATTTATTAATACATGAAGTTTTGGGTAAATATATTGTTTAATGAATGAAATTTGAAAGAGAAATAACTCCTTTAAATAAAATGAGCATATGTTGTATGATTTTTTGATTGATATCGATTGATTAAACCTAGTAGATCCTTAAAATCCATCTTGTTATTTGTTGGGAAGAAAGAATCCAAAATCCAAAAAGGAAAGTGACTCCCCTATTTGGCACTACGTAAAATTGGCAGTGGGACCTAAAGACGGGTTGAAGTCTGAAAAGAATAACTCATCTTCTTGGCATTGTATTTGCAATGGTACCGAAGATAAGAGTTGAAGTCCAATTAAAAAGTATGTATCCATGTGGGTGCATGCCATGAGAGAGATTCTTTGACATTAACTCCGCTATCTCAAAAAGAATTTTTTCTAATTAAAGAGATATGAGTTCTATTATGTTGGTTATGTGACCAATAAATTCTAAATTTGTCACCAGAAGAAAGGTGGTATTCATTTTAGAAAATGTCAAAGATACATGAAAAGAAGAGAAAAAATTTGAGTGGAAAAATATTTTGAGATTCCTATTCCTGTAAACAAAGACATCATGGACTCAAAACTAAAACTAGATGAACTCATGAGATTGAAGATCTATTTATGCACATTGCAAAATTTTATATGATGGAGTCATGAATCTTAATGATTGAATTCGGAGGACGATATATTTAATTGAAATTTTAAGTTGTTATTTGATGTGAATTTTGTTAGTGTTATGCCCTGAGACCTATCTTTTGGTCTAGACATATGTACTACATACATTGATATTTATAGATATCCTGGCATTATCGTTGTCAAGGTTTATTATACATCTGCGCATATGTATGTTTACATGATGGTGTCCCTCGAGATATTACTATCTCAGTTTGCTTATGTCCCGAGTCAAGTACCATAGTGGATAGGGGATAGCTATGGTGCGGGTGAGACTCGTTTATGCGCTGGTTAGCATGGGTTGCTCAACGCAAGCATAAGGGTGTATCAAGGGAGATATGCTGGACTGACCCGCCAGGAGAGTTCTTCTTGGTGTCTCAAGAAGAATCTCACAGTGATAGAGTTGTATCTGTCCTTTGACTTGAGGAAGATTGTATCTTTGTGTTGTAAAGGATGTAGTTTGATACAACCTAACACCTCGCCGTAACAGGGAGGTTATAATGGTTGTCATTGGGTATATCTTAAGCAATACGAGAGGTTCATCTTGCCGATAGAGGATTTGCCCCTTCCCTATGGGGAAGCTTGATGTCCATGGGCCCCTAGATGGTGCATGACTGAAAGCGTGTGGCCACACCCAGGTTTAGCCTGATGTAGTCATGACCATCGTTGTTGGAATATACAAGTGTGACACGCTTGTCCAACTTGGACGATCAGCCTGGCAAAGGGACATGGATACTCTTATTCCTTATCACAGTTTGAGGTTGTCGATGGCGACATTTATTCCGATGACTTGGGTAGCGGCAATGTACTGCTAGGTGCTACTCGCCGCTTGTGATGAATGGGTCATCACTGCCAACGTACACCTAGACGCTAGAGACTCCGTATTGATCGGATCGGATCGGATCGGATCATTGTATGATTCGGATCATTTTGGGAAGTTGATGCTATGGTTTTTCTTATGAGGAGATGAGACTTTATTTTGTTCATGTTTGACCACTAGTTGACTCTAGTGGACCACGTTTGACCTCTATTGACCTGAGGTGTCAAAATGTGTCGAACAAGGGTCTTAGTGCAAGGTTGGGCTTTGCACTTTAGTCACATAAATAAAATAAAACTATTAATTGGCAAGAGAATTCTTCTCTTGGCTAATTATTAAGCTTAAGCGCAATTTATAATTAATTACGTCTGCGGGGATTCGAACCCATGACGCTTAATTGTGAGTAGGCGCCTATGCTTGGGCGCAATTTACAATTAATTGCGTATGCGGGGATTCGAACCCATGACGCTTAATTGTGAGAAGGCGCCTATGCACATAGTCCCGTATGGGAAGATCTCCAAAGAGGAGTTGGCGCTTCTATTATAAATAGAGAGGCCTACCTGGGAGATTGATGGAGCTACGGTAGGTGGGAGGGTCCTTAAAGTCATACTCTAAGGGATTACACAATGCCGCGAAAACGGGAGAGGGTCTTTAGACGAGGGAAGTGAAAAGCGCTTCAGAAATACAGGGAAAAAACGATGAAGCACGAAGAAATCAGTGTTGAGTTCGATCGGGGCAACACAAATGCGAAAAGAGTAGAATGGCACTCAACTACAGAATGTAACTCACTAACCTCATAGCAATTTTTGCGCACTCACGCAGCAGATTTTAAGCTCATCACGTCGCAATAGGCAACCAACGGATTCGCAGCACACAGCTCGCACGCCTATGCGCTTGAAATACACCAAAGAACAACATGGGACGTCCACATCTCCGGCGTACGGATACCCATGGAGAAAGAGAAACCACAACGTAAATACAAGAATGCAACGAAGTGAAGAAATAGGCGAACCTGACCCACCACTAAGGATGGGATTCACTTCTTTGAAAAGCTGGAAATAGAACAACGTTGAATCGAGGCACCGGCCTCGACCCGGAAACTCTGAAGGTGAAGCTCCTCTTCGACTTCTACAATGCTGGAGGCTCTCAGCTCACCAGGAGTACTCTAACACCAAGAGAACTAAAGAACACAACACCCCAGCCTCTTCTTTTATAGGACAAGAGGGGAGGGAACAAGACAAAGCAGAAAAAGACAAACTACTTTAACAACTAACTACTCTTGCAGCCCATAAAGTAGTCAAGTTGCAACTACAAGACAAAAGCAAAACAAACTTCTACGTAATATTCTATGAAGCTGGCGCATGGTATTCTGGTCTTCGTACGGAGGCGGTTGGGTGATCAGACGCGTTCGGAGCATACCGCGACAAAGCAGTAGAATTTTGAAGTACTGGGCCGTGTAACTATTGTCGCTGCCTTCTCTTGGGCCGTGTTGCTGATGTGGTTGTGTGGCCCATCTGGAGTTGGGCGCTCGAGGGGTTGGCCCGTGGCATCCTTGGGCCGGGTTACCATAGTGTGGACGGAAAGTGGGCTGATAACACACACGAAGCGGTCCGGTGGGTGAGATTGGCGTTGGGATCGCCGAATAACCATCTTGGTGGGCTCCTCCGGGTCTTCAAGAGGTGTAGCAACATGGTAGGGTGGGTTGTATACATCAAAGTGGGGTCGTCGGGGAAGTTCTGCGGCTTCGGGTGGCTGTCTGCAGGAGTCACGGGGCGTGACTTTCGTCACCGGGTCACCCAAGGAACATTCTGTGGAAAATTGTCCGTAGGAGTCACGGGGCGTGACTTTCGTTGCTGGGTGACCCGAGGAACATTTTGTGGGATTTCTGACTTGTGCATGTGGTGCCGCTTCCGATTCTAAAATTTCGTCGGGGAGTCGCCCGTAGAAGTCACGGGGCGTGACTTTCGTCACCGGGTGACCCGAGGAACTTTATGCGGAAAATCTGACTTGAGCACCCGGTAGTTGTATGCAGGATCCATGGGGCGAGGTTATCGTCACTGGGTGCCCCAAGGAACTTTCTGTGGAAAATCAGACTAGTGCATGTGAAGTCGCTGCTGATTCAGGTGGCTGTCTATAGGAGTCACAGGGTGTGACTTTCGTCGCTGGGTGCCCCAAGGAACTTTCTGTGGAAAATTTTTGGGGCACCATTGGGGCCAGATTATTCCCTTCTTTCATGTTGTATGCTCCTGCATCAGCTTCCGCTGTGTGCTCTGAGGAGTTCTCCTCCGGAGAACTTGGGGGTTGAGGTTCGTCGGGGTCCGATGGCTCCTCCAATGGATCGTACAATGGAAGCAGATCCGCCACATTGAAAACGGGGTGGATGCCCATGTCATCGGGTAGGTCCAGCACATAGGCATTGGAGCCGATCCGCCGCACCACCGCATAGGGCCCCATGTAACGTGGCTGGAGCTTAAAATAAGCCCTATTTGACACTCTCTCAGGGTGGATGCGCACACTCACCAACTCACCAATAGAAAAATGATGTGGCCTACGATGCTCGTTGGCCTTCATCACATTATGATTGTTGCCCAAAAAGATACAATGCCGAACCTCGTCATGCAAACTAGCTATATGCTGGGCAAAGGAGAATGCAGGCTCAAATAAATGGGACTCCATGGGTAGGTCATGTAGGTCAATAGGTTTGCGGGGTTGACGGCCCGTAACGATCTGGAAGGGACTAAGACCTGTAGACCTATTAGCCACGCTGTTATACGCGAATTCCGCCATGGGAAGATTGGTGTCCCAAGACCTCGGGTGATCACCGATAAGACACCAGAGCAAATTGCCCAAGCTACGGTTAACAACCTCAGTTTGCCCATCAGTTTGGGGATGGTAGGTAGTGGAAAACTTCAGCGTGGTGCTCATGAGAACCCACAGTGAGCATTAGAAGTGGCTCACGAAGCGAGTGTCACGGTCGGACACAATGGTACGGGGGAGACCATGGAGACAGACAATCTCCCGAAAGAACAGGTGTGCGACATGGGTCACATCAGCGGTTCGCGAGAAGGTTATGAAGTGGGCCATCTTCAAAAACCGATCTATGACCACGTAGACGGAATCGAATCGGGACGGGGTGCGGGGCAACCCTAAGACAAAGTCCATGCTGAGGTGCTGCCAAGGGCTGTCAGCAATGGGTAACGGTGTGTAGTGACCAGTGTTCGGGGGACGTGGCTTGGCCAGTTGGCAGGTGCCACAGTGGCGCACAATGCGCTCCATGTCCTTACGAAGGGAGGGCCAGAAAAAGCGCTCCTCCACCATTTCAAGGGTTTTGTCCCGGCCATGGTGGCTGGCAACGCCACCCGCATTCAGCTCGAGCAAGAGATGATCTCGAAGTGATGTGCGGGGAATGCACAGGCGATTCCCCAAGAAGAGGTAGCCCTCACAAAGCTGGTAGGGAAACTCAGGATCAGGGGCTGTGGTCAAGGCGGCATACGTGGTGCCGAAATCAGGACAGGTGTTGTACTCCTCCTTAACATGGTCGAAGGTGTTAATGCGTGTTCGCATCACACAGAGGAGGGTGCAGACAAGACTCAAGGCATCCGCTACCACGTTTTCTTTCCCCGCCTTGTGATTAATCACAAATGAGTACTGCTGGAGGTACTCAACCCATTTCGCATGGTGGGCGCCCAATTTCTTTTAGGCACTAAGGAACGACAAGGCCTGATGGTCGTAATAGAGGACGAACTCACGGTGGAGGAGATAGTGCCTCCACTAACGAAGCGACTGGACAATGGCATAAAATTCCTTGTCGTATGTGGAGTAACGCTGATGGACAGCGTTCAGTTTCTGACTGAAGAAGGCGACCGGGTGGCCTTCTTGACTCAGAGTGCCTCCGATACCGGTACCGGAGGCGTCACATGCAACTTCGAAGACTTTCAAAAAATCTGGAAGTCGGAGCATGGGGGCGGTGGTTATGGCATCCTTGAGGGACTCGAAGGCGCGTTGAGTGGCGGCAGTCCACTCGAAGTCCTCCTTGGACAGACGTTGGGTCAGCGGGGTCGCAATCGTGCTGAAGCCCCGAATGAAGCGACAGTAAAACCCTGCAAGGCCCAAGAAGCTACGGACCTCAGACACAGTGCGGCGTTCGGATCAATGTCGTATGGCTTCGACCTTGGCCGGGTCAACAGAAAGACCCTCGTCGGACACAATATAGCCTAGGAAGTGTACGTGGTTGGTCATGAAGGAGCACTTCTTTGTGTTAAGGAAGAGGCGCTCCCTGAGTAGGAGGTCAAACGTGGAGCGAAGATGCTCCAGGTGTTCTTCGGGGGTCCGGCTAAAAATCAAGATGTCGTCAAAATAGACGACCAGGAATTTGCCCATGTAGGGCTTGAGAACTTGGCTCATGAGCCGCATAAAAGTGGACGGGGCGTTGGACAACCCGAATGGCATGATGAGCCATTCATAAAGACCGTCCTTGGTCTTAAATGCAGTTTTCCACTCATCACCTTCGCGGATGCGGACTTGGTGATATCCGCTGCGAAGGTCCAGCTTAGAGAACCAGGATGCCCCAGAAACTATGTCTAACATATCATCAAGTTGAGGTATAGGGAACCTATACTTGATGGTGATTCGGTTGATGGCGCGACTATCAATGCACATCCCTCCACGACCCATCCTTCTTGGGTGTGAGCAATGCAGGGACTGTGCATGGGCTTAGGCTCTCGCGGATGTACCCCTTAGTAAGGAGGTCATCCACTTGACGCTGCAGTTCAACGTGTTCAATTGGATTCAAATGATGGCGGGGCAGATTTGGGAGGGGCGCTCCCGGGAGAAGGTCAATCGCGTGTTGGATCTCCCTAGCTGGAGGGAGACCGTGGGGCAAGTCCTCTGGACTAATGTCAGCAAACTCAGTCAAAAGGGCAGAGACTTCCGGGGGTGGTGTCGTGTCTACTACCGTGGGGGACTCCGGGGACTCGCGCAACATCAAGTCATAGACAACCTTGGATTCTGTGGCCTCACGCATAAGCGCAGACGTGCGCATGAGGGACACCATAGCGGGTGCCGGGGGAACAGTGATGGGAGGAACAACCACGCCTTTGGATGTGGACGCGCGCAGTTCCTTTGGTGGGGTTGGGATCAACCGGATTTTCTGGTCATTGTGGTCAAACACATAAGTGTTCGACCGGCCGTAGCGGACTACGTCCCTATCATATAGCCATGGGCGTCCTAAGAGGACGTGGGCGACATCCATAGCCGCCACGTCTCACCACACTTTCTCGCGGTAGTCCCCAAAAGCGATGGGGACCTGGCATCAGTGGGTGACCGGAAGACTCGACGTGTCAACCCATGTGATCGATTATGGCTTCGGGTGAGGTTCCAAGGGAAGACCGAAATGGGTGATCGCGGTCCAAGAGACCACATTCAAACTACTACCACCATCGATGACGATCTTACATGAGTGCCCATTGCACTTGATGTAAGTCGTGAAGATGCTGGTACGCCTCCAATCCTCGGAGGGTGGGGTATGGACAAAGGTGCACCGCACAACTGCAAGTGTGGGGTGACTCGACTCTTCACCACTAGTGTAGCACTCGGCCTCAATATCATGCTCCGCAGGCTCGCGGGTGATAGTAGCGACACGAGTGGGGGCCTTGTCCGCGGTGGTGGACCGTTTAGGGCAATCGCGGGACAAGTGGCCCGGCTGCAGGCAGTTGTAACAGTTGACGCGACTAGGCGGGCCGACAAGTGGGGCCTTCCCCTTCTCCTCCCAAGTGGAGCGAGAAGGTGGGGCAACGGGGGCTGAACGCCTAGGGGAGTGATGGGCCGCAGGCGCAGGTCGTGGGTCGAAACAAGGCTCGTGGCGCTCGGGTCGAGGGTGAACATGAGGAGGTCCGCCCAAATGAGGGCGTTTAGGAGGTCCGGACTCACTGCGCCTAATCGTAGCCCTAAGGTCATGCTCGATATCTCGAGCACGCTGGAAGGTCTGGTCGAATGTCTCCGAACTATACGTGGGAAGGGCGGGCCGGATGTCCGCGCGGAGACCATTCCTAAACTTCGACAAAACTAACTCAGGGTCCTCCTGTAAGTTACACTGGAGTTGTAACGACTCAAAGGTGAGGCGATACTCCTCAACGGTACCTGATCCTTGGTGTAGACTACTATACTGATCAAGGAGGCGCTGCCTATAGGAGGGGGGTACGTATCGCTCATGGAGGCGATACTTCATTTCTTCCCAAGTGGTGATGGGAGGAAGAGCTTGCTGCACATTTTGGCGCTCCACGTTGCCCAATGCAAATGCACAGGGCCTTCGAGCAGGGTGCGCACAAACCTAATGCGTGCGTCGGGGTGCAAGTTACTAAGGTCAAAGTAGGAGTCGACAGAAGTGGCCCAACCGAGGAATTGCGACGGGTCAAGACCACCCGCAAAGGCCGCGGGGGTGTTTCGAATGTAGCGGTGGAAATCGTCATCCAAGCGAGGGCGCTCTACATGGTATCAGGCTGGGCCCCTTTGCCCGGCCCAAGCATGCCCGAAGTGACCATTAGGTTGGGACCCTTGTGCGGCCCACACGTCATCCTCATCCAATGGTTCGTATCCATAACCTGGGCCTCATGAGGCCGCAGGTGACCGGACTCATCATCAAAGACTCGCGGCCGCGGGGGCGCGGTCACCGGAGGGAACTCTCTAGTTGGTGGGGCTGGGTTTGCGGATGGAGGTGGGTTAACCGGGTTGGAGCGTCTATGCTCTGATGGCTCAGGGCGACTTGCGAGGGTATGAATCCCAGCCATAATTTGCTGAAACATCGCGCTTGTATTCCCTTCGTGGGATTCCAAGCGCGCGGACAACGCATCCAACTTGGCGTCTACACGCGCTTCAAGGGCAGCCAAAGATTCTAAATGGGTTCTACTCCCTTCCGAGGGTTGGACCGATACTTGGGTTTCAGGAATAGTGTCGGGGAATTGGGACGACATAACTTGCGACCTAGTGGTCACCATGCACAAACAAGGCTGAAATGACAAGTGCAGGATGCTGAAAGCGCAAAATCGATGCGGAAATATGCGATGCAATGGAGGGGACCATGCGAATGATAAGAATCTAATGCACAACGTCCTCTGATGCCAGAATTGATGGAGCTACTATAGGTGGGAGGGTATTTAAAGCCGTACTCTAAGGGATTACACAATGCCGCGAAAACGGGAGAGGGTATTTAGACGAGGGAAGTGAAAAGCACTTTGAAAATGCAGGGAAAACACGATGAGGCATGAAGAAATAAGTGTCGAGTTCGATTGGGGCAACACAAATGCGAAAAGAGCACAACAGCACTCAACTACAAAATGTAGCTCACTAACCTCGTAGCAATTTTTGCGCACTCACGCAGCAGATTTTAAGCTCAGCACGTCGCAATAGGGAACCAGCGGATTTGCAGCACACAGCTCGCACGCCTATGCGCCTGAAATACACCAAAGAACAACACGGGACGTCCACGTCTCCAGCGTACGGATACCCATCGAGAAAGAGAAACCACAACAGAAATACAAGAATGCAACGAAGTGAGGAAACAGGTGAACCTGACCCACTACTAAGGATGGGAATCACTTCTTTGAAAAGCTAGAAACAGAATAACGTGGAATCGAGGCACCGGCCTCGACCCGGAAACTCTGAAGGCGAAGCTCCTCTTCGACTTCTACAATGCTGGAGGCTCTCAGCTCACCAGGAGTACTCTAACACCAAGAGAACTAAAGAACACAACACCCCAGCCTCCTCTTTTATAGGACAAGAGGGGAGGGAATAAGACAAAGCAGAAAAAGATAAACTACTTTAACAACTAACTACTCTTGCAGCCCATAAAGTAGTCAAGCTGCAATTACAAGACAAAAGCAAAACAAACTTCTACCTAATATTCTATGAAGCTGGCGCATGGTATTCTGGTCTTCGTACAGAGGCGGTTGGGCGATCAGACGCGTTCGGAGCATACCGCGACAAAGCAGCAGAATTTTGAAGTACTGGGCTGCGTAACTATTGTCGCTGCCTTCTCTTGGGCCGTGTTGCTGATGTGGTTGTGTGGCCCATCTAGAGTTGGGCCCTCGAGGGGTTGGCCCGTGGCGTCCTTGGGCCGGGTTACCACAGTGTGGACGGAAAGTGGGCTGATAACACCCACGAAGCGGTCCGGTGGGTGAGATGGGCATTGGGATCACCGAATAACCATCTTGGTGGGCTCCTCCGGGTCTTCAAGAGGTGTAGCAACATGGTAGGGTGGGTTGTATACATCGAAGTGGGGTCGTCAGGGCAGTTCTGTGGCTTCGGGTGGCTGTTTGCAGGAGTCATGGGGCGTGACTTTTGTCGCCGGGTGACCCGAGGAACATTCTGTGGAAAACTGTCTGCAGGAGTCATGGGGCGTGACTTTCGTCGCTGGGTGACCTGAGGAACATTCTGTGGGATTTCTGACTTGTGCATGTGGTGCCGCTTCCGATTCTTAAATTTCGTCGGGGAGTCGCCCGCAGAAGTCACGGGGCGTGACTTTCGTCACCGGGTGACCCGAGGAACTTTCTATGGAAAATCGGACTTGAGCACCCGGTAGTTGTCTGCAGGATCCACGGGGCGAGGTTATCTTCACTAGGTGCCCCGAGGAACTTTCTGTGGAAAATCGGACTTGTGCATGTGAAGTCGCTACTGATTCGGGTGGCTGTCTGCAGGAGTCACGGGGTGTGACTTTCGTCGCTGGGTGCCCCGAGGAACTTTCTGTGGAAAGTTTTTGGGGCACCATTGGGGCTAGATTTTTCCCTTCTTTCATGTTGTATGCTCCTGCATCAGAGATTCTGGCACCAGTCTCTTTTCTCCTCTCTTGTTGTCGCCTCCCCTATGCTCCTAGCATGAGGGTCTTGGAGGTGACGACAAAAAGAAAATTTTTACATCAAGGTTGGGACAAGTTGTAGTGCTGCCAACTCCTTGTCGCCAACGGTTCCTCTTCTTCTTGGCGCGTGGTCTTCGAGATTAGCGCAAGTAGAGAAGAAGCTAGAGGCATGGATCTCTTCTCCCGAAGCTAGCACGTGCGTGGAGCGGAGGAGTCTCGAGGCAGTCCGTGTGTGCTCGATTGTAGAGGACGGGCCTTTGCGCGTCTCAGCCATCGCCAGCATCAAACTGCTAAGTGAGGTATACCCCTATCACATCCTTTGTATTCTTCGTAAGATGGTCCTTATTGTGGAATTAGGAATCTCGTTTCGGGCTCGCTTCTGCTGTTTTCGATTTTAAATAGCCCGGGGATTCCCAACCGTGGTATCAAAGCGATCTTACGAGATACATCGGTGTATGGATTTTTCTAGCATGCGCATGTCATAGAAAATTTTTTTAAAAATCTTTATGCCATGTTTTATGTGTAGAAAAATAGTAGGTTTGTTATTTCTCGGTCTTATGATATTCATGATTTTCGGTTTCTACACATGGGGATAGACCCTATGTGTGAGGATTTATTTCTCCTCATATTCATGGGATAGACCCATGGTGTGAGACTTGTATCTAGATTTTGGGGCATGGACTGGGTGATTTCCCTAATCCGTACAAGTTAGGGATTGCAAGTGGCATCGATAATCGGGGTATATATGGCCAGTTGTAGACTCCTGTGAGAAAACGAAAGATCTGATTTTTCGATAAGATCGCGGAGATTTAACGAACAAGTTTTTTAATGAAAAACTAAAATCTGGTTTTGTAGTTTTTCATTGCATATTGAAGAGTATGTCTTAGGTGTTTTTCTTTATGCACTTGATATGGTTATAGACAAGCCCTAATGCATGCCTGGGATGTATTATTGTGAGGCCTGCGTGCCACCTCTTTTGCATCAAACCTTCTCTCTTGCGCACCTAACCAAGATAGGTAGCTTCTTTGTTAGCCGACTCCTTGGTGGCTTCTAGGGTTCCTCCTAGTGGTGCATCTTAAGGAATAGGGGTTGATGAAGAGGGCTTGTGTGCACTTCTTAATTGGCCAAGACTTTGATGGCTTTTAGGGCATCCTAGAGGCGCATCGAATAAGTTTCATGGGCTGATCTAGAAGTGGTGCAACACAGCTCCCTATGTGGTCATGGTGGTGCCCCATGTTGGCCAAACCCTAGGAGGAGCCTAGGGTTTGCGAGCTAACACATGTGGAGCATGAAACCTTGGAGACGCACCTGGGATTGAAGCAGGACCTTAAAGCACTCAGAGCTAGGAGCCAACGGCTTGGAGCATGGGCTGAATGCTTAGAGCTTTTGGTAGTGCTAGGTGTACTGTCTAGGTCTAGGGGCTTGTTTCCCTTGTCTGGGCTATAACCATATCATGTTTTACTACTTTTGTTGCCATGCTTTGATTGTTTTATTTTATGTTATCACTATAGGGTGCATGCCTGTAATGATAGACATACAGATAAAACGAATGTGGTATGACACCACCCAAACCCTCTCAAAATTATATCAAGTTCCATTCCTGCTTTCTGATGCGTAGCCCTCGTCAAACTATCGATCGATGGTGCTGTGCACTGTTTCCCACCCTCGTGGGACACACCCATCTATCTTTAGGAGGCATGTGGTGACAATAATTTCCCCAGTCCAGTTAAAACTCTGGACGCGCCTTTCGCAAGGAAATTGTTGGCCCTGGGCATAACGGTCAAGTTGGACATGACTAGAACTTCAATATGTGGTTTGTCCACATGATGAAAGTTTCTAGAAGCAGCCTCAAGAAGTTAGGACTTCGTGCTGTATCCAGCCCTCGTTGGACACGAAGTGCCTGAACTGTCTTGAGAAGGGGAATTGCCTAGTTGCAATTGGCCGACATGCCTACCTTGACATACATGCGTCACCTCGTGCAGTACATCCCGCCCTCGCGGGACGCGGGGCCGTGTGAGGAACAAGAATCCCATCTCACTTTGGAAATTTTGTGGTTTCCCAGATTGACATAAGAGGGTTGTCAATCTGATAAAATAGTGAGAAACAATCATTTATTTAAAGTCCAGATTAAATGATTGAAAATGTAGTACTAATCTGCATGTCTTTGTTGTAGATCATGTCTACGAACAATAGCGGATTAAAACTGCAATCCATCCTTTGGGAGGAGAAGATGGACTGGTGTCGAAACTTGGGGGGTGACTCCACGCTCGAGCGCTATAAAAGGCAACACCAGAAAGAGGAGAAGAGAAGGGTGACTCCTTCATCTTCAGACTCATGTATTTATGTGGTTGAAGTCAAATGTCTACTTCGAACACATGGGTACTTGATACCGCATGTGGAGTGCATATTTGTACAAGTATGCAAGGGCTCAAACGAAGTAGGACAGTTCGACTAGGAGAGATTGACCTTCGGGTCGGTAACGGCGCATAGGTTGCGGCTGTGACCGTGGGAAACCTCACTCTCTCACTACCGTTAGGGCTTCAACTAGAACTCGATCGTTGTTATTATGTACCATCAATTACCAAGAACATCATATCTATTCCTGCCTTAGCGAGGAAAGGATTCAGTTTTGCAATCAAAGAGAACACCTATTCTTTTTCATTGGCAGACATGTTCTATGGTTCTGGTACTTTATGCAATGGCTTGTATGTCTTGGACATGCAGAGTTCTATGTGCAATGTAAATACGAAAAGGATCAAGCTAAGTGGTTTCAACAACACTTATCTTTGGCACTGTCATCTAGGGGACATCAACAAGAATCGCATCCAACAACTCCATGCAAATGGATTCTTGGATTCAGATTCCTTTGAGGAATTTGATGTTTGCGAGCCTTGTTTGTTGGGCAAGATGACAAAGGCACCATTCGCCAAGAAAGGTGAAAGGGCCACCGGTTTATTGGATCTCATACATAGCGATGTGTGTGGGCCATTCAACAAATAAACCAGAGGTGGGTTTGTATACTTCATCACATTTACTGACGATTTCAGTAGATATGGATATGTCTATCTGATGAGACATAATTCAGAATCCTTGGAGAAATTCAAGGAGTTCAAGACTGAAGTAGAGAACCAGCTTGGACGATCCATAAAGGCTCTTTGATCTGATCGAGGCAGAGAGTACTTGAGCCATGAGTTTGTTGACTATCTGAAAGAGTGTGGGATTCTCTCACAGCTCACCCCTCCCGGGACACCCCAATGGAATGGTGTGTCTGAGAGGCGGAATCGAACCCTACTAGACATGGTTCGGTGCATGATGAGTTAAGCAACTCTACCTCCGTATTTTTGGGGACGTGCCTTAGAGACAGCTGCTTTGACACTGAATAACATTCCATCTAAGAGTGTTCCCGTATCTCCACATGAGTTGTGGACTGGGAGACGACCTAACCTCACATTTATGAGGATCTGAGGATGCGAAGCTTTTGTTAAGCATCAAAATTTTAGTAAGCTAGAGCCCAGGTCAGATAAATGTGTGTTTGTGGGGTATCCTAAAGAAACCAGAGGATACAACTTCTATAATCCCACTGAGGACAAAGTTTTTGTCGCCCGTGGCACTGTATTTCTTGAGAAAGAATTCATCTTGAAAGAAGCCAGTGGGAGAAGTTTTGATTTGGACGAGGTCCAAGATCATCCACAAGACACAGAGGTTGAGATGGAATCTGAGCCACCAGTACAGGTTGTAGCCCAACCTGAGGCTCAGGCATAGGCTCCACGTAGGTCTAAGAGGATACGTCATGCACCTGATAGGTATGGGTCGCTGCCGACTCAACACGACGACATTCTCATTATTGAGGATGAACCTAAGACTTATGAGGAAGCAATCGCTGGACCAAACTCCGAGAGATGGCTGGAGGCCATGAGGTCCGAGATGGATTCTATGTCTGCTAACCAGGTTTGGGACTTGGTTGAGCCGCCTAATGGGGCAAAGCCCATAGGGTGTAAATGGGTCTTCAAAAAGAAGACAGACATGGATGGCAACGTGGTTACCTACAAAGGTAGACTAGTGGCCAAAGGTTTCTGATAGGTCCACAGGGTGGACTATGACGAAACTTTTTCGCCAGTTGCCATGTTTAAATCCATTCGGATCATGCTTGCTTTAGCTGCCTACTACGACTATGAGATCTGGCAAATGGACGTGAAGACAGCTTTCCTTAATGGAAACCTATCATAGGATGTGTTTATGACACAGCCTGAAGGGTTCATTCACCCAGCCAATGCTCATAAAGTATGCAAGCTGAAAAGATCCATCTATGGATGAAAGCAAGCCTCTCGAAGTTGGAATATTCATTTTGACGAAGCAGTGAGAGATTTTGGCTTCCTCAAGAACGAAGACGATGCCTGTGTGTATAAGAAAATCAGTGGGAGCTTGGTCACATTTCTGGTCCTGTATGTCGATGACATATTGCTCATCGGAAACGATGTCCCTACCCTTCACGCTGTGAAAGACATGGTTGGGGAAGTGTTTTGAGATGATAGACTTAGGGGAGGCCGCCTATATTTTAGGTGTGAGGATTTACCGGGATAGATCCAAGAAACTCTTTTCCCTGAGTCAGAGCACATACATAGACAAAGTGCTGGAAAGGTTTCGCTTGGAGCAGTCCAAGAAGGGATACCTTCCCATGAGGCACGACATTACTCTTTCCAAGAGCCAGTGTCCCTCTACACAGGCTGAGAAAGAGGAGATGAGTCGAGTCCCTTATGCATCTGCAGTGGGATCCCTCATGTATGCCATGTTATGTACGAGACCAGACGTGGCTTATGCAGTGAGCATAACTAGTAGATACCAGTCTAACCCCGGTGTCCAGCATTGGACAGCTGTGAAAAACATTTTGAAGTATCTGAGGAAGACGAAAGATTTATTCTTAGTATATGGTGGACAAGAAGATCTGTGTATACAGGGTTATATAGATGCTTCTTTCCAGTCAGGCCCAGATGACTTCAAATCGCAGTCCGGCTATGTGTTCTTGCTAAACGGAGGTGCTGTTTACTAGAAGAGCTTCAAGCAATCCACGGTAGTAGAGTCTACAATAGAAGTGGAGTATGTTGCGGCTTCTGAGGCAACCAAAGAAGCTGTTTGGATCAAGAAGTTCATTTCTGAACTTCAAGTGGTTCCTAGTGCTGCTGATCCCATTGAACTCCTTTGTGATAACAATGGTATGATCGCGCAGGCTAAAGAACCAAGATCACATCAATGATCCAAACACATACTCAGGCGATTTCACCTGATCCGGGAGATCATAGACAGAGGTGACGTGAAGATATGCAGAGTTGACACAGAGAACAATCTAGCAGACCGACTGACCAAAGCTTTGGCACAGCAAAATGATGTAGGGTGGAGACACGAAAAATGATACTAACTAAAGTCCGATTATTATTATTATTTTTTTTAATTTCAAAATAAAGTGCAAAAGTCAGAAAATAGCTGGAAAATAGTAAATAGATTTCAGTGCTACGAAATATCATTTACGAGAAGTTGTCATGTCTTTCGGACTGATCCATTGTAGCTTCAGTTGGATCAACTCGTCCCTCTCGTAGAGCCAAGTGAGTTCTTCCTCGTGATGCCAAAGATCAAGAGTTTGGTGGCGCCGATTGCTTAAAATACTTCGTAGTCACGTCAAGGTTCTGGACTTTTGCTCCACCGATTGCTTAAAGCACCTGTACGAAAAACACTAATCAGATTAATTTTAAAACAGAAGTAGGAATGCATCAAATATCAAAAGTTCCAAGGTGTCTTAGGAAGATCTGATGAATCTGGGTTTCATCGAACTACTCCATCGGGTAGAACAAGATTCGGGCTTGCTATTAGCACCAAAGAATGGAGGTGGAGGGTTGTCAGAGTGCATTAAAATCCTGCGTCAAGAAGGCTAGACAGATTAATACGGAGAGCAAACAGGAGACTCAAGCAGGCTGCAGAGGAGAAATCTGGAACAGGGGATGTTGCGCGGGAGCGGAGGAGGACTCATCAGCGTTCGTCCGGTGGTGCATGATCGCCGGACCTGTTACATCTGGAGATCCACGTGGTGGTGGCGGAGATGTGGCCGGAGTTAGCGGGTGGATGGTGGCTGATCGGAGGAGAATCGCGCGGAAGAGTCGTGCTGGGCGGGAGCTTGGCGGAAACAGGGGATGTGCGTGTGTGGCAGGGGCGGTCGCCGTTTGCCGGATGGTGGACGAAATCTAAACCTGCTACAACTGGAGGTTGCTATGGATGAGGTGAAGACGCAGCCGGAGTTTCTGGGCGGATGGTGGCTGGTCGGAGGAGAACGATGTCGAAAAGCGAATGTAGGGAGTAAGCATGGCGGAAACAGGGGATGGCGTCGGAGTTTCGATTCCGGCCATCGGTGAGGTGGATGGGCAGATCCCGGCGGCTGATGCTTCGTCAAGGAAAGGAGGAGTGGTGGCTAAAGTCTCGTGGAGATCCGGCTGGTGGATCATCGGCGGCGAGCTTTCGAAGTTTCGAAACTGGGTGTGGTTGACGTGTGCGGGTGTTTGCAGCGAAGTAGAGAGTTGAGGGAGAAGAGGAGATTAGAGGGAAAGGAGAAGAAGACTTGGTGAGACAAGCACCTAGAGAGGGGGGGAGGAAGACATCCGATAGAGGAAGAAAACTATTTCCATCAATTCATTCAAAATTCTGTCTGCTACAAGGTTTTAAGCGAGATACATATAGGAGAACTTTAGAGATGTTACAGGGAGAGACGTTGTTATTTCCTTCCACGGCAGCAGAGAGACGTTGGAGAGATGTGAACGTTGCAGCTTCCATCTTGAGCAGCAAGCGAGACGTTGAGGCTTCCTTGTGAGGAGCTGATGTAGGCGTTGACGATTCCTTGGTTGAAGATGATCGTTGGCTGCAAGGAGACGTTGAAGAGTTTCCTTTGTTGGCTGTAAATGTACGTTGCTGTTTCCATCGTAAGTCTACACGTAATTGGGGTTTTAATGTTTTGCTGGAGAAGATATCCCTTGATGAACCTTGACCATTGGATGAGATCTTGGGCTGAAGTTTGATCTTGAGTTGCCGCATATGGATGCAAGTCTTGGTTAGTGGAATGCGGCCCCCCTTTCTTTGAACATTGTAAGCTTGAGCATCTTGAGTTTATTGAGTGATTATTATTTAGCTAGCTTTTGCCATTGAGCTTGCTAGCTTATTCGCGAGCCTCCGAGCCTTTGCCTACGGCAACCTTAGGCTCCACTTGTATCTTCGTAGCTTGTGGTTCCTGTCCCCATCATTCTCCCCGGGTGAAAAAAAATTCTTCTCCGAAGAATGGTTATTGTGGCGGTGGTGTAGAAGTCCTGGAGGGGCAAAAGTCAATTGTCCTTCATGGGTCTGAATCTGCAAAGTGTTGTCAGCATAGCATCCTATCTTGTTGTTCCATGTCCATGGTCCAAGCTGTAAGTCAGGGACACCTGCATTGAATTCCCTTTCTCGGCCATATTCATTAGTGAAGTCACAATTAGGAATTCTAGCATATAAATGGATTGGAATGATGAAATCAATATGTTCAATAATTTGACAAGTACACAAAGCAAATTTGTTTTGATTTATTTCAAGTTGAGTTGACTCTAATGGTGGTTTGAGGGTGTGGGTAGAGGGACCTAAAAGACAAGATTCAAGGATCATAGGGTCCTGGAAGAGATTTTCTAAATCTAGGGGTTGACCTAAAGGTTGAGGATTAGGATCCAGGTCAAGCTCAAAAGGATCTAACTTAGGTTCCATGTGAGGTTCAAGAAGACCTATGGGTTTGGGTTCAACTGGATTTTTAGGCAAGTCATCTTTAGGTTTGCTAGAGGTAGTGCTAAGGTCAAGTTGAGAACCTGTGGGTATGGGCCCTAAAATTGAAGGTAATGGCTCTATTTGACACTTAGGTTGAGACAAGCCTACAGTGGGCAACTCAGGGGTAGTTTGACTCTCAGACAAGTCAACTATGGGTTCTTTAGCTAGATTGCTAGACTCAAGTTGAGGACCTGTGGGTATGGGCCCTAAAATTGAAGGTTGAGGTATGGGTTCTACCTCATGGTTTGCCTCTTGAGTTTCACATGTCTCATCTAGACTTGTTTTGGTTTCTAAGGTAGGCTTTGAGGTTTGTTCTCTAAGCTCTAAAGGTGTTGAACTCTTTTGTTCTTTTTGCAAGGATTGCTCTATACGACTCTTTATCTCTTGTAACATCTCATTACACTGTTCACTTAGGCTTTTAGGGTAAATGATGTGTTCCAAACCTTTATGTATGAAGCTATAGTAGCAAGGTTTACTAAAATAATATCCCTGAAAATCATGCATAAATTCATTGCCTAATAAAATGTCAAAGCCTTCTAAACTCATCACATCACACCAAATTTCAGTTCTGATATTGTTTAACTGGATGGGAACTAAACATTGAAAGTCAATTAAAGTTTTAGTATAGTCTTCCCAAGTTATGACATAAGGGTAATAATGTTTTTGCATCGTGAGGCCAAAGTGTTCAAGTGATCTAATAGATATAACATTAAACTTAACTTGATGATCTATAATAGTTTTACCTTTATAACCATTACACCAAACATGAGTTGTAAAACTATTAGACCTATGTGTGAGAACCTTATAGTTATCCCTTTTAGATACAAGTTCTTTTTTTGTTGTAATTTCCCTTTGATAATAGTGATGCACCATGATGTGTTATCACAAAAGCATGATGGTCATACTCAAGACATGGGGTTAAGGTACCTCAATGATAAGGTCTGAGTGCAAGTGGGAGATTGTTAGTGTTATGCCCTGAGACCTATCTTTTGGTCTAGACATATGTACTACATACATTGATATTTATAGATATCCTGGCATTATCGTTGTCAAGGTTTATTGTACATCTGCGCATATGTATGTTTACATGATGATGTCCCTCGAGATATTACTATATCAGTTTCCTTATGTCCCGAGTCAAGTACCATAGTGGATAGGGGACAGCTATGGTGCGGGTGAGACTCATTTATGCGCTAGTTAGCACGGGTTGCTCAACGCAGGCATGAGGGTGTATCAAGGGAGATATGCTGGACCGACCCGCCGGGAGAGTTCTTCTTGGTGTCTCAAGAAGAATCTCACAGTGATAGAGTTGTATCTGTCCTTTTGATTTCTAATCACTCTAAACGATGTTTTATTGTAATTCTTTGATCATGCTAGCTTAAACCTCTCTGGGACATGGGGCGTAGTCCTCTTGATTTCTTAATGACTGAATGACTTCTATTTCATTAGAATATTTTTTGATATGATAATTTTACTTAAGTGATTAATACCTTTAATGCTTCCTAATTTCATATTGTCAGCATGTGTTAGAGTTTTATGATATGGACTGAGAAGTGATTTATAAAACTTGGAGCACTAAAATCAAATATAGGAACTTATCGTAAGAGATTAGGTTTGTTCTTAATTCTAAATTTTAGAAGTTTATTGACTTGTTGATATTTTGTTCTAGGATGCATTAATGATAGAGACATGAAAATATGCTAGAGATAGATGTTTGATTGTTAGAAAACCTTAAGTAAAACTTGTGAAACTAAGGTATGAGAATACTTAGTTTCATTCGAGATATTGATATCGAGATAGAATGCACGAGAATGATTCTTAATCTCTTTGTCAAGGTTTGCTTTTCTTAAATATAGAATAAATCTGTGCAAGAGGGAGAATTATTTTATGTTAATCATCTGCATGAGAGCGAGATGATTTCTTATTAAGGCAAATTATATCTTTATCATATTAAGAATAAACTGATGAACATTTCTTTATATCCAGTCATAGAAATCAAGATGGATGAACCCCTAGTCCCAATTCTTTCTCTCTGATATTTTGTGAACTTTTCGATCATTTGCTTTCCTCTTAATTGGTTTGCCTAGCTAGTGAAAAATCGATTATTCGGTACTTGACAAACAAGGTCTCTATGGTTCGATATCTTAATTATTACTTCGAGTATCTGTGCACTCACGGACACAACACTCCCCTAAGTCCTTCATCTTAAAACACTTCCCCAACCATGTCTTCATAGACTGAAGACTAGGGATGTCATTTTCGATGAGCAGTATGTCATCGACATGCAAGACCAGAAAAGTCATCAAGCTCCCACTGAATTTTCTGTATACACAGGCATCATCTTCGCTTTTGATAAAGCCATAATCTCTCACAGCTTCATCAAACCGAAGATTCTAACTTCGAGATGTTTGCTTTAATCCATAAATGGATTTCTTTAGCCTGCAGACTTTATTGGCATGTGCAGGATGGATGAAACCATTAGGTTGTATCATATACACATCCTCTGTCAGCCTTCGGTTAAGGAACGTTGTCTTAACATCCATCTGCCATATCTCATAGTCATGATATGCAGCTATAGCAAGCAGAATCCGAATAAGTTTGATCATGGCAACCAGCGAGAAAGTTTCATCATAGTCCACCCTGTGGACTTGTTTGAATCCTTTAGCCACTAGTCTACCCTTATAGGTAACTATGTTTCCATCCATGTCAGTCTTCCTTTTGAAGACACATTTACACCCTAAGGGTTTTACCCCATCAGGCAGCTCAACCAAATCTCAAACTTGGTTAGCTGACATGGAATCCATCTTGGATCGCATGGCCTCAAGCCATCTCTCAGAGTTCGGTCCACTGACCGCCTCATCATAAGTCTTGGGCTCATCCTCAATGATGAAGATCCCATCGTGTTGGATCGGCAGCGACCCATACCTCTCTGGTGCATGACAATTCCTCCCAGACCTACATGGGACCTGTGTCTGAGCCTCAGGCTACCTAGCAACCAGTGCAGGTGGCTCAGGTTCCATCTATGTGTCTTGTGGTTGCACTTGGACCTTGTCCAAGTCAAACTTCCTCCCACTGACTTCTCTCATGAAAAATTCTTTCTCTAGAAAGACAGCACCCCGAGTAACAAAACTTTGTTCTCGGTGGGAACATAGAAGTAGTAACCTTTAGTTTCCTTAAGATACCCCACAAACACACATTTATTAGATCTAGGTTCTAGCTTGCTAGAATCCTGACGTTTGACACAAGCCTCACATCCCCATAACCTGATAAATGAGAGGTTAGGGCGTTTCCCACTCCGTACCTCGTATGGTATCTTGGAGACACTCTTAGATGGAACGTTATTGTTGTAGTGCGCAAGTGCACGAATACTCGAAGTAATAAAATAGATATCGAACCACAGAAACCTTATTGTTAAATACCAAATAGTTGTATTCTCACTAGCTAAGCAAACCGAATATGATGAAAAGCAATGATGGAGAACACACGAAAAAGATAATCAGAGAGAAACTGGGACTAGGGTTTGATCCACCTTGATTCTAATGACTAGAAGGAAATAAAGGTTGTCAGTTTAATTCTATTATGATAAAGACCTAATTCACTTCATAAAGGTATTGTCTCACTCTCGTGCAGATAATCATGCAGATAACCGATCCTCACTCTCGTGCAAGATCTATTCTCAATGCTAAAGATAAGTGAATCATTGAACAAAGAACTCAAGGATCACTCTCGTGCATCCGAATTCTAAGTCAATCATCTCAAGTGGAATCTCAAGGATCACTCTTGTGCATCCTGAAACTCAACACAGGTTTTACTTATGATTTTCCTGTTGGTGTATATGCCCTAAAGACCAATGTATGGACATGGTCAGGCATTATTTGAATGTACTTTGATAGAACTATTATTCTTTATATAGGCATGGTCGTTATTATGCAAGACTTCTCTACCTGCATTGATGTATTGAGTTGCATAAATAATGTCCCAGGAGTTTGGATTGGATCCATTCTCATAAGCTATCCCCAGACAAGGCACCTTAGCAGATATGGGACAGCTTTGGTACATGTGAGGCTAGTGTATGGGCTGGTTAGGTGCGGGGCATAGTAATGCAGACATACAGGTGCATTGGATGCACTGGAGTGATCCACCGTGAGGATTGACTTGTCTAGTCAACAAGTCAATCTCACATACAAGAGGTTTGCATTGATCCTTAGACTTGAGGTATTCATGTCTAGATTTGATGATGGGTGTGCTTTAATACAGTCTTACGTCTCTCCGTAATTGGGAGATCAAAACGACCGTCATTGGGCATGTCATAAGTCATGTAGAGACATGAATGACCAATAGTAGGATTTGCCCCTTCCTTATTGGAAGCATGATATCCACTCAGGGCGCCCCACCTTATTGGTGCATGACAGGAGAGTGTGGCCACACTTGTTGAGTCATGACCAATGCATTGGATAATAAACTTGAGACTAATCCAATGGCAGGATATCAGCTTAGGCAAAGGGATCTGTAATGCAATAGGAATCCTCGTTGTTTGTTAGGAGTTGTTGCCATAATGACTTAAGTCCTATGACATGGGTAGTAGTGATGTGTTGCTAGATACTCCTCACTACCTATGATGTTTACATCATTGCCATCGTCATATGGATCCTATGGGGTCACACGCAATAGACTCTTGACGTTGCTTTATTCAGAAGCCTTAGGATCAAGTTATTGGATAACTTGGATCAATTTGGAAGATTTCATTAGCGCCAATGGGCCTGATGAGTCGGAAGAAAGTTATTGGAGCCAAACTTCATTTTTGGCAGGTTGACCCGAAATTGACCTAGATTGGTCACATTTGGATTAGGGTTGCATTGGATTAGATCCAATGGCTTAATCAACCCACGCCATGAAGTTTGGGCTAGCTCATTATCCAATGAGGCCCAATAATTAGTTGTCATGAAGAGGAATTGGCTTAAAAGGGTATAATGGGGAGAATTCTCACCCCATTGGCGCCTAGGGGCATAATGGGGTGAGGGAGGCGCCTTTGCTTCATTATGGAAGTAAAGGGCGCCTAGCCCTTCTTCCTTGGATGGAATACTTGCGTCTAAGGTAAGTCTTGGGGCTGATATGGCTTGAGAACTTTTATGGGAAGTTCCTAGGGGCATATGGACATAGGGAAGAGGTATATGGAAATGTCTTGGAGACTTACCTTACCTCAAACCCTAGTTTCTCCCAAAACCCTTACCCTAGCCGAAACTCCTCATGCATGTTGCGCCTAGCCACTTAGCCTTTGATGGTAAGAATGCATTTGAGGCATGTCTTGGGCTGATATAGTGTTTAGACTTTTATGGAAAGGTTGAATGAGTTTATGGTAAAGTCTTGGAGACTTTCCTTACTTCAAGCACCTCATCCTAGCCATACACTTGGCATGATCCTAGCCCTTGCTCAAACTGCCTCTAGTCCTATTTATAGGACCCATTGTCGCCCTCTCTATATGATGAATTCTTGGAGACGTGAACACACATAGAGGGGCGAAAGCAAGGGCAAAGGGCGACAACATCAAAGCTTGGCGCAAACTTCTTCCTTGGAGCCGCAATTTCTTCCTCTCCCTCTCTTCTTGGCGCAAGGACTCTTAGTGCTTGGTGGCATCTCCTTGCCACAAGCTCTCTCCCTTCCTTGGCCATAGGCGCACCTTGCTTGAAGGTGGCGCAAGCAAAGAAGAAGAAAGGAAGCAACTTGGCGGCATCATCTTCCTCCTCATCTCCTCTTGGCGCTTTCATCTTGGAGGTGGCGCAAGAGAAGTAAAGATACCCTAAGGCTTGATTCTCTTCCCGAGGCTAGCACCAAGCGTGGAAGGGAGCAACGATCAAGGAGTCGACGCGTGGATACTTGTAGAGGGCGAACACTTGGGCGCCTTCAACATGGCTTCGACGTCTAGACAAGCAAAAGAGGTACATCTCTAACACATCCTTGTGTCTTATCTCTCGTATGGATCCTTGGGAAAGGAATATGTTTCGGGTGTAATGCTTCTTCCGCTGCGTCCTGGGACTGCAAAATTTTAAATTACACCCGGCATTCCCTAACATTTTTGACGACTCGATCCTCACTCTCGTGCAAGATCAAATCAAGTCTAACACAATAACTCAATCCAAAGTATCAGAAACTCAACATGGAAATAAAATCACTAAAGATCATAATTCGAAAAACTACCTAATCTCTCACGATAGTTCCAAACTCAACGATTCCTAGGGTTCTGAATTTCAAACGATCAACCTCTCGGTCTATTTCGCAAAACTCTAAAACATGCTGATATTTATAAAACTAAAGAGAATTAAAGAACAATCAATCACAAAAGTAAAATTATCATATTAAAATTAAACTTGACAAAAATCATTGTTTTCTAGTCATTAACAAACTAAGGGGATTACACCCCATGTCCCAAAAGAAGATCTAAGCTTTCATGGTGAAAGGATTATAACAAACCATAATTTCAGAGGATTAGAAAGTGAAAAAGGGGAAGAAAAGTTACAAATGTTGGGGTATGCCCTTAAGGCTAATGTTTGAGGCCTTGGGATTATATCAGTATCATGTATAAACTCAATGTTTATAAAGGAAATGGTTGTTATTCAGGTTGTTGCATTATCTGTTGCCATATGTATACTTCTGAATAATGTCTCAATGCTGTTCAGCTTGGCTGACATGCAGTATTGTCCTTAGTCGAGATATCTTGGTGAACATGAGATAGCCTTGATATGATTGAGACTAATATGTGTTCTAATCTTATAGGATGCTTCGAGCATGGAATAAGATGTAGACTCATGGGTACATTGGATGTACTGGACAGACCCTACTTAGGATATTCAATTGCTTGTCACAATGTGAATAATCCTTATATGCAAACAAGTGGCATATTTCCTCTGACTTGAGATCACTTGTGTTTCTAAATGATGATTGGCATTGTCTTGAGGTGATGGGGGCAGAGATCACAGGCCAAGAAGGTACAAATGGAGTTTACGATTGCCATAGACAAAGGCTCAGAGTCTTGCGAATAAGCTAGCAAACTCACTTATAAAGCTAGCTCAATAATTAGTAGAGGACTACTTCAACCACTCAATAAACTCAAGACATTCAAGCTCAATAAGTTGAGCGAATCAATTCCAAAACGTGACCTGCATCAACGGCAAACCAAACAAATCATGCATCAGCCAGCTAAAGCTCTCGTGACACGCCAGCCAGTGTCATCTTCAGTCAACACTCAATGCTGCAAATATGGAAGCTGCAGCGAAGGAAATCTTCAACGTTTCCCCCCCTTGTTGCTCAAGATGGAAGCTGCAATGTTCACATCTCTCCAACGTCTTCCCTTAGCACCTCACAAAGGAAGGTGTAATAACGTCTCTCAAGCAATCGACGGAAGGAAAAACTTCAATGCCAATCTCACGTAGGAACCGTGCCACGCTTTCAGCCAACAAAGGAAATACCAATCTCCTTGCACAACACTCATCTTCTTCAACGCTGGAACCTTGCGATGCTCACTCACAGCCAACAATGGAAACTTCTCCAACGTCTCTTTCCTGCTGAAGATGGAAACTTCAACGTCTCTGTCACCTACAACATCTCAGCAACATCGCTCCTTCTCCTATATGTATCAAAGCTTCAACCTTGTAAAGACAGAATGTTTTTGAATGAATGGAAATGGTTTTTCTTCCGATGAATCGGATGTCTCCTTCTTCCTTCTCTGAGGTGCTTGTCACCTAGTCTCCTCTTCTCCTCCTTCTAGGGCTGAGCCCCTCCCTCTTCCTTTCTTCTCCAATCTCTCCTTTTCCCACCAATTCTCCTGCTCCGCTGCCAACATCGCACACCCAGCAAACCTACAGATTTTCCGTCATTTCGAGAGCTTGCCGCCGGCAATCCCACCGTCGGATCTTCACAAAACTTCGGATGTCACTTCGCCTCCCATAGTCGAACCTTCAACCGCTGGCATCCGCCCATCTGCCACGCCGATCACCGGAATCGAAACACAGATGTGTTCCCCTGTTTCCGCCCAGTTTCTGCCCGACTCCCGCCTTTCACCGTCGTCCTCCTCCGACCGGCCACCGTCCGCCCCGAAACTCCGGCCACGTCGTCACCACAACCATACCAACCTCCAGTAGTAGCAGTTTTTGATTTGGTCAACCACTGGCCGGCCGGCAACAAATCCTTCTCCAGCGCGAGATCCCCTGTTTCTGCCCTGCCCGCGACCTAGCTCCGCCCTTCCGCATCGTGTTCCTCCGACCAGCCACCGCCCGTCACCAAACTCCGGCCACCTCTTCGCCATCATCACAGTGACTCCCCGTCGTAGCAGGTCCGGCGAACGTGCACCACCGGACGACCGCCAACCAACCCTGCTCCAGACG
This sequence comes from Costus lasius, assembly GCA_027563935.2. NCBI lineage: Eukaryota > Viridiplantae > Streptophyta > Magnoliopsida > Zingiberales > Costaceae > Costus > Costus lasius. The sequence continues at coordinate 67,836,308 of CM050448.1, read as the reverse complement.
CGCCATTTCCCCTGTTCCAAATCTATTTGTCTCTTATTTCAATTTTTCTACATTGCTAATCTGATTAAGCTATTTCTTGCAGGGATTTTAAGAATTTGGCGCAACAACAATCTTGACATTTGGCACGGATATGAAGTGCAAATGTTGTTCTATCATTTGGACCAGTTGGGGAAGATTCAAATTGAGCATATCAGCCTACATGACACCGCAACTTTTGATAAATGATCAAATCCTGCATTTATTTTCTCAACTAATCTGATTAGTATGTTTTGTGCAGGTACTTTGAGCAATCTTTGCAACAAAGATCTTGGACTTTGGTCAGATAATGAAGCACACATCTTGTACTTTCATTTGGGTTAGTTGATGCGAACCCGGGTTCAACGGGTCAATCTAACAAGCATTGCAAAATTTGCAATCTGAAACATTTCTGTGCAGTTTTAACTTACCGATCTGACTAGCTATATTGGTTGCACTAAATCTATATGCTCGAGTAGAAGTCTACTCTCCATTTTGATACGCATGTCAAGAACTAATTTAGTTCTACAATGCAGTTTATTTAGTTTGAATATTGAAAGATTGGAACCCCCTCTATGACATTGCCACATTTGCTAAATAATAATTTTCTGAACTCTTGGAATTCTAGCTGCTTTCATGAATATGCTGTTTTCTGAAAATTCAAAAAATAAATAACTGAATTTTAATTTAGTAGTTTGTTGTCACACGCTTCCCCCCTACATCAGTTTTGGTATCAGAGGAGGTTCGTTGGCAACTCTTGTCTGCCTACACGATCCTTGCTTCTCTCTCTGCACAAAAAAAAAAAAAAAAAAATTCTTCATGTTTATTTATATTTAGTTTTGCATTCTACTTTCATGTTTCATTGTTCATATCATTTAGTTTGCATATTTTGCTATTTGATAAAAAAAAAAATTATTATGTGCTTATTGTTTGCATGCTAGTTTGTTTATTCTGAGATAAATTTTTCATACTAGCTGAAATCATTTTTGACATCTTAGGGAGCTGTATTTTCAAAGGATTATATTGTGTTTTCAAAACATCCCATGGCCACTAGACTCCAACCCCCTACCTTTAGTGGTTCTCTTAACCCTATGGATTTTAGTGATTGGATAACAAAACTTGAGCATTATTTTTATTCAACTGCCATGCCCGAACATTGCAAAGTTAGGTTCACCCGATGTCTCCTAGAAGGCACAGCTAAATTATACTGGACCAGTGTAGAAAGAAACCTAGAAATGTTTAGACGCCCCCCTATTGAAAAATGGGATGAGATGCTTTATAAACTAGAAGAAAAATATGATTCTCCATTTCTCCATAAAACTTTTTGTGACCAATTTATTAGCCTTACACAAAAAAATATGACAGTGCCTGAATATATATTCAACTTTAATGATCTCCGCTATAGGAGTAGAATTAGAGAAACTCATAGGGTTATACTTAATCGGTTTATGAATGGTCTTAGATTTGATATTTGGAAAGGTCTCACCTACTACCCCATACACACTTTAGAAGAAGCTTTCAAAATAGCTACTGAGGTAGAGCAGAATCTTAAAAGGAAACTTGACCTACCTACAACCATTCTAAACATACCCCTAGATGAGTGTAAATCCAATACTAGGGAACCTTTAGTTGACTTATCTGATAGTCAACCTAACCCTAAGTCACCTTTAGAGACCCCTTTAGAACTTGAACAAACTTTGGAGCCTACTTTAGAACCTAACTCATGTCTTGATGAAACTAGTGAACTTGAAGAAGTAAGACATGAAGAACCAAACCTTCCAGTAGAACCAGTACCTTCACCCTCAATTTTAGGGCCAAAACTTTTACCCTCAATTTTAGGGCCCACACCCACAGGTTCTCAACTTGACCTTAGCACTACCTCTAGCAAACCTAACGATGACTTGCCTAAAAATCCAGTTGAACCCAAACCTATAGGTCTTCTTGAACCTCACATGGAACCTAAGTTAGATCCTTTTGAGCTTGACCTGGACCCTAATCCTCAACCTTTAGGTCAACCCCTAGACTTAGAAAATCTCTTCCAGGACCCTATGATCCTTGAATTTTGTCTGTTAGGTCCTTCTACCCATACCCTTAAGCCACCTTTGGAACCAACAAAACACAATGAACTCAAACATGCTTTGCACTCTGCTCTTATTGAAATTGAGTATATTGATTTCATCATTCCTTGTTCTTTTCAAAGTCTTGTGATTTTCGATGACAATTTTACTAATGAGTACGGCCGAGAAAGGGAATTCAATGCAGGTACCCTTGATATGCAGTTTGGACCATGGACAAAAAGCAACAAGACAATATGCTGTGATGCTGACAACAATTTGAAGATTCAAATCCTGGAGGGACAATTAGCTCTTGCCTCTCCAAAATTTCTCCATCGCCACAAGAACAATTCTTCGGGGAAGAATTTTTTTCACCCGGGGAGAAATGATGGGGGCAGAGATCACAGGCCAAGAAGGTACAAATGGAGTTTACGATTGCCATAGACAAAGGCTCAGAGTCTTGCGAATAAGCTAGCAAACTCACTTATAAAGCTAGCTCAATAATTAGTAGAGGACTACTTCAACCACTCAATAAACTCAAGACATTCAAGCTCAATAAGTTGCGCGAATCAATTCCAAAACGTGACCTGCATCAACGGCAAACCAAACAAATCATGCATCAGCCAGCTAAAGCTCTCGTGACACGCCAGCCAGTGTCATCTTCAGTCAACACTCAACGCTGCAAATATGGAAGCTGCAGCGAAGGAAATCTTCAAAGTTTCCCCCCCTTGCTGCTCAAGATGGAAGCTGCAACGTTCACATCTCTCCAACGTCTTCCCTTGGCACCTCACAAAGGAAGGTGTAATAACGTCTCTCAAGCAATCGACGGAAGGAAAAACTTCAATGCCAATCTCACGTAGGAACCGTGCCACGCTTGCAGCCAACAAAGGAAATACCAATCTCTTTGCACAACACTCATCTTCTTCAACGCTGGAACCTTGCGATGCTCACTCACAGCCAACAATGGAAACTTCTCCAACGTCTCTTTCCTGCTGAAGATGGAAACTTCAACGTCTCTGTCGCCTACAACATCTCAGCAACATCGCTCCTTCTCCTATATGTATCAAAGCTTCAACCTTGTAAAGACAGAATGTTTTTGAATGAATGGAAATGGTTTTTCTTCCGATGAATCGGATGTCTCCTTCTTCCTTCTCTGAGGAACTTGTCACCTAGTCTCCTCTTCTCCTCCTTCTAGGGCTGAGCCCCTCCCTCTTCCTTTCTTCTCCAATCTCTCCTTTTCCCCCCAATTCTCCTGCTCCGCTGCCAACATCGCACACCCAGCAAACCTGCAGATTTTTCGTCATTTCGAGAGCTCGCCGCCGGCAATCCCACCGTCGGATCTTCACAAAACTTCGGATGTCACTTCGCCTCCCATAGTCGAACCTTCAACCGCTGGCATCCGCCCATCTGCCACGCCGATCACCGGAATCGAAACACAGACGTGTTCCCCTGTTTCCGCCTAGTTTCTGCCCGACTCCCGCCTTTCACCGTCGTCCTCCTCCGACCGGCCACCGTCCGCCCCGAAACTCCGGCCACGTCGTCACCACAACCATACCAACCTCCAGTAGTAGCAGTTTTTGATTTGGTCAACCACTGGCCGGCCGGCAACAAATCCTTCTCCTGCGCGAGATCCCCTATTTCTGCCCTGCCCGCAACCTAGCTCCGCCCTTCCGCATCGTGTTCCTCCGACCAGCCACCGCCCGTCACCAAACTCCGGCCATTTCTTCGCCATCATCACAGTGACTCCCCATCGTAGCAAGTTCGGCGAACGTGCACCACCGGACGACCGCCAACCAACCCTGCTCCAGACGCGCCATTTCCCCTGTTCCAAATCTATTTGTCTCTTATTTCAGTTTTCCTACATTGCTAATCTGATTAAGCTATTTCTTGCAGGGATTTTAAGAATTTGGCGCAACAACAATCTTGACATTTGGCACGGATATGAAGTGCAAATGTTGTTCTATCATTTGGACCAGTTGGGGAAGATTCAAATTGAGCATATCAGCCTACATGACACCGCAACTTTTGATAAATGATCAAATCCTGCATTTATTTTCTCAACTAATCTGATTAGTATGTTTTGTGCAGGTACTTTGAGCAATCTTTGCAACAAAGATCTTGGACTTTGGTCAGATAATGAAGCACACATCTTGTACTTTCATTTGGGTTAGTTGATGCGAACCCGGGTTCAACGGGTCAATCTAACAAGCATTGCAAAATTTGCAATCTGAAACATTTCTGTGCAGTTTTAACTTACCGATCTGACTAGCTATATTGGTTGCACTAAATCTATATGCTCGAGTAGAAGTCTACTCTCCATTTTGATACGCATGTCAAGAACTAATTTAGTTCTACAATGCAGTTTATTTAGTTTGAATATTGAAAGATTGGAACCCCCTCTATGACATTGCCACATTTGCTAAATAATAATTTTCTGAACTCCTGGAATTCTAGCTGCTTTCATGAATATGCTGTTTTCTGAAAATTCAAAAATAAATAACTGAATTTTAATTTAGTAGTTTGTTGTCACACGCTTCCCCCCTACATCATGAGGTAGTTCAATATCATTTGAAACATAATGGTTATAGACTATCTTGGATAATGAACATGAGTCATGTTAGGGCGCTAGTGATAGATATAGGATTGCCTTCTCCTTGTTTGGAGTGTGATGTTCTAAAGGGGCCCCCTGGATGAGATGGTTGAGAAAGTGTATGGCCATACCCAGATGACTATGTTCATCTGATCTAACCACTCTCATCATATTGGAGTTACAGGCTTGACATGCTTATCCAATAAGAACATCTAGTGGCAAAGGAAACAAGTATGCCTAGGGAATTGAATTCACACTTATGCTATGGTTTGGGTGTAGTCTTGGAAGACTCTTTCCTTTATATCGGGAGACAGTGATGTGTTGCTAGATACCCCTCTCTGTTCGTGATAACGTAAGTTGTCGTTACCGACATTTAAAGGAAATCCTTAGGGTCGCACAATTTGATGATATGGCTTACTTAAGTCAGATCATGTGGACTGAATTGTTTTGGTTCAGTTTAAAGGGATTTAAACTCTGATTGTAAGTGAGATCTGGTCTGATCATGTTTGATTGATTAGGGCTTGAGATCGGTAAGCTTCGATCGAGAGAATTGATGCTAGATCGGTGAGATCAAGAGCATCAAGAGATGGATGGTTAGATCTTGAACCTTTTGGTTCAATATGATCTAGGACAATGCTTGGTTTAATTTGGTCTTTGAACCAAATTCAATGAACCGGTTCACTTAATGTGAGCGCATGGTTCAAGGGGAGAGGAGAAGCGATCGGTTCACTTGGGGTGAACGCATGGGTGATCGCATGAACGTTGAGGGTTTACTATTTTTGGAAGTCATGCTTTCCAAAATAGTCTTCACGCCTCCACATTCGAGAGCATTTCTCTATACTCGCCTCTCCTCTCTCGTGTTGTGAAGCTCTTCTTCACGCCAAGAAGAATTCGACAAGCCAAGAGATCTCATCCCTTCACTCGATCAGGAGACTTGGAAATCCTTGCTAGCACAAGGAACGACAAGGAGAAGCCTCTCTCATCTTGTGTGCGCACGCTTTGGAGGAGAGCCGCATCGTTCTCTGCTTCCAAGTAGCCATCCAAGCAATGGCATCGGTATGATCTTGTGTTGATCTTTACAAAGTTTTAAGTTGATCATATATTTGCATACCAATCGATCTTGTAGGAAAGCCTAGATTCCGCTTTGCGATTTTATATATATGTGCATATTAGGGTTTCCCTACCCCTTTAGTGACTTTCAACAAAATAGGGTTGTAATTGAAATACAACCCGTAATTTCGTTTGTGAACAGTGCTGTCACCACTATTTTGATGATTTCTCCCTCGATCGGACTCCAAACGCTCTGAAACTTCTGGGGCATGCTCTCCTACTCCAGACGAAGCTTTGGTGTAAAGATCATGGTCTGAGATTGTTGGGGTATGCCCTTAAGGCTAATGTTTGAGGCCTTGGGATTATATCAGTATCATGTATAAACTCTATGTTTATAAAGGCAATGGTTGTTATTCAGGTTGTTACATTATCTGCTGCAATATGTATACTTCTAAATAATGTCTCAATGATGTTCAGCTAGGCTGACATGCAGTGTAGTCCTTAGTCGAAATATCTTGGTGAACATGAGACAACCTTGATATGATTGAGACTAATATGTGTTCTAATCTTATAGGATGCTTTGAGGATGGAATAAGATGTAGACTCATGGGTACATTGGATGTACTGGATAGACCCTACATAGGATGTTCAATTGCTTGTCACAATGTGAATAATCCTTGTATGCGAACAAGTGGCATACTTCCTCTGACTTGAGATCACTTGTGTTTCTAAATGATGATTGGCATTGTTTTGAGATAGTTCGATATCATTTGAAACATAATGGTTATAGACTATCTTGGATGGTGAGCATGAGTCATGTTAGGGCGCTAGTGATAGACATAGGATTGCCATCTCCTTCATTGGAGTGTGATGTTCTAAAGGGGCCCCCTGGATGAGATGATTGAGAAAGTGTATGGCCATACCCAGATGACTATGTTCATCTGATCTAATCATTCTCATCATATTGGAGTTACAGGCTTGACACGCTTGTCCAATAAGAACATCCAGTGGCAAAGGAAACATGTATGTCTAGTGAAATGAATTCACACTTGTGCTGTGGTTTGGGTGTAGTCTTGGAAGACTCTTTCCTTTATATCGGGAGACAGTGATGTGTTGCTAGATACCCCTCACTGATCGTGATAACGTAAGTTATCGTTACCGACGTTTAAAGGAAACCCTTAGGGTCGCACAATTTGATGATATGGCTTACTTAAGTCAGATCGTGTGGACTGAATTGTTTGGGTTCAGTTTAAAGGGATTTAATCTCTGATTGTAAGTGAGATCTGGTCTGATCATGTTTGATTGATTAGGGCTTGAGATCGGTAAGCTTCGATCGAGAGAATTGATGCTAGATCGGTGAGATCAGGAGCATCAGGAGATGAACGGTTAGATCTGGAGCCTTAGGGTTTAATTGTGATCTAGACCAAATGCTTGGGTTAATTGGTCTTTGAACCAAACCAAAATGAACCGGCTCATCATATGAGCGCATGGTTCAATGGGAAGAGAAAAATGCGATGGTTCACAAGGAGTGAACGCATCACACGTTGAGGGGGTTTTTTCTATTTTGGGAAACCATGTTTCCAAAACATGGTCACGCCTCACGTTCGCTCCTCTCACGCCTATTGTCGCCTCTTCCTCTCTATGCTCTCTCAACTCTCGTGTGTTGAAGGAGTTGACGACAAGGAGGTCTCGGCCAAGCAAGACATCTCTTCTTCCCTTCCATTCGATCAGGAGACTTGAAGGTCTTTGCTAGCACAAGGATCAACAAGGAGTAGGCGATCTTCTTCTTGTGTGCGCATCTTCTGGAGGAGATCCCTTTCGTTCTCTTCTTCCAAGGCACCATCCAAGCAATGGCGATGGTATGACTCTTATCAATGTATACAAGTTTTAATAGTTGATCATATGACATGCGTGCAACCGATCATCTAGAAACCCTTATTTCCGCTGCCCAAAATTTTATATGCACCACTTTAGGGTTTCGCCCCCTTTAAGGGGACTTTCAGAGATGTCCTCTATGCCTCTCGGCGTGAGGACAAACCCTAACCGCCTCTCTGACGATTTCTGTCTCAATTGGTGATAAATATTGGAGCTTTTTGTTTATACGTCTTCTCCTCCTAAAGATGAGTCCGCAACATCTTTCAGATATCAATTTAGAGCTCTAGATCAAAAGTTATAGTCTGGCCAAGATTCGGACCTGAAAAACTCGCGAAAAACGGCCCACAATATGGTCCCGTGAGATTTTGTCCCAAAAATACGGTAGTGCCGTATTTTACCCAAAATCTCTGATTTGAGTCATCCAAAAATATGGTAGTGCCATATTTTGCCCAAAATCTCTGATTTGAGTCGTCCAAAAATACGGTACCGTGGTAGTTTGTCCAGAAAATACGGTAGTGCCGTATTTTTACAATTTGGCTCCAAATTTTGTGAAAATTGATAGGTAGTTTTGTTTTGATGTCTGGAATCCATTGGTGTGCTCAAATCTTCCAAAATCCATCAAAATATGGCACTTTTAACCTGAAAATGATCAAAAACAAGAAATAGTATAGATTTTGCAATATTTGATAAATAAGGCTTAAAAACAAGCAAAAGAGCATAAATATGACACAAAAAGACACATGAAATGACACAAAATATACTATGAATTTTGGTGTCATTAGTTATTCAGTATAAGAGAAGTTGTCTCAAGTCCAAAACCTAGAATGAGGGTGGTCGAGTGGCATGACTCATCATAGATCAAACCATGTCCAACATGGTTCGATTTCTCCTTTCTGACACACCATTCTGTTGGGGTATGCCCTTAAGGCTAATGTTTGAGGCCTGTGGGAATGTATCTGTATCATGTAATAAACTGTTATGTTTATAAAGGCATGGTTATTATTCAGTTGTTTACATTGTCTGCTGCAATATATGTTCTTCTGAATAATGTCTCAAAGCTGTTCAGCTGGGCTGACATGCTGTATGTCCTTAGTCGAGATATCTTGGTGAACATGAGACAGCCTTGATATGATTGAGACTAATATGTGTTCTAATCTTATAGGATGCTTCGAGCATGGAATAAGGTGTAGACTCATGGGTACGTTGGATGTACTGGACAGACCCTACTAGGATGTTCAATTGTTTGTCACAATGTGAATATTCCTTGAATGAGACAAGTGGCACATTTCCTCTGACTTGAGATCACTTGTGTTTTCTAAATGATGATTGTCATTGTTTTGAGATAGTTCAATATCATTTGAAACATAATGATTATAGACTATCTTGGATGGTGAGCTTGAGTCAGGTTAGGGCACTAGTGATAGATATAGGATTGCCGTCTCCTTGTTTAAGGAGTGTGATGTTCTAAAGGGGCCCCCCGGATGAGATGATTGAGAAAGTGTATGGCCATACCCAGGTGACTGTGTTCATCTGATCTAATCATGCTCATCATATTGGAGTTGCAAGCTTGACACGCTTGTCCAATAAGAACATCCAGTGGCAAAGGAAATATGTATGCTTTGTGAATTGATTCACACTTGTGCTGTGGTTTGGGTGTAGTCTTGGAAGACTCTTTTCTTTATATCGGGAGACAGTGATGTGTTGCTAGATACCCCTCACTGATCGTGATGACGTGAGTTATCGTTACCGACATTTAAAGGAAACCCTCAGGGTCGCACAATTTGATGATATGGCTTACTTAAGTCAGATCGTGTGGACTGAATTGTTTGGGTTCAGTTTAAAGGGATTTGATCTCTGATTGTAAGTGAGATCTAGTCTGATCATGTTTGATTGATTAGGGCTTGAGATCGGTAAGCTTCGATTGAGAGAATGAATGCTAGATCGGTCAGATCAGCAGCATCTAGAGATCAACGGTCAGATCATGAGCCTTATGGTTTAATTATGATTTGGACTAGTTGCTTGGCTTATTTGGTTTGTGAACCGAACCAATGTGAACCAGCTCAAGTGAGCGCATGGTTCAAAAGGATGAAGAGAAGTTTGCGCTTGGGGTAAACCCATGGTATGCGCATGTGAACGTTGAGAGGTGGATTGCTATTTTTAGATAGCACCTCTCAAAACGTGGGCATGTCTCACGTTCACGCAAGAGACGCTCTCATCTCTCGCCTATTCTTTTCTTTCGGTCGCCAACTTGAATATAGAGTTTTGGTTTTTGCACTCTCGTGGGAACAAGTGGTGGACGCAAAAGGAAGAAGGTGATCGCTAAGCAACGGATTTTCTCCCTTTCCATTCGACAACGACTTCTTGGAACCTTGCTAGCACAAGGAGCACCAACAGAAGAGTAGGCGACATCTCTTGTGTGCGTCACCTTAGGAGAAGGAGCACTTGCGCCTTTCCTTCCAAGACAACATCTAAGTGATGGCAATGGTAAGAATCTCCTTGCATTAAAAGTTGATCATATGATATGTTAAGATCTCTATGAAACCCTAGCTTCCCATGCGGTTTTTATATATGCGCCTCCCTTAGGGTTTCGGCTCCCTTAGATTTGGGGACTTTCACATTCCATTATGGTGTTCCAGGAGGGGTGAGTTGGGATAGGATCCCACACTCTATAAGATAGTCACATAACTCCCCACTCAGGTATTGTCACCACGATCTAATAAAAGAGTTTTAATGGATTTACCAAACTGGTTATCTACTTCATGTATGAACTCCTTAAATTTCGCAAAGGATTAAGATTTATGACTCATCAGATAGACATAACCATATCTACTGAAGTCATCAGTAAATGTGATGAAGTAGTTGTACCCTCCTCTGGCTTGTTTACTGAATGGCCCACACACATCACTGTGTATAAGATCCAATAAACCTCCTACCCTCTCATCGATCTTGGTGAAGGGCGCCTTTGTCATTTTCCCTAATAAATGATGACAACAAATTATATAGTATATTTTGCATCATTTTATGTATCTTTTCATGCTAAATTGAGGACCTTTTTACTTGTTTTTATGCTGAATTCATCAAATATCGCAAAGTCTACTTCTATTTTGGTTTTTCATGAATTTCTGGTAAGAAGGCACTATTTCAAGGAGTTTGCAAGCAAAATCAAACACATAGAAGAGTTACCATCATCAAGAGGAGATCACCCAAGAAATTTCATGCAAAACGGAGCAACCTTGCAAAATACGGCAGTGCCGTAACCTATTTTACGGTACGGTATTTTTTGTGGCTACTGTAAAATCAGAGCACTGCCGTATTTTGGTGATTTCTCAAATAGAAAGTTTTCCTGATTTTATGGCACTGCCTTAAAGAATTATACTGCCATAATTTTCAGCGCTTTCAGAACAGAGAACTTTGTAGATTTTACGGCACTGCCGTAACACATTTTACGGGCCATAATTCCTAGCTGATTTAGACCAAAGAACTCATCCGATTTTACGGCACCATCGAGAAATATTTTACGGGCCATAATTTTGACTTAGCGTTCACAGAATGATTTTACGGCACTGCCGTAAGATATTACACGGCCGTAATTTGCACCTGGTCGCGCGAGACTTTCGGGCCCGAAACTTGCGAGGGCTATAACTTTTGATCCAAAGCTCCAAATCAAGATCTGAAAGTTGGTGTGGACTCATCTTTAAGAGGGGAAGGCGTACGAAGTGAAAAGAGGAACGTTTATCGAGTATCTAGGGAGAAATAGCCATAGAGGTGGCTAGGGTTTGTTCTCATGCCGAGAGGTGTAGAGACCATCTCCTGCCATGATTTTCACGCAGAAGCTTCGCCTGGAGGAGAGGAGGACACACCACAAGTTTCAGAGCGTTTGGAGTCCGATCGGAGGAGTAATCAATGAAACAGCGGTGACAGCGCTATTCATCGAAGCAAATTACGGCTGTAAAGGATTTTACAGCCGTGTTGTAATGTTTTTTTCCTCCTTTCTTTTTGTTTTCTGATCACTCTAAGACTATTATTTATTGTATCTCTTTCTCCATGCAAGCTTAATACTCTTTTGGGACATGAGGTGTAATCCCCTTGAATTTTAATGATTAGATAATTCTTCTCTTTCGTCATAATAATCTTCGTTGTGATAATTCTACTTTTGTGATGAATTGTCTTTAATTTTCCATAGATCTATGTTATTATCCATGCTTTAAAGTTTTCGCAATGAGACTGAAAGGTGATTTGCTTGAGAACTTGGAACCCTAGAATTGCATGTTGAGATCCCTTCCTTAGGTTAGATCCAATTTGATCTGTTATAGTAGATTTATTGCCATGTTTGATAATATCGATTTAGGATTTAATTAATGTTATAAACGTTGATAGTTATTGCACGAAAGTGAGTAATGATCCGTTGGAAAGCCTTAAGTAGAACTTGTGTTGAGTTTCGGATGCACGAAAGTGATCCTTGAGTTCTTTGTTGATGGTTTACTTATCTACAGCATTGGGATAGATCTTGCGCGAAAGCGAAGATTGGTCCCTACGTGATTGTCTGCACGAAAGTGAGATAATCCTTTTATGAAGTAAATTAGGTCTTTATCATAGCAAGATTTGATTGACGAACCTTTTATTATATCTAATCATTGAAGTTAAGGTGGATGAAACCCTAGTCCCATGTATCTCTCTTTGATTATCTCTTATTTTGTGCGCTTTCCTATTGTTTACTCGCATCATACTCGATTGCTTAGCTAGTGAGAATACAACTATTTGGTACTTAACACGTAGGTCTCTATGGATCGATATTTTTATTACTTCGATAATTCCGTGCACTTGCGGAATCCTATCAAGTTTTTGGCGCCGTTGCCAGGGATTAGTCCTAGGTACACGCCAAACAACTTTGGTCCTATCAATAAACAAGGCTCACAAATATCAAATTGCTCGAAGAAACTTGAATCTAACAACCCATTTGCATGGAGTTGTTGGATGCGATTCTTGTTTGAATCGACAATGCCATAGGAAAGCACTAACTGAACCACCCAGTTTGATCCTTTTGTTATTTATATTACAAATAGAACTATCCATGTCCAAGACATATAATCCATTGAACAAAGTACCCTTCGCAGAAAACATGTTTGCAAATGAGAAAGAACAAGAGTTCTCCTTTATTTCAAACTTAAATCCTTTCTTTGCCAAGCAAGGAATGGATACAATGTTTTTAGTAAGTGAAGGTGCATAAAAGCAATGATCTAGTTCTAATTAAAGTCCAGAAGGCAGGGAGAGAGTCAAAACTCCTACGGCAACAGCAGCAACTTGTGCCCCATTTCCAACCCGTAGGTCAATCTCTCCAGGCCGCATCGATCTATTTTTCTTGAGCCCCTGCATATTTGTACAAATATGAGCTCCACATGCGGTATCCAATACCCATGACATAGAAGTAGAAAGGTTGACTTTAGTAACATAAATACCTGAGCTAGAAGCTAGAGCCAAGCCTTTCTTCTCCTCATTCTTAAGTTGCTTGCAGTCTCTCCTCCAGTGACCCTACTCACCACAGTGGAAGCACCTATGTTCCTTTGACTTCTTCGCCCTTTTCTTCAGCGCCTTGGTAGTACCTTTGGCATTGCCCTTAGCATGTGCCTTACCCTTCTTCTTCATCTTCTTGGTCGTAGGGACCAAAAGAACAGAATAGGGTTTGGTCTTACCCATCTCACGCTCGGCTGTTTGGAGCATATTCAGTAGTTCCTCCCTTGTGCAATTAATCCGGTACATGTTAAAATTTATGATAAACGGACTCAAGCTAGGGGGCAGCGACTGCAAAATAAGATCCACAACCAGCTCGTTATCTATGGTGTATCCTAGTCTCTTGAGATGATCCACATTCCCAATCAACTTGAGATCATGGGGTCTGACTGGTGCACCCTAAAATAACTTGCACCGAAATACTTCTTTGGTAGTGTCATATCTCTCAGTTCTAGCCTGAGCCTCGAACATCTGTTTCAGATGAGTGATCATCTGAAAAGCATTATGCTCCTCAAATTGCACCTGAAGTTCAGGTGTCATAATGGCTAGCATGAGACATGCAACCTCCCAAGAGTCATCCTGATGCTTTCTAAAAGCATCCCTGTCTGCCATCTGGGCATTAGGCACAGGAGCTACAGGAAGAGACTGTTCAAGGATATACAGCTTCTTCTCGAGCTTGAAGGCTATCCTCAAGTTCCGATGCCAGTCCATAAAGTTGGATCCAACCAACTTATCCTTATCGAGAAGGGATCACAGTGTCAATCCGCTAGTGTTCATAGCCATTGTTCTACAACCACCAAGAAACAGCAGATTAGTACTACTTCAAATTATTTAAACTGGACTTGTTTTAAATGATTATGGTTCCCACTATTTTAATCGAATTGACAACCCACAAAGTCAATCAAAAAATTTGGGATTTCCTAGTGAGATGGTATCCATATTCCACATAGGACTTCACATCCCACGAGGGTGGGATGAAATGCACAAAGTGACCCATGCTTCATAAGGTGAGCACGCCGGCCAATTGCTCTTGGCAACTCCCCTTATTGAGATAGTCTAGGCATTTCATGTCCAGCAAGGGCTGGATACAGCATGAAACTATTAGGTCCCCTTCAAGGGGGAGCGCAAGCGGATAAAGCCCCTTTCTAGAGGGGGGCGCAAATGCAATTTTAGGGGTGTCACCCTCATGATCGCATGTAGATCATATGGTTAACTTATGTATAAGCGAAAGGATCTTTAAAGGGATCATACCAACGCCATGAAGTTGGATGTCGGCTTGGAAGAAGAGAGCAACTTTGATCTCCTCCAAAAGTTCACACACAAGGTGAAGATCTCTTACTTCCTTGGCGTCACTTGTGCTAGCAAGGCACCCAAGGTTCCTTGTCGAATGGAAGGAGATGATGAAAGCTTTCTTGGCCGATCCTTCTTCTCGTCAACCTCTACCACCCGAGAGTTCGAGTGTCGTCGAGAGCCAAAGGGGAGATGAGCGTTTTTTCAAACTTGTGATCGAATGTGGAGACATTCATCACTATGGCAAAACCGAAATGCCATAAATGGTAAGTCTTCAACACATGCGTTATGCGTTCACATGAAGTGAACCAAACGCATATCTCATCTCACAAATGAACCAAGCGCTCACATATGAGCCGGTTCAATGTAGTTGGTCCAATGACCAAACCAAATCAGCCCAAGTATTGGTCCAGACCAAAATAAACCCTAAGGTTCAAGATCTGACCCTTCATCCTTTGATGTCTTGATCTCCCAGATCTAGCATCCACACTCTCGATCAAAGCTTACCGATCTCAAGCCCTAATCAATCAAACATGATCAGACTGGATCTCACTTACAATCAGAGTTTAATCTCCTTTAAACTGAATCAAAACAATCCAGTCCACCCGATCTGACTCAAGTAAGTCATATCACCAAATTGTGCGACCCTAAGGGTTTCCTTTAAATGTCGGTAACGATAACTCACGTCATCACAATCAGTGAGGGGTATCTAGCAACACATCACTGTCTCCCGATATAAAGGAAAGAGTCTTCCAAGACTACACCCAAACCACAGCACAAGTGTGAATCCACTTCACAAGGCATACATGTTTCCTTTGCCACTGGATGTTCTTATTGGACAAGCATGTCAAGCCTGTAACTCCAATACAATGAGCATGATTAGATCAGATGAACATAGTCATCTGGGTATGGCCATACACTATCTCAATCATCTCATACAGGGGGGCCCCTTTAGAACATCACACTCCTTGAACAAGGAGACGGCAATCCTTTATCTATCACTAGTGTCCTAACCTGACTCATGATCATTATCCAAGATAGTCTATAATCATTATGTTTCAAATGATATTGAACTACCTCAAAATAATGACATTCATCATTTAGAAACACAAGTGATCTCAAGTCAGAGGACATGTGCCACTTGTTGCATTCAAGGATTATTCACATTGTGACAAACAATTGAATATCCTAGTAGGGTCTGTCCAGTACATCCAATGTACCCATGAGTCTACATCTTATTTCATGCTCGAAGCATCCTATAAGATTAGCACACATATTAGTCTCAATCATATCAAGGCTGTCTCATGTTCACCAAGATATCTCGACTAAGGACATATGCATGTCAGCCTAGCTGAACAGCTTTGAGACATTATTCAGAAGTACACTTATTACAGCAGACAAGGTAGCAACCTGAATAATAACCATGCCTTTATAAACATAAGAGTTTATTACATGATACTTATACAATCCCAAGGCCTCAAACATTAGCCTTAAGGGCATACCCCAACAATCTCCCACTTGCACTTAATCTAATGGTTGAGAAACCTCAAACCCATATTATTACAGTGCTTCTCATGCTTCTGCTGCGCCAGAGGCTTGGTAAGCGGGTTAGCCAGATTGTCATCTGTATGAACTTTGCAGATTTTGATCTCGCCTCGATCAATGATCTCCCGGATCAAGTGAAACCGTCTCTGTATGTGCTTGGACTTCTGGTGCGACCGTGGTTCCTTTGCTTGTGCGATTGCTCCAGTGTTATCACAGAAGATAACCAAAGGATCTGCACTCGAAGGAACGACACCAAGTTCTTTCACGAACTTACGAATCCACACTGCCTCCTTGGATGCTTCCGAGGCTGCAACATACTCGGCTTCTGTTGTGGAATCAGCAACAGTTGACTGTTTGAAACTCTTCCACACCACTGCTCCACCATTCAAGCTAAAAACATAGCCTGATTGCGATCGGAAATCATCCTGGTCCGACTGGAACGAAGCGTCAGTATATCCTTCTATACTGAGTTCTTCCTGACCACCATATATCAAGAACATATCTTTGGTCCTCCGCAGATATTTTAAAATGTTCTTGACCGCAATCCAGTGCGCCATACCTGGATTACTTTGGAACCGACTGGTCACGCTTAACCCGTAAGCGACGTCTGGGCGAGTACACAACATCGCATACATAATGGACCCAATAGCCGAAGCATAAGGCGTATTGTCCATTTCATCTTTCTCAGTCTGTGTTTGTGGACACTGACTCTTCGAAAGATTCAGACCATGTCTGACTGGAAGATATCCTCGTTTAGAATTCTCTAAATGAAATCTCTACAGGACTTTATCGATGTAAGTACTCTGGCACAGCCCGAGAAGCCTCTTAGATCTATCCCTGTAGATCTTCACACCTAATACATAGGCTGCTTCTCCTAGATCTTTCATCTGGAAACATTTCCTTAACCATGCTTTAACAGCATGCAGTTCAGGAATATCATTTCCAATGATCAAGATGTCATCGACGTAGAGGATTAGGAATGTAATTACGCTCCCACTAAACCTCTTATATACACACGGGTCATCTTCGTTCTTGATGAAACCAAACTCAGAGATTGATTCATCAAAACGAATATTCCAGCTTCTAGATGCTTGTTTAAGTCCATAAATGGACTTCTTTAACTTGCATATTTTATGACGATCTGATGGATTAGTGAAACCCTCAGGTTGTGTCATATACACATCCTCATCCAGATTTCCATTAAGGAAAGCTGTCTTCACATCCATCTGCCAGATCTCATAATCATAATATGCAGCTATCGCGAAAAGAATCCGAATAGACTTAAACATGGCTACAGGTGAGAAAGTTTCATCATAACCTATCCCGTAGATTTGTTTGAAACCTTTCGCAACCAGCCTGCCTTTATAGGTAACCACGTTACCATCCATGTCAACCTTCTTCTTGAAGATCCATTTACAGCCTATAGGGATTACTCCCGGAGGCGGATCAACCAAATCCCAGACTTGGTTATCTGACATGGAGTCCATCTCGGCTCGCATAGCTTCAAGCCATCTAGCTGACTCCGGTCCACTGACCGCATCCGCATATATGAGGGGTTCATCATTATCAATGATGTAGACTCCGTCATAGCGCTCAGGCTGTCGACGGATCCTTCCCGATCTTCGCGGTTCCCGTGATATTTGAGCCTCAGGTTGTTCGACAACCTGTTCTACCGGCTCAGGCACATCCAACTGTGCTTGACTACTTTGTCCTTCTTCTGGAATCTCATCCAGCTTTATTTCTCTCCCACTGGCCTCTTGCAGAAGAAACTCCTTCTCAAGAAATATGGTCGTCCGAGCAACAAATACTTTGTTCTCTTTGGGATCATAGAAATAATAACCCTTAGTTTCCTTAGGGTAACCGACAAATATACATTTCTCAGATCTGCTCTCCAGCTTCCCAGAGGCGAGCTTTTTGACATAAGCCTCGCAACCCCAGATCCTGATAAATGTCAAGCTTGGCTGTTTCCTATACCATAACTCATATGGTGTCTTAGAAACTGCCTTGGATGGCACTCGGTTTAGTACCTTTGCAGCTGTTTCCAGTGCAAAACCCCAAAAGGAATACGGTAGAGTAGCCTGACTCATCATAGAACGAACCATATCAAGTAACGTTCTATTTCTCCTCTCGGACACACCATTCCATTGCGGTGTTCCTGGCGGAGTGAGCTGTGAGATAATCCCACACTCCTTCAGATAGTCAGTAAACGCATGACTTAGGTATTCACCACCTCGATCAGAACGAAGTGCCTTGATATTTCGGCGTAGCTGATTCTGTACTTCATTTTTGAACTCTTTGAACTTGTCAAAAGATTCACTCTTATGTCTCATCAAATAGACATATCCATACCTACTGAAATCATCAGTAAAGGTAATGAAGTAATGATAGCCACCTCTGGCATGTTTACTAAAAGGCCCACACACATCACTGTGTATAAGGTCAAGTAAACCTGAAGCCCTTTGACCTTTGTTAGGAAAAGGTGACTTCGTCATTTTACCCATTAAACAAGCTTTGCATGTATCAATCTCCTCATAGGAGAATGATCCCAGCAGTCCATGATCATGCAACCGCTTAATGCGCTTCTCATTAATATGGCCTAAACGACTATGCCATAGCAAGGTGCTGTCATCAGCATACTTGGCTTTCTTATTATCAATGTTTTGTATAGAATATTCCATGTCCAACATGAATAACCCATTGTTAATTGAACCAGTTGCATACACAATATTATCATAAGATAAAACACACTTTGAAATCTTGCATTCAAAGGCAAATCCTTTCCTGACAAGAGCAGGAATAGAGATAATATTCTTGGTAATACTGGGTACAAAATAACAATTGTTTAATTCTAATACAATGCCAGATGGTAAAGAAATGAAATAGTCTCCTACAGCAACAGCAGCAACCCGTGCCCCGTTTCCAACTCGTAGGTCTACCTCATGCTGTCCCACCTGCCTTCTTCTCTTGAGTTCCTGTACATTTGAACAAATGTGAACTCCACATGCAGTGTCCAACACCCATGATATAGTAGAAGAAGATAACATGACCTCAGTCACATATATACCTGAGCCAGAAGCGATGCTTCCCCTCTTATCTCCTTGGAGCGCTTTACAGTCCTTTTTCCAGTGACCCAGCTGGCCACAGTGGAAACACCTGTTGTCCTTCGACCGCTTCACCTTCTGTTTCAGCGCCTTACTGTAGTTCTTGACAGGGGCCTTGCCCTTCTTCCCCTTCTTCTTGTTCCTTGAAGGAACCATTAAGACAGAGGTTGAAGGCTTTCCCTTCAGAGTTTCCTCAGTAGTCAAGAGCATATTCAACAGCTCTGCCGGAGTACAATCGATTTTGTTCATATTAAAGTTAATGATGAACGCATCGAAAGAAGGCGGAAGAGACTGTAGAATGATGTCTACAGCAAGCTCCTGGTTAATGGTATGCCCCAGTTTCTCCAGAGCCTCCTTGTGCCCAATCATCTTGAGCACGTGAGCTCCCACTGGGCTCCCTTCAGCCAGTTTGCTCTGAAAGAAGAGCTTCGTCAGATTATAGCGTTCTGTCCTCGCCTGTGCAGCATACAGCATCTTGAGGTTCGCTATGATCTCTATAGCCGACATATCCTCATGCTGACGCTGCAGCGGTGGCGTCATAGACGCTAGCATCAGGCAAGCGACATCAATGCTATCATTGACGTGCTTTTCATAGGCATCCCGAACCGCCCTTGCGGCGTTCGCAGCGGGTTGAGGCGGCACAGCCGTCTCGAGGACATACAGTTTCCTCTCTGCCTTAAGAACGATCTTAAGGTGTCTGAACCAGTCTGAGAAGTTTGGCCCAGCAAACTTCTCCCTTTCCAGTAGGGATCGCACATTGAAGCTCATGGTGTTCGTTGCTGCAGGTATCTACAACAATGCAAGAACAGCAAGGTCAGTATCAATGTTAAGAATCAATCAGGACTTAAGAATGATTCCTTTTTCTCACTATTTTAGCTGACTGTAAAATCCATAAAACAGTCCGAAAGAGTAATACTCTTTTAGTGAGATGGGATCCAGATTTCATACTTGGTCTCCGCGTCCCGCTCAGGCGAGATAAGATGCACAGAGATGACAAGCACTAATTTCTGGTAGGCTGTCCCAGCCAATCGCCAACCCGTGTGATTCCCCTTCATCTGGGCAATCCAGCAGACTATGCCAACTGAGTTGGTACAACACAGTCTCTGATCCCACAGATGGCTGCCTCCATGTGCTACCATATGCGCCACATATGTAGCCTACATGGTCAAGCTGACCCGACCTACTCCCTGGACCACCACGTGCTATGCTGAGCAACGAGAAGCGATAAATCCCTTCTCTGTAACACGCAGGTGTAATCCAGCACCATCTGAAGATAGATGGACGTGCCCACTGAGTGGGTACAACACGGCTCCAACGATAATCAGAATAGTGAGGTTTTGCGTCAGAAGGCTTACGAGCTTGATATGTTAGCGTTTGGATTTTAACGGTCTTTTATCTTCTTACTATCAGGCAAATCCTATGGCTATAGCAGAAGATAACTAAACATGCAATTCTAATTATAAGCAATAAGTAGAAAGCATGCAGATCTTATGTGGTAAAAGCCCATAGCCTAAGTAAGACCTTAAATTATCTTAAGTCTTCACTTGAGCTTCTTGGGACATTTGCATCTCATCTGGTCCAACCCAGGGCCCTAGCTCCAAGAGCACCTCAGGTGCGCCACCAGCTAAATGCCCCTCTGGGATGTGTGCCTTTGTGCTCTTGTCTAATCAAATACAATTTGATCTATCTAGACAAGTTTGACTCGCAGGTCAATTATACAATAGATTAATTAAAAATGTGATTCGCAGATCACAAATTAATTTACAAGTTTAATTCCAGGCACGCAGGCCCCAGCACAGCACACATTTGACATGGGCAGCCCACATAAGAATAAATAGACAAGCATCATGGCATCAATCAACATGTGATCCTAAAACAAGAAAATAAAATTTTGAAAACCCCATTGGCATCAATTTTAATTTTCTTATGTGTCCTACAACCTTACAATGGTCCATTGATAGGGATCCACTCATCCATCTGGTCAGATCCTCTGCCCTTGCATGCACCGAGTCCTAACTGACCCGAGTTGACCTAATGGTCAACCATGCATGCGCCAAGGGCTGAACAACCCTCATGAGTTCTGGCAAGCGGGTGTGACCCCGGGCCTAACTCATGTGTGTTCATTGGTTGTCTCAACCAGACCTCGCTACACGCCTAAGATGCAATCGACCTATGGCCACCTCATGCTTGCGCACAGGTGCCATCTGGTCGATCCATCTAGGCTGTCAGATGGTCTGATCAGACTATTGGATCTACCCTAGAGGTGACTTCAACCCCATCAACCCATCTAAGGGTTTATAGTAGACGCCATTAGATCTAAATGGAGCGCGCAAGATGTTACAAGTTTTAGGTAAAAACCAACTACAACATGCGCAACAACAAAGTAAGAAGCTTTCATCTACATTAGCATGCGCAACTAGATATATGGTAACAAGCGCAAACATGATGAAACTTCAAGATAGATCTATAACATGCGTTGACATACTCGGATCACAAACAAGCAACATGAAGCAATCATATGAATCTACATGAATCCCAAGCTCTGATACCAATTGTTAGGTCCCCTTCAAGGGGGAGCGCAAGCGGATAAAGCCCCTTTCTAGAGGGGGGCGCAAATGCAATTTTAGGGGTGTCACCCTCATGATCGCATGTAGATCATATGGTTAACTTATGTATAAGCGAAAGGATCTTTAAAGGGATCATACCAACGCCATGAAGTTGGATGTCGGCTTGGAAGAAGAGAGCAACTTTGATCTCCTCCAAAAGTTCACACACAAGGTGAAGATCTCTTACTTCCTTGGCGTCACTTGTGCTAGCAAGGCACCCAAGGTTCCTTGTCGAATGGAAGGAGATGATGAAAGCTTTCTTGGCCGATCCTTCTTCTCGTCAACCTCTACCACCCGAGAGTTCGAGTGTCGTCGAGAGCCAAAGGGGAGATGAGCGTTTTTTCAAACTTGTGATCGAATGTGGAGACATTCATCACTATGGCAAAACCGAAATGCCATAAATGGTAAGTCTTCAACACATGCGTTATGCGTTCACATGAAGTGAACCAAACGCATATCTCATCTCACAAATGAACCAAGCGCTCACATATGAGCCGGTTCAATGTAGTTGGTCCAATGACCAAACCAAATCAGCCCAAGTATTGGTCCAGACCAAAATAAACCCTAAGGTTCAAGATCTGACCCTTCATCCTTTGATGTCTTGATCTCCCAGATCTAGCATCCACACTCTCGATCAAAGCTTACCGATCTCAAGCCCTAATCAATCAAACATGATCAGACTGGATCTCACTTACAATCAGAGTTTAATCTCCTTTAAACTGAATCAAAACAATCCAGTCCACCCGATCTGACTCAAGTAAGTCATATCACCAAATTGTGCGACCCTAAGGGTTTCCTTTAAATGTCGGTAACGATAACTCACGTCATCACAATCAGTGAGGGGTATCTAGCAACACATCACTGTCTCCCGATATAAAGGAAAGAGTCTTCCAAGACTACACCCAAACCACAGCACAAGTGTGAATCCACTTCACAAGGCATACATGTTTCCTTTGCCACTGGATGTTCTTATTGGACAAGCATGTCAAGCCTGTAACTCCAATACAATGAGCATGATTAGATCAGATGAACATAGTCATCTGGGTATGGCCATACACTATCTCAATCATCTCATACAGGGGGGCCCCTTTAGAACATCACACTCCTTGAACAAGGAGACGGCAATCCTTTATCTATCACTAGTGTCCTAACCTGACTCATGATCATTATCCAAGATAGTCTATAATCATTATGTTTCAAATGATATTGAACTACCTCAAAATAATGACATTCATCATTTAGAAACACAAGTGATCTCAAGTCAGAGGACATGTGCCACTTGTTGCATTCAAGGATTATTCACATTGTGACAAACAATTGAATATCCTAGTAGGGTCTGTCCAGTACATCCAATGTACCCATGAGTCTACATCTTATTTCATGCTCGAAGCATCCTATAAGATTAGCACACATATTAGTCTCAATCATATCAAGGCTGTCTCATGTTCACCAAGATATCTCGACTAAGGACATATGCATGTCAGCCTAGCTGAACAGCTTTGAGACATTATTCAGAAGTACACTTATTACAGCAGACAAGGTAGCAACCTGAATAATAACCATGCCTTTATAAACATAAGAGTTTATTACATGATACTTATACAATCCCAAGGCCTCAAACATTAGCCTTAAGGGCATACCCCAACAGAAACCCTAACCTCTCAACGATGCCTCTAGAGTTTCATCATGTGCCCAGGAAATATGAAAATCTAGTCAAGTCCATTCCTAACCGTTATGCCCAGAGCCAATGAGTTTCCTTGCGAAGGCACGTCCAGGGTAAAATTGGACTGGGGAAACTATTGCCATGACACACCTTCTAAAGATAAGTGGGTGTGTCCCACGAGGGTGGAAAATAGTTCACAACACCACTAATCGATAGCTTGGTGAGGGCTACGCGTTAGAAGGCTACTAGACTTGATATTTTGATCGAGGGTTTTTGAGGTATCATCCTCTTAGTTTTATCTTATGTCTAACATTACAGGCATGCAATCCTATAGTGATAACATGAACATAAAACATCATAGGCATGCTTAGCAAATATGGAAAGTGGTAAAACGATGATGTGATCATAGCCTATTTAAGACATTGAACCAACCCATGCCAAAAAGGGGTTCAAGACTTGACCTAAGACTCAAGCCCCTAAAACTAGACCTAGCCTAGCCGACCTCTAGCTTGATGTTCAAGGTTGGCTCCAAGGTCCTTCTCACAATGGTTTAGCTCTCAAACTGTCACATCCCGTTATCTTAACCCCAAACAAGCAACACAAGTCACAGAGAAACAGGATGTTATCATACAAGATCGATTCACATGCTAGGTAAAACCAAGTTCAAGAAAACACGATCTGAAAATTTTCGAGAATCCATACATAGAATCTCAGCGAAAACACAATTTCAGAAATGTACCTGCCACCACGCAATACTTGCACTAGACATATGCAAGTTCACATTTATATCAAATCCGTTTGCAAAAATACCAATCGACTCAAATTGGAAATCAAAGTCACAATGTCGATTCTATAAACTCATGAAACTAACATGAATAATACCAAACACCGAAACCAGGCCAAAGCCCGCGGTGACACAAAAATCAAAACTTCAAAACTTAAAACTGCCACAACCGGCAACACAAGTTCACATAATTCGGCCACAACCGGCCCCAGTTAATTAAGCACAAAAGTCTTATACATTAACCAGCATAATATCCATATCAACGCTAACTCAAGAAATGCGCCCCTGCTCTACACCTGAAAATAGTGAGGGAGTGAGCTACACAGCCCAGTGAGTGGATAGTCTCAAACGATCATCCATAACATACACTCAAAAATACATGCAGATTATTTTAAAAACATTCAACAGAATATCATGTCAACATATAACAAAATTAAAGGACAGAACTCATATAAAACAATCAGGTGTAAACTGCTAAGACATCATTGTCACCAAAGAGTAACCAGGGTTCTAGAGCTATACTCTAAACCAACTAATGACTTAATTGACCTAGTTGTCCAGCATAATCAATAGTGACCATTATGGTCCAACCCGGCTTTAGCCTAAGCACTGGGAGAAGCCTGCAAATCACATGCAACATATATACATGGACAGTGTGTAGACTCAAGAGGTAATCCCCACCGGGTCAAGATGTGATACCTTGATCTACACCACCCCATAATCACAAAAATCTAAGCGTCTAAGAGTGATGACATCAAGAGGTGGCCCCTATCCGACCAAGACATGGCACTTTGCGTCTTATATCACTCGTTCTCCCAAAGGGTTCCTTAACTGGACAACACCAGACACATCTTATATCTTATTTCACAAAAGTGGACTCCTAAGTGTCAACTAAACTCTAGGATAGTCATTTTTATCACAATAATCACATCAGGCAGGCTGAACAACAACCCCCTCACATATCACAATACAGGGCTGAAATCTCCAACCCTTAACATATCACATATAGACTATCCCCTTGAGTACACAGTTACACTTAGCCTTAGTCCTAACCATTCCATGACCACAACACATATTATTCGAAAATCACATAACCACATAATATTCAAAAATCACATAACCACATAATATTCAAAAATCACATAATCACATAATATTCAAAAATCACATAATCACATAGTAGTGTAGTCCTTAGGTTTCATGCTGATTAGTTCAGTCTAACCTTGCTATGTTATCACCCAAGTTTCTCAAACAAAGATACATGGCCATAAATATATAACCATAAATATGTAACATGCTACACACATAAAGAAACATTCATGGATTGCATTTAACAAGCATCCACAAAATCAACATAAAATTAAAACATGTATTCTTACAAACTACTTTACAAATTACTACATGTAACCCACGGTTTCTACAACATATTATCTACCTAAATCTTAAACCTTAGTTAACAAGAATTTCAAGAATATCTACTTAAAATTTAAAACCATAATTAATAAGAGATTCATGCAAGTTACTTAAATTCCATGTAAGAAATATCAAAATTTCGGTTTTCATAAGTAATATCAAGATTTCGGTTTTCATAAGTAACATCAAGATTTCGGTTTTCATAAGAATATCAAGATTTCGGTTTTCATAAGTAATATCAAGATTTCGGTTTTCAACATGGTAAAGTTTCCAAGAAATCAAATGTATCATGTAACACAAACACAACCAAATTGATAGATCTAATAAGACACTCCACTCACCTCAACCGAGAATACCAAGATGAAGATCTCTCCAAAATTTTCGTCTAAAGCCTTGAAGTGATCCTAGAAAGACGCCAACAATGGAAAAGAAACGCCTCCAAACACCAAAGACGCCGGCCAAAAAGAAGAGGAAGAAGAAGATCGTCTCCAAGCCTCCAAGAATCGCCAACTCTTACCCTAGCCGTCGTCCAAGGTTTTCCTCAAGCCAAAAATCGCCAACTTTCCTTCCCTAACCCCAATTACCCACTTAAAATTTGGGTTTTTTTTTTTTTTTTTTTTTTTTTTTTTTTTTTTTTTTTTAAATTTTTAACCCGCTAACTAATTAATTCAAATCCATCTAATTTAAGTGCAAACCCAATAACTAATTAATTTAACCATTCACTTAAACGAAAATCCAATAAGGATTAACTTAACATCCAATAAGGTCTATTTAATTAATTACAAATTAACAATCAATAAGCCAGTTAATTAACATCCAATAAGCTAGTTAATTAACATCCAATACTGCTTAACGTAATATCCACAGTCAATGATTTTATTTAAATCAAAATTATACTTACCAGGACTTAAGATCCTTGGATCTTACATCCCTCCCTCCTTATAAAGCTTTAGTCCTCTAAAGCTCAGCATTCATATCATCAAAAAGATAAGCATAAAACTTCCTCATATCAGCTTCAGTCTCCCAAGTCGCCTCCTCAACCGACTGATTTCCCCAGATAACCTTTACCAAAGGTATAGACTTATTCCTCAGAACTTTATCCTTTCTATCCACAATCCGGAGAGGTCTTTCCTCAAAAGTCAAATCACTCTGAATCTGAAGAGGTTCCAATTCCAATACATGAGATGGATCAGGATGATATTTCCTCAAAGTAGACACATGGAACACATTATGCACATGATCCATAGCAGGAGGTAAAGCTAACCGGTAAGCCACTGGACCAACTCTCTCAATAATGTCAAAAGGGCCTACAAACCTAGGGCTCAACTTGCCCTTTTTGCCAAACCTCATAACACCCTTAGTAGGTGACACCTTTAAGAAAACATGATCCCCTACCATAAACTCCAAGGGACGGCGACGGTCATCAGCATAACTCTTCTGTCTGTCCCGAGAAATCTTCAGTTTATTCTGTATCTCTCTGACCTTATCAGTAGTCTCCTGAACTGCATCAGATCTCAAAATCATTCTGTCACCAGTTTCCTCCCAATACAAGGGAGTCCTACACCTTCTCCCATACAAAGCCTCATATGGAGCCATCTGAATACTGGAGTGGAAGCTATTATTATAAGTGAACTCTATCAAAGATAGATCCCGATTCCACTCAGAACTCCAATCAACTACATAAGCTCTCAATAAGTCTTCTAGAGTCTGGATAGTACGCTCCGTCTGGCCATCAGACTGAGGATGGTATGCTGTACTAAAACTCAACTTAGTACCCAAACCCTCCTGTAAGCTCTTCCAAAACCTGGACAGAAATCGAGAGTCCCTATCAGACACAATATCAACAGGCACTCCATGCAGTCTGACTATCTCATCAATATACAATCTAGCCAGTCTCTCTAAAGGATAAGTCATCTTGATCGGGAGAAAGTGGGCTGATTTAGTGAGTCTATCAACAATCACCCAAATGGCATCATGACCCAATCTGGTTCTGGGCAAACCACACACAAAGTCCATACTGATGCATTCCCACTTCCACTCAGGAATAGGAAGGGGCTGCAACAAACCACCAGGCTTCTGGTGTTCAGCCTTTACCGTCTGACAGGTTAAACACCTAGAGACAAAATCAAATACTTCTTTCTTCATACCCGGCCACCAAAAGCTCTTCTTGAGGTCCTGATACATCTTAGTTACACCAGGATGTAGAGAATATTTGGAGTTATGGCTGTCCTCCAATATTTCTTTCCTCAAGCTCGGTTCCTCAGGGACACACACCCTTCCACGAAACCGAAGAACACCATCATCAGACAAGCTAAAATCCTGAACTGTACCCGCAACTAAACTATCCCTGATCTGAACTAATTTCGGATCCACTGACTGCTGATCTCTGATTTTCTGCAACAAAGCAGACTGTACTCTGAGGAAAGCCACATAACCCGACTGAACTTTAGGAGAAACACTGATCCTGAGATCGCTGAACTCCTGCAATAACTGCCACTCACTGACCCGTAGTGCCGCTACTGAAGTAACTGGATGTCTGCTCAGTGCATCAGCCACTACATTGGCCTTTCCAGCCTGATACTGAATAGAGAAGTCATAGTCTTTGATCAACTCCATCCATCTTCTCTGTCTCATGTTCAACTCCTTCTGAGTGAAGATGTACTTGAGACTCTGGTGGTCAGTGAACAGATCAAACTCTTGACCCAACAAATAGTGACGCCATATCTTCAGAGCAAAGACTACGGCCGCCAACTCTAAGTCATGAGTAGGATAGTTCAACTCATACTCCTTCAGCTGTCTCGAAGCATAGGCTACCACAGAACCCTTCTGCATCAAGACACAACCCAACCCTTTGCCCGAAGCATCCGTATAGACAGTAAACCTTTCCCCATCACTAGGAATAATGAGGATCGGTGTACTAGTCAACCTTCTCTTCAGCTCCTGAAAGCTCTCTTCACACTTGTCATCCCAATTAAACTTGGCCTCCTTTCTGGTCAATTTAGTTAAAGGACCCGCCAGCTTGGAGAATCCCTCAACAAACCTCCGGTAGTAACCTGCTAAACCCAGGAAACTTCTGATCTCAGTAGCACTAGTCGGTGTTCCCCAATTGAGGATGGCTTGCACTTTACATCCCTGGTATCCCTGAACTGCTGCGGTGCATCCCTGGACTGCTGCGGTGCCTTGTAAGAGTAAGGCTTATACCTGCTCTTCTTGTAGTCTTTATGCCTAGGGTACTTCTTACCCTTGCCGCCATTACCATACTGAGGAGCCGCCGCCTCAGCTGCAGGAACCACCGTCACGGCCACACTAGAACTCCTCTCAGATATGTACCTCTCAATGGTGCGTGCTCGTCCAACAGTCTCAACGTAAGTCTCCAAGTGCTGAGCACCAACCTGCTCCCGAATGTCCCATCTGAGACCTCTGAGAAACTTGGTAGCCCTCCTCTTTTCAGTGTTTATCAGGTGAGGGGCATACTTTCCCAACTTAGTGAACCGTAACTCATACTAGTCCACAGTCATATCACCCTGCTCCAGATGAATAAATTCCACCTCTCGGTCCTCAACCAAGCTATCAGGGAAATACTTCTCATTAAATTGAGACAAGAAATAGGTCCAATTTACTGTTTCATGTCTTTCTGCAGCTAACCTCACCACGCCCTTCCACCACTCATCTGCGTCACCACGCATCATATAGGTGGCCAGACACAGCTTGTCCTCATCTGAGCAACGCATGACTTGGAAAATCTTGTCCAAAACCAACTGCCAGTTCTCTGCAGTACTTGATTCTGAGCCCCCATAAAAAGAGCTAGGACCCAGTTTCTGGAATTCACTGACAAGTGAGGCATAGCGCCTGTGAGTGTCCTCCTGAGAGTCAGTCCCCACTCCTCGCGTAGTAGTCTGGGATCTCTCCTGAGTCAATTGCTGCAAGAGCTGCTGTTGCGCTTCTTGATGCTGAGTCTGTTGCTGCTGCAGCATCTGAGCTTGCCTCTCTATCATGGCACCCTGTTGCTGTACCATGCCTGTCAGAGTCGCAATGGCTCTCGTGAGATCCGAGGTCTGCTCGCCTTCACTGCTAGCATTTCCTCTGGATCGCACCATCTTAATTCCTACACACACACATACCATAATAAGGAAACAAACATAAACCTATCAGATGTCTAGCAATACACAAACATGTTTTCCCCCGAACTAAGTTTTAGCTAACCAACTGCTCTGATACCATTCTGTCACATCCCGTTATCTTAACCCCAAACAAGCAACACAAGTCACAGAGAAACAGGATGTTATCATACAAGATCGATTCACATGCTAGGTAAAACCAAGTTCAAGAAAACACGATCTGAAAATTTTCGAGAATCCATACATAGAATCTCAGCGAAAACACAATTTCAGAAATGTACCTGCCACCACGCAATACTTGCACTAGACATATGCAAGTTCACATTTATATCAAATCCGTTTGCAAAAATACCAATCGACTCAAATTGGAAATCAAAGTCACAATGTCGATTCTATAAACTCATGAAACTAACATGAATAATACCAAACACCGAAACCAGGCCAAAGCCCGCGGTGACACAAAAATCAAAACTTCAAAACTTAAAACTGCCACAACCGGCAACACAAGTTCACATAATTCGGCCACAACCGGCCCCAGTTAATTAAGCACAAAAGTCTTATACATTAACCAGCATAATATCCATATCAACGCTAACTCAAGAAATGCGCCCCTGCTCTACACCTGAAAATAGTGAGGGAGTGAGCTACACAGCCCAGTGAGTGGATAGTCTCAAACGACCATCCATAACATACACTCAAAAATACATGCAGATTATTTTAAAAACATTCAACAGAATATCATGTCAACATATAACAAAATTAAAGGACAGAACTCATATAAAACAATCAGGTGTAAACTGCTAAGACATCATTGTCACCAAAGAGTAACCAGGGTTCTAGAGCTATACTCTAAACCAACTAATGACTTAATTGACCTAGTTGTCCAGCATAATCAATAGTGACCATTATGGTCCAACCCGGCTTTAGCCTAAGCACTGGGAGAAGCCTGCAAATCACATGCAACATATATACATGGACAGTGTGTAGACTCAAGAGGTAATCCCCACCCGGTCAAGATGTGATACCTTGATCTACACCACCCCATAATCACAAAAATCTAAGCGTCTAAGAGTGATGACATCAAGAGGTGGCCCCTGTCCGACCAAGACATGGCACTTTGCGTCTTATATCACTCGTTCTCCCAAAGGGTTCCTTAACTGGACAACACCAGACACATCTTATATCTTATTTCACAAAAGTGGACTCCTAAGTGTCAACTAAACTCTAGGATAGTCATTTTTATCACAATAATCACATCAGGCAGGCTGAACAACAACCCCCTCACATATCACAATACAGGGCTGAAATCTCCAACCCTTAACATATCACATATAGACTATCCCCTTGAGTACACAGTTACACTTAGCCTTAGTCCTAACCATTCCATGACCACAACACATATTATTCGAAAATCACATAACCACATAATATTCGAAAATCACATAACCACATAATATTCAAAAATCACATAATCACATAATATTCAAAAATCACATAATCACATAGTAGTGTAGTCCTTAGGTTTCATGCTGATTAGTTCAGTCTAACCTTGCTATGTTATCACCCAAGTTTCTCAAACAAAGATACATGGCCATAAATATATAACCATAAATATGTAACATGCTACACACATAAAGAAACATTCATGGATTGCATTTAACAAGCATCCACAAAATCAACATAAAATTAAAACATGTATTCTTACAAACTACTTTACAAATTACTACATGTAACCCACGGTTTCTACAACATATTATCTACCTAAATCTTAAACCTTAGTTAACAAGAATTTCAAGAATATCTACTTAAAATTTAAAACCATAATTAATAAGAGATTCATGCAAGTTACTTAAATTCCATGTAAGAAATATCAAAATTTCGGTTTTCATAAGTAATATCAAGATTTCGGTTTTCATAAGTAACATCAAGATTTCGGTTTTCATAAGAATATCAAGATTTCGGTTTTCATAAGTAATATCAAGATTTCGGTTTTCAACATGGTAAAGTTTCCAAGAAATCAAATGTATCATGTAACACAAACACAACCAAATTGATAGATCTAATAAGACACTCCACTCACCTCAACCGAGAATACCAAGATGAAGATCTCTCCAAAATTTTCGTCTAAAGCCTTGAAGTGATCCTAGAAATTGTTGGGGTATGCCCTTAAGGCTAATGTTTGAGGCCTTGGGATTGTATTAGTATCATGTAATAAACTCTTAAGTTTATAAAGGCATGGTTATTATTCAGGTTGTTACCTTGTCTGCTGTAATAAGTGTACTTCTGAATAATGTCTCAAAGCTGTTCAGCTAGGCTGACAGGCTATATGTCCTTAGTCGAGATATCTTGGTGAACATGAGACAGCCTTGATATGATTGAGACTAATATGAGTGCTAATCTTATAGGATGCTTCGAGCATGGAATAAGATGTAGACTCATGGGTACATTGGATGTACTGGACAGACCCTACTGGGATATTCCATTGCTTGTCACAATGTGAATAATCCTTGTAAGCAGCAAGTGGCACATGTCCTTTGACTTGAGATCACTTGTGTTTCTAAATGATGATTGTCATTGTCTTGAGGTAGTTCAATATCATTTGAAACATAATGATTATAGACTATCTTGGATGGTGAGCTTGAATCAGGTTAGGACACTAGTGATAGACATAGGATTGCCGTCTCCTTGTTTAAGGAGTGTGATGTTCTAAAGGGCCCCCTTATGAGATGATTGAGATAGTGTATGGCCATACCCAGATGACTATGTGCATCTGATCTAATCATGCTCATCGTATTGGAGTTACAGGCTTGACATGCTTGTCCAATAAGAACATCCAGTGGTAAAGGACATATGTATGCCTTGTGAATTGAGTCACACTTGTGCTATGGTTTGGGAGTAGTCTTGGAAGACTCTTTCCTTTATATCGGGAGACAGTGATGTGTTGCTAGATACCCCTCACTGATCGTGATAACGTAAGTTATCGTTACCGACATTTAGAGGAAACCCTCAGGGTCGCACAATTTGGTGATATGGCTTACTTAAGTCAGATCGTATGGACTGGATTCTTTGAGTTCAGATTAAAGGGATTTAATCTCTGATTGTAAGTGAGATCTGGTCTGATCATGTTTGATTGATTAGGGCTTGAGATCGGTAAGCTTCGATCGAGAGAGGTGATGCTAGATCGGAGAGATCAGGGGCATCAGGAGATGAACGGTTAGATCATAAGCCTTGGGGTTCGATTTGGTCTAGACCAAGTGGCTTGAGCTATTTCGGTTTGGTTTGATGAACCAAAGCCGATTTGACATTTTGGATTGAACCGGTTCACAAATATGAACGCTTGGTTCAATGCCAAAATGCGTTTTGGGTTGGCTTGAACGCATGGCTTGATTGACTTCCATTTATGGAAAGTCATCAAGGGCCGGTTTTGCTTCAATGCCAAAACGCTTATGCGTTGAGCTCCTCACTTCAACGCCTTGATTCCTTTCGAGGTGTGGTTGACGAAGGTGTGGAGTAGACATCCAAGAGAAGCTCTCGGCCGAACGGATTCATCTCATCAAACCCTTTCCATTCGACAAGATAAGGCTTGGGTGTCTTGCTAGCACAAGAGATCTCAAGGAAGTGAGCATCTTCATCTTGTGTGTGGACTTGTGGAGGAGACCTAATTTGATCTCTTCTTCCAAGCCGAATTCCAAGCTTATGGCGTTGGTATGATTTCTCATAACTTAAGTTGATCATATAGTTTCATATGCGATTTTGAAACCCTATTTTCCGCCATGCATGCTAGATGCGCATGATTAGGGTTTCCCCCCCCCCTTTATGTTAGGGGTTCCTTCAGAAAGACGCCAACAATGGAAAAGAAACGCCTCCAAACACCAAAGACGCCGGCCAAAAAGAAGAGGAAGAAGAAGATCGTCTCCAAGCCTCCAAGAATCGCCAACTCTTACCCTAGCCGTCGTCCAAGGTTTTCCTCAAGCCAAAAATCGCCAACTTTCCTTCCCTAACCCCAATTACCCACTTAAAATTTGGGTTTTTTTTTTTTTTTTTTTTTTTTTTAAATTTTTAACCCGCTAACTAATTAATTCAAATCCATCTAATTTAAGTGCAAACCCAATAACTAATTAATTTAACCATTCACTTAAACGAAAATCCAATAAGGATTAACTTAACATCCAATAAGGTCTATTTAATTAATTACAAATTAACAATCAATAAGCCAGTTAATTAACATCCAATAAGCTAGTTAATTAACATCCAATACTGCTTAACGTAATATCCACAGTCAATGATTTTATTTAAATCAAAATAATACTTACCAGGACTTAAGATCCTTGGATCTTACACAAACCCTAGAGGTACCCCTTAGAATCACCCTCAAGCCACAAGATGTATAGCTCTCAAGCCTTCTTGTAGCTCTAATGAATAGCATCCCCTCTAGTGAGTGGATGGTTAGGAAGTTATTTTTGTTGACAGCAGAAATGACTTCCGATTAGAGGCATTTTTGAGCATCAATATACGATGATTGGTTTTCCCTTCGGTAGTTCAATCAGTATGTATAGCTCTCAAGCCCAAGGGCTCGGCCAAATCATCTTGCACTCCCATGCAAAGAGTTTATGCGCCACCAAGCCAAGCAAGGATGCTTATTACGCCACCATGCAAGGTGCGCAAGTAAGCATGCATGTGCCAAGGTTCCAAGTGGATGTGCCACCCTAATCTTATTCTAAGTTAAAAGCAAAAAGAAAAGCGGCACGTAGCCCTCACAAGGATACATCACATGCATGCTAAGGGGCTTGACTCATGACCACAACATCATGCACAATCAAGTACTTACTCATGCAATTCTATATACTCATGAAGAATCTAAAATCTGAAATTTTAGTTTCTCATAAAACAAGTTTCTTTTCCTCATCTTCTTGTCAAAAATCTTTTGGTTATTTGCGGTTAAATTCCATGATGATTTCATAGATACTATCGGCTAGCAATTTTGTCAGACTAAGAGACTCGGCCAGTCCGAAGACACAATGCACGTCCTACATGACAAAACTACATGCGCCTTTGATCTTAAATCAATCAAGAAAAATAACCCAAATGTCCAAAAGAAATTGACAAGGAGGATAGGAACAAGAAACTATAATTTTTCCAACTTAGAAAAATCATGCGCCATGTGATCATGC
Source organism: Costus lasius (assembly GCA_027563935.2). Taxonomy (NCBI): domain Eukaryota; kingdom Viridiplantae; phylum Streptophyta; class Magnoliopsida; order Zingiberales; family Costaceae; genus Costus; species Costus lasius. Next base: position 67,801,525 of record CM050448.1, on the reverse strand, counting down.
AACTTGCGAAAATTGAAACATGGCATGTGAGCATGGAAAAGCATGAAAGTACATCGTTCGAGGCTTGCAAGTCGCTCTGATACCACTGTTGGGAAACCCCGGGGATATTTTATAATTTTTCACACAGATTACATTACATGCACAGCGGAATAATATCTCCGAAATAGGCTGTGAAGAGTCCCCTTCGAGGGGGAGCGCAAGCAGATGAAACCCTAATTTAGGGGGCGCATGCAAGTTTGCTAGGATTTCATCAATACAATCGCTTATATGCTCATATAATCAACTTTGATAGATGGATTAGATCAAGAGGGAGATTCATACCAACGCCATTGGCTTGGAGGTCGGCTTGGAAGAAGAGAGCAACTTAGATCTCCTCCAAAAGTTCACACACAAGATGAAGAACGCTTACTTCCTTGGCGTCCCTTGTGCTAGCAAGGCACCCAATCTTTCTTGTCGAATGGAAGGGGATGATGAGATGATTCCCTTTTGGCCGAGAGCTCCTCTTGCAAAACCTCTCCACTTCGTCAACCTCCCCTAAACGAAAGTTCAAGGCGTTGAAGTGAAGTGCACAACGCATATGCGTTTTGGCGTTGAAAGTGAAATCGGCCTTGATGACTTTCCATAAATGGAAGATAATCAAGCCATGCGCTCATGCCAACCCAAAAACGCATATTGGCATTGAACCAAGCGTTCACCTTTGTGAACCGGTTCAAGCCAAAACGTCCAATCGAATTTGGTTCATAAACCAAACCAAAATAGCTCAAGCCACTTGGTCTAGACCAAATTGAACCCTAAGGCTCAAGATCTAACCGTTCATCTCCTGATGCTCCTGATCTCACCGATCTAGCATCATCTCTCTCGATCGAAGCTTACCGATCTCAAGCCCTAATCAATCAAACATGATCAGACCAGATCTCACTTACAATCAGAGATTAAATCCCTTTAAACTGAACCCAAACAATTCAGTCCACACGATCTGACTCAAGTAAGCCATATCATCAAATTGTGCGACCCTGAGGGTTTCCTTTAAATGTCGGTAACGATAACTCACGTTATCACGATCAGTGAGGGGTATCTAGCAACACATCACTGTCTCCCGATATAAAGGAAAGAGTCTTCCAAGACTACACCCAAACCACAGCACAAGTGTGAATCTATTCACAAGGCGTACATGTATCCTTTGCCACTGGATGTTCTTATTGGACAAGCGTGTCAAGCCTGTAGCTCCAATATGATGAGTATGATTAGACCAGATGAACATAGTCACCTGGGTATGGCCATACACTTTCTCAATCATCTCATTCAGGGGGGCCCCTCTAGAACATCACACTCCTTAAACAAGGAGACGGCAATCCTTTATCTATCACTAGTGCCCTAACCTGACTCAAGCTCATTATCCAAGATAGTCTATAACCATCATGTTTCAAATGATATTGAACTACCTCAAAACAATGACAATCATCATTTAGAAACACAAGTGATCTCAAGTCAGAGGACATGTGCCACTTGTTGCAATCAAGGATCATTCACATTGTGACAAGCAATTGAATATCCTAATAGGGTCTGTCCAGTACATCCAATGTACCCATGAGTCTACATCTTATTCCATGCTCGAAGCATCCTATAAGATTAGAACACATATTAGTCTCAAGCATATCAAGGCTGTCTCATGTTCACCAAGATATCTCGACTAAGGACTTTATAGCATGTCAGCCTAGCTGAACAGCTTTGAGACATTATTCAGAAGTACGCTAATTGCAGCAGATAAGGTAACAACCTGAATAACAACCATGCCTTTATAAACACAAGAGTTTATTACATGAGACTGATACAATCCCAAGGCCTCAAACATTAGCCTTAAGGGCATACCCCAACAGGCTGGTCCCAAAAACCCAGTGAAGATCGTCTTGTGAGGGGGTCGATGCGATGAGATAGTAAGTACCTTAGGAGCAAGTTGAGGCTGATGTCGAGGCAGGCGCCCAAGTGTTCACCCTCTACAGTCTCACACACACTGATGCATCGAGCTCTCTTCTTCCTTGCCTGTTGCTAGTCTCGAGAAGAAGATCCAATCCTTAGACTCCCCTTTTAGTCCACTTGCACCACCCTCAAGGTAGGATGCACCAAGGATAAGGGGGGAGAGGATGCCGCCAAGTGCTACCTCTTCTTACGCCAAGAGGAGATGAAGAGGAAGACTTGCGACCCTATGGAAGATAATGCCGCCAAGCACCAATGCTCCTTGTGGCAAGAAAGAGGGAGGGAAGGATGCTTGCGGCTAGGTTGAAGATGGAAGAGAAGTTGCGCCACTCTCTTCTTGCTCTCTCCCCCTTCAAGTCTTGCTCACACCAATTGATTAATTCTCCTTTAGCTGTCGCATATACAAGTGTATATATACAGCAAGGGGCAGCTAGGCAAGAGATATGGGTGCAACTTACAAAGAGGGAGGCGGCTAGGGTAAAGTGGAGTGGGCGGCAAGGGTTTTAAGCAAGGAAAGACTCCAAGCAATTACCATAAACCCCTAACCCTCTTCCATATGTGCCTAGGACTTACCATCCAAGTCTCTAAGGCCATATGCGCCCCCATCCTTGCCATAGATGCAAGGTTACCATCCAAAGTAGAGAGGGGAGGTGCCAATTGCATCCTAATGAAGCACTAGGCGCCTACTCCTCCCCATTATGCCCTTAGGCGCCAATGGGAGAAGTTTTCTCCCTATTATACCTTTTTTCCTCATTACCTCTTCATGACTACTTGTTATTGGGCCTAATTGGGTAATGAGCTAGACCAAATTTCATTGCATGGGTTGATTAAGCAATTGGATCCAATCCAATGCAACCCTCATCCAAATGTGACCAATCTTAGTCAATTTCTAGCCAACCTGCTAAAAATGAAGTTTGGCTCCAACAACTCTCTTATATCTCATTAGGCCCATTGGCGCTGACGAAATCTCCCAAATAGATCCGAGTTATCCAATAACTCGATCATAAGGCTTTCCGATCAATACGAGAACTTGAGTATCAAGGTGTGAGACCCTGTAGGTTCCTCTGACGTTGGCAGTGCTGACCTAAGCTCACCACAAGCAGTGAGTGGCACCTAGCAGTGTATCTCTGCTATCAAAGTCATCGAAATGGATATCGATATCGACATCCCCATTATCACAACTAGGTATAGATACATTACAGTCCCTTTGCCAAACTGATATCCGATTTGACAAGTGTGTCATCACTTGTTTTCACCCAATCACATGGTCATGACTAAATCAGGTTGTCACCTAGGTATGGCCATACACTTTCAGTCATAGAACCACAGAGGAGCTCCATGGATATCAAGCTTCCCTCAGGAAGGTGCAAATCCTCTGTCTATCCATTGACCTTCTCATATGCGTCGTGGCATGCTCAATGACAACCATTATTACCTCCCAACTACGGTGAGGTGTTAGGTTGTATCAAAGCATGTCCCTAATCATATAGAAAGGTCAATGACCTCAAGTCAAGGGATCAATGCATCTCCTGTCACTTGTGAGGATAACTCATAACACCAAGTCATAGCCTCACAGTGGGTCGGTCTAGTATATCCACCACTAATATACCCATATGTCTACATTAGCACCTCGTGCCTAACCAACCCATATACCAGTCTCACAAGTACTAGAGCTGTCCCATATCTACTCATGTACATCAAATTGGGACAACCATTTGAGCATAGATCTGATCTATCTCCAGGGACAATATCATGTAAGTACATAATCGCAGATGTAGATAAACATTAATAATGACATTACCAGAATGATATATATATATATATGTGTCAAGTAGTACAAAAGATGGACCGATACTAGGTCTTAGGGCATACACACCAACATTGATGAGATGGAAGAGAGTTATTGGAGCCAAACTTCATTTTTGGCAGGTTGATGATGACACCAAAATATATAGTATATTTTGTATCATTTTAGATATCTTTTCATGCTAAATTGAGGATCTTTAATTTGTTTTTATGCTGAATTGATCAAATATTGCAAAGTCTACTTCTATTTTGGTTTTTCATGATTTTTAGGCAAAAAGGCATTATTTTGGAGTGTTTTCGAGCAAAATCAGACATATAGAAGAATTCTCATCATCGAGAAGAAGACACATGACAAATTTCATGCAAAATAGAATAACTCTCCAAAATACGGTAGTGCTGTAATATATACTACGGTACCGTATTTTTGTACGATACCGTAATATCAAGCCACTACCGTAATTTTGAGAAATTCCAAACAGAAGATTTTGTTGAAAATACGGCACTATCATAAACCATTTTATGGGCCATATTTTGGAGCGCTTTCAGATCAGAAAGTTTCACCGATTTTACGGCACTACCGTAAACCATATTACGGGCTGTAGTTTCCAGATGTTTTCGACCAGAGAGATCAGCCAATTTTACGGTAGTGCCGTGAAGTATTTTACAGTGCCGTATTTCCCAACATTTTCGGAACAGAACACTCGAGCGATTTTACGGCAGGGCCATAAATTATTACACTGTCGTATTTCATGTTTTAAACGCAACTCCCAGGTCAATTTCGACGCCCGATTTTTGAGAAGATGATTGTGGGTGATCCAGAGCTTTGCATTGGATGCCGTATGAAGAGGAGAGAGAACTTTTCACAAGAGGAAGACGAAGACACCAAAATCCCCAAATTTCATCGTCTGTCGAAGGAGAAATCGCAATTGATGCCGCCGCCTAGGGTTCCGCCGCTGTGACGAATCCAGGGCATCTCTGGCCGTGATTTTTGTACCGAAGCTTCACCTAGTGTAGGAGACAACGTGCCAGAAGTTTCAAAACGAAAGGAGATCGATTGGAAGAGAAATCAAAGAAAGAAGGAGGGACGCCACTATTCATCGCTTTTATTGCAAATTACGGCTGTGAAATATTTCATAGTCGTGCTGTATTTTCCTAAAACTCTTCTCTTGTCAATTTTGAAAGTTCCCAAAAGGGGCGAAACCCTAATCATGCAGATATAAAAAAAATTGCATGGGCGGAATCTAGGGCTTCCTAGGATCACATGTATGTTCATAGATCAACTTAATAAGTTTGTATAGATCAAGAAGGGGATCATACCAATGCCATTTCTTGGATGGCGTCTTGGAAGAAGAGGGCGATGTGGCTCTCCTCCAAAGGTGGCGCACACAAGGTGAAGATGACTACTCCCTTGGCGTTCCTTGTGCTAGCAAAGCTCCAAGGTCTCCTGATCGCGTGAAGGAGGTTGAGATGATCTCTTGGCTTTCTTCTCTTCTCCTTTGCGTGAAGACTCACCACACGAGAGGAAGAGGCGTCGAGAGGAAGAGGCGAGAGGCGAAAAGAGATGCACCCACGAATGTAGAGGCGTGCTCTCTATTTTGGAAACATGACTTCCAAAAATAGCAAGCCACTAACATCATGCGTTCATGCGTTCACTCCAAGTGAACCATCGCATTTTTCTCTCCCCTTTGAACCATGCGCTCACTATGATGAGCCGGTTCAATTGGATTTGGTTCAAGGACCAAATCAAACCAAGCCTTGGTCTAGATCAAATTAAACCATAAGGCTCAAGATCTAACCATTCATCTCTTGATGCTCTTGATCTCACCGATCTAGCATCAATTCTCTCGATCAAAGCTTACCGATCTCAAGCCCTAATCAATCAAACATGATCAGACCAGATCTCACTTACAATCAGAGTTTAAACTCCTTTAAACTGAACCAAAACAATTCAGTCCACACGATCTGACATAAGTAAGCCATATCATCAAATTGTGCGACCCTAAGGGTTTCCTTTAAATGTCGGTAACGATAACTTACGTTATCACGATCAGTGAGGGGTATCTAGCAACACATCACTGTCTCCCGATATAAAGGAAAGAGTCTTCCAAGACTACACCCAAACCACAGCACAAGTGTGAACACAAGTCACTTGACATATGTGTTTCCTTTGCCACTAGATGTTCTTATTGGACAAGCGTGTCAAGCCTGTAATTCCAATATGATGAGAATGATTAGATCAGATGAAACATAGTCATCTGGGTATGGCCATACACTTTCTCAATCATCTCATACAGGGGGCCCCTATAGAACATCACACTCCAATCAAGGAGACGGCAATCCTATATCTATCACTAGTGCCCTAACATGACTCATGCTCACTATCCAAGATAGTCTATAACCATTATGTTTCAAATGATATTGAACTACCTCAAAACAATGCCAATCATCATTTAGAAACAGAAGTGATCTCAAGTCAGAGGAAATATGCCACTTGTTTGCATACAAGGATTATTCACATTGTGACAAGCAATTGAATATCCTAAGTAGGGTCTGTCCAGTACATCCAATGTACCCATGAGTCTACATCTTATTCCATGCTCGAAGCATCCTATAAGATTAGAACACATATTAGTCTCAATCATATCAAGGCTGTCTCATGTTCACCAAGATATCTCGACTAAGGACAAAACTGCATGTCAGCCAAGCTGAACAGCATTGAGACATTATTCAGAAGTATACATATTGCAGCAGATGATGTAACAACCTGAATAACAACCATTGCCTTTATAAACATAGAGTTTATACATGATACTGATATAATCCCAAGGCCTCAAACATTAGCCTTAAGGGCATACCCCAACAATCTCTCACTTGCACTTAATCTAATGGTTGAGAAATCTCAAACCCATATTATTACAGTGCTTCTAAGGCTTCTGCTGCGCCAGAGGCTTTGTAAGCGGGTCAGCTAGATTGTCATCTATATGAACCTTGCAGACTTTGATCTCGCCACGATCAATGATCTCCCGGATCAAGTGAAACCTTCTCTGTATGTGCTTGGACTTCTGGTGCGACCGTGGTTCCTTTGCTTGTGCTATAGCTCCAGTGTTATCACAGAAGATAACCAAAGGATCTGCACTCGAAGGAACAACACCAAGTTCCTCAACGAACTTACGAATCCACACTGCCTCCTTGGATGCTTCTGAGGCTGCAACATACTCGGCTTCTGTTGTGGAATCAGCAACAATTGACTGTTTGAAACTTTTCCACACCACTGCTCCTCCATTCAAGCTAAAAACATAGCCTGATTGCGATCGAAAATCATCCTGGTCAGATTGGAACGAAGCGTCAGTATATCCTTCAATACTGAGTTCTTCCTGACCTCCATATATCAAGAACATATCTTTGGTCCTCCAAAGATATTTCAAAATGGTCTTGACCGCAATCCAGTGTGCCTTCCCTGGATTACTTTGGAATCGACTGGTCACGCTTAACCCGTAAGCAACGTCTGGGCGAGTACACAACATCGCATACATAATGGACCCAATAGCCGAAGCATAAGGCGTATTTTCCATTTCATCTTTCTCAGTCTATGTTTGTGGACACTGACTCTTTGAAAGATTCAGACCATGTCTGACTGGAAGATACCCTCTTTTAGAATTTTCTAAATGGAATCTCTCCAGGACTTTATCGATGTAAGTACTCTAGCACAGCCCGAGAAGCCTCTTTGATCTATCTCTGTAGATCTTCACACCTAATACATAGGCTGCTTCTCCTAAATCTTTCATCTGGAAACATTTTCTTAACCATGCCTTGACGGCATGCAGTTCAGGAATATCATTTCCAATGATTAAGATATCATCGACGTAGAGGACTAGGAAAGTAATCACGCTCCCACTAAACCTCTTATATACACACGGGTCATCTTCATTCTTGATGAAACCAAATTCACAGATTGATTCATCAAAACGAATATTCCAGCTTCTTGATGCTTGTTTAAGTCCATAAATGGACTTCTTCAATTTGCATATTTTATGACGATCTGATGGATTAGTGAAACCTTCAGGTTGTGTCATATACACATCCTCTTCTAGTTTTCCATTAAGGAAAGCGGTCTTCACGTCCATTTGCCAGATCTCATAATCATAATATGCCGCTATCGCAAGAATAATCCGAATAGACTTGAACATAGCTACAGGAGAGAAAGTTTCATCATAATCTATCCCGTAGATTTGTTTGAAACCTTTCGCAACTAGCCTGCCTTTATAGGTAACCACGTTACCATCCATGTCAATCTTCTTCTTGAAGATCCACTTACAGCCTATAGGGATTACTCCCGGAGGCGGATCAACCAAATCCCAAACTTGGTTATCTGACATGGAGTCCATCTCGGCTCACATAGCTTCAAGCCATCTCGCTGATTCCGGTCCACTGACCGCATCCGCATAAGTGAGGGGTTCATCATCAATGATGTAGACTCCGTCATAGCGCTCAGGCTGTCGACGGATCCTTCCCGATCTTCGCGGTTCCCGTGATATCTGAGCCTCAGGTTGTTCAGTAACCTGATCTACTGGCTCAGGCTCATCCAACTGTGCTTGACTACTTTGTCCTTCTCCTGGATTCTCATCCAGCTTTATTTCTCTCCCACTGGCTTCTTGCAGAAGAAATTCTTTCTCAAGAAAAATAGCCGTCCGAGCAACAAATACTTTGTTCTCTTTGGGATCGTAGAAATAATAACCCTTTGTTTCTTTAGGGTAACCGACAAAGATACATTTCTCAGATCTGCTCTCCAGTTTCCCAGAGACGAGCTTTTTGACATAAGCCTCGCAACCCCAGATCTTAACAAATGTCAAGCTCGGCTGTTTCCCATACCATAACTCATATGGAGTCTTTGAAACGGCCTTGGATGGCACTCGGTTTAGTACCTTTGCAGCTGTTTCCAGTGCAAATCCCCAAAAGGAGTAAGGTAGAGTAGCCTGACTCATCATAGAACGAACCATATCCAGTAATGTTCTATTTCTCCTCTCGGACACACCATTCCATTGCGGTGTTCCTGGCGGAGTGAGCTGTGAGATAATCCCACACTCCTTCAGATAGTCAGTAAACTCATGACTCAAGTATTCTCCACCTCGATCTGAGCGAAGTGCCTTGATATTTCGGCCTAGCTGATTTTGTACTTCATTTTTGAACTCTTTGAACTTGTCAAAAGATTCACTCTTATGTCTCATTAGATAGACATAACCATACCTACTGAAATCATCAGTAAAGGTAATGAAGTATGAATAGCCACCTCTGGCATGTTTACTAAATGGCCCACACACATCACTATGAATGAGGTCAAGTAAACCTGAAGCCCTTTGACCTTTGTTGGAAAAAGGAGACTTCGTCATTTTACCCAATAAACAAGCTTTGCATGTATCAAGCTCCTCATAGGAGAATGATCCCAGCAGTCCATGGTCATGCAACCGCTTAATGCGCTTCTTGTTAATATGGCCTAAACGACTATGCCATAGCAAGGTGCTGTCATCAGCATACTTGGCTTTCTTAATATCAATCTGTTGTATTGAACATTCCATGTCCAACATGAATAACCCATTGTTAATTGACCTAGTAGCATAAACAATATTATCAAAAGAAATATAACACTTTGAAATCTTGCATTCAAAGGAAAACCCTTTCCTGACAAGAGCAGGAATAGAGATAATATTCTTAGTTATGCTCGGTACAAAATAACAATTGTCCAGTTCTAATACAAGACCAGATGGTAAAGAGATGTGATAAACTACTACAGCAACAGCAGCAACCCGTGCCCCGTTTCCTACTCGTAGGTCCACCTCATGCTGTCCCACCTGTCTTCTTCTCTTGAGTTCCTGTACATTTGAACAAATGTGAACTCCACATGCAGTGTCCAACACCCATGAAATAGAAGAAGAAACCATGACTTCAGTCACGAAAATAACTGAGCCAGAAGCGAAAGAGTTGCTTCCCTTCTTCTCTCCTTGGAGCGCTTTACAGTCCTTTTTCTAGTGACCCAGCTGGCCACAATGGAAACATCTGTATTCCTTTGACCGCTTTACCTTTTGTTTCAGAGCCTTATTGTAGCTCTTGACAGGGGCTTTGCCCTTCTTCCCCTTCTTCTTGTTCCTAGAAGGAACCATTAGGACAGAGGATGAAGGCGTTCCCTTCTCACGAGACTGAGTCTGCTCAGTAGTCAAGAGCATGTTCAGTAACTCTGTCGGCGTACAGTCGATCTTGTTCATATTAAAATTAATAATGAATGGATCGAAAGAGGCCGGGAGAGACTGCAGGATGATGTCTACAACAAGCTCCTGATTGATGGTGTGTCCCAGTTTCTCTAGAGCCTCCTTGTACCCAATCATCTTGAGTACGTGAGCTCCCACTGGACTCCCTTCAGTCAGTTTGCTCTGAAAGAAAAGTTTAGTCAAGTTATAGCGTTCAGTCCTTGCCTGTGCTGCATACAGCATCTTGAGGTTTGCTATAATTTCTATAGCAGATAAATCCTCATGCTGACGCTGCAGCTGTGGCGTCATAGACGCTAGCATAAGGAAAGCGACATCAATGCTATCATTGACATGCTTTTCATAAGCTTCCCGAACCGCCCTTGTGGCGTTCGCAGTGGGTTGAGGCGGTATAGCCGTCTCGAGGACATACAGTTTCCTCTCAGCCTTAAGAACAATCTTAAGGTGTCCGTACCAGTCTGAGAAGTTTGGCCCATCAAACTTCTCCCTTTCCAGTAGGGATCACACATTGAACGCTGTGGTGTTCGTTGCTGCAGTAATCTACAACAATGCAAGAACAGCAAGGTCAGTATCAATGTTAGAATCAATTCAGGACTTAAGAATGATTCTTTTCTCACTATTTTATCTGACTGAAAAATCCAGTAAAACAGTCCGAAAGAGTGAAACTCTTTTAGTGAAATGGGATCCAGATTTCATACTTGGTCTCCGCGTCCCGCTCAGGCGAGATAAGATGCACAGAGAGTACAAGCACTAATTTCTGGTAGGCAATCCCTGCCAATCGCCAACCCGTGCGATTCCCCTTCATCTGGGCAATCCAGCAGACTGTGCCAACTGAGTTGGTACAACACAGTCTCTGATCCCACAGATGGCTGCCTCCATATAGCTACCATATGCTCAATATGTAGCCTACATGGTCAAGCTGACCCGACCTACTCCCTGGACCACCACGTGCTATGCTGAGCAACGAGAAGCGATAAATCCCTTCTCTGTAACACGCAGGTGTAATCACACACCGTCTGAAGATAGATGGGCGTGCCCACTGAGTGGGTACAGCACGGCCCCAACGATAGTCAGAACAGTGAGGTTTCGCGTCAGAAGGCTATCGTGCTTGATATTTAACGTTGGATTTTAACGGTCCTTTTATCTTCTTACTATCATTCAAATCCTATGGTGATAGCAGAAGAATAAATCATGCAGTTATTAAATTACTTAAACAGTAAATTAAAAGCATGATGATCTTATGTGGTAAAAGCCCATTAAGCCTAAGTAAGACCTTAATAAACTTAAGTCTTCACTTGAGCTCTTCATGGGTCTTTAGCATTTCCTCTGGCCCAACCCGGGCCCAAGCGCCCACTGCAGCTCAGGTGCGCCCACCAGGTAAAATGCGCCTGTCCTAGAGTCAAACCCTAGACCTCCCACTGGTGAAGCCACTTGCTGCATGCGCCTCTGCCAAGTGTGCTCTGTGCTCATGTCTGATTAAATAACAATTTAATCTATCTAGACATGATTGACACGCAGGTCAATTATACTTTATAAATCAATTAAAATGTGATGCGCAGATCACAATAATAATTTACAATAATTCATCCAGGCACGCTGGCCCTAGCACAGCACACATTAAATTTAGGCAGCCCACATAAGATTAAATAAACACTCATCATGTTATACAAACATCATGTGATCCAATCAAGAAAATAAAATTTTTTTGAAAAACCCATTGGCTTCATTTTATTTCCTTATGTGCCCTACTACCTTACAACGGTCCATTAATAGGGATCCACTCATCAGACCTAGCCAGACCCGCTGCCCTTGCATGCACCAAGTCATAACCGACTTGAGTCGACCTTATGGTCAACAATGCATGCCTTAAGGGCTGAACGTCCCTCATGAGTTATGGCAAGCGGGTGTGACCCCGGGCCTTAATCATGAGCGTTCATCTGGTTGTCTCAATCAGACATTGCTACACGCCTTTCTGCAGTCGACCAATAGCCACCTCATGCTTGCGCATAGGTGCCATCTGGTCGACCCATCTAGGCTGTCAGATAGTCTGATCAGACTGTTGGGTCTAGACTGGACGATGACTTCAACCCTAATAACCCGTCTAAGATTTTGAAGTAGGCGCTTAGATCTAATGTGGGGCGCGCAAGTAAGTTTTGAGAAAACTACAACAAGCGCCAACTACATGCATGCGCCAATGTAAAACATACATTAAATTTTCGCATGCTCTTTTAGATCTACTAATAAGCACAATCAAGGATCACATATAAGCAATCATATGAATCATACAATGAACCATGCTCTGATACCAATTGAAAGTTCCCAAAAGGGGCGAAACCCTAATCATGCAGATATAAAAAAAATTGCATGGGCGGAATCTAGGGCTTCCTAGGATCGCATGTATGTTCATAGATCAACTTAATAAGTTTGTATAGATCAAGAAGGGGATCATACCAATGCCATTTCTTGGATGGAGTCTTGGAAGAAGAGGGCGATGTGGCTCTCCTCCAAAGGTGGCGCACACAAGGTGAAGATGACTACTTGAAGGAACCCCTAATAAAGGGGGGGGGGAACCCTATACATGCGCATCTAGCATGCAATGCGGAAAAAGGGCTTCTAAAGATCGCATATGAACTATATAATCAACTTAAACCAACTTAAGATCATGATATGATCTTACCATTGCCATGGATGGAAGGCGGCTTGGAAGAAGAAAACAAGGTTGATCTCCTCCAAAAGGTGCGCACACAAGAAGACAAAGACTACTCCCTTCTCAACTTTGTGCTAGCAAAAGCTTCAAGGGGTCTTATCGCATGAAGGAGATGATGAACTCTTGGCCGATCTTTCTTCTCGTCACTTTCACCACCCAAGAAAGTGTGTGTCGTCGAGAGCAAGAAGATGGAGAGGAGCGTTAGCCAAACTTGTGATCGAATGTGGAGACATTCATCACAATTGTCAAACCGAAATGCCATAAATGGCAAGTCATCAAAGCTTGCGTTATGCGTTCACATGAAGTGAACCAAACACATAGCTCTCCTCTCAAATGAACCAAGCGCTCACATGTGAGCCGGTTCAATTCAATTGGTCCAATGACCAAACCAAATCAGCCCAATAATCGGTTCAGACCAAATTAAACCCTAAGGTTCAAAATCTGATCGTTCATCCTTTTAATGCTCTTGATCTCTTCGATCTAGCATCCACACTCTCGATCTAAGCTTACCGATCTCAAGCCCTAATCAATCAAACATGATCAGACTGGATCTCACTTACAATCAGAGTTTAATCTCCTTTAAACTGAACTCGAACAATTCAGTCCACACGATCTGACTTAAGTAGCCATATCATCAAATTGTGCGACCCTAAGGGTTTCCTTTAAATGTCGGTAACGATAACTTACGTTATCACGATCAGCGAGGGGTATCTAGCAACACATCACTGTCTCCCGATATAAAGGAAAGAGTCTTCCAAGACTCCACCCAACCACAGCATAAGTGTGAATCAACTCACTAGGCATGCATGATTCCTTTGCCACTGGATGTTCTTATTGGACAAGCATGTCAAGCCTGTAACTCCAATACGATGAGCATGATTAAATCAGATGCACATAGTCATCTGGGTATGGCCATACACTTCCTCAATCATCTCATATAGGGGGGCCCTTTAGAACATCACACTCCTTAAACAAGGAGACGGCAATCCTTTATCTATCACAAGTGCCCTAACCTGACTCAAGCTCACCATCCAAGATAGTCTATAATCATTATGTTTCAAATGATATTGAACTACCTCAAAACAATGACAATCATCATTTAGAAACATAAGTGATCTCAAGTCAAAGGACATGTGCCACTTAGTGCTTACAAGGATCATTCACATTGTGACAAGCAATGGAATATCCGAGTAGGGTCTGTCCAGTACATCCAATGTACCCATGAGTCTACATCTTATTCCATGCTCGAAGCATCCTATAAGATTAGCACTCATATCAGTCTCAATCATATCAAGGCTGTCTCATGTTCACCAAGATATCTCGACTAAGGACATATAGCCTGTCAGCCTAGCTGAACAGCTTTGAGACATTATTCAGAAGTACACTTATTACAGCAGACAAGGTAACAACCTGAATAATAACCATGCCTTTATAAACTTAAGAGTTTATTACATGATACTTATACAATCCCAAGGCCTCAAACATTAGCCTTAAGGGCATACCCCAACACTACTCCCTTGGCGTTCCTTGTGCTAGCAAAGCTCCAAGGTCTCCTGATCGCGTGAAGGAGGTTGAGATGATCTCTTGGCTTTCTTCTCCTCTCCTTTGCGTGAAGACTCACCACACGAGAGGAAGAGGCGTCGAGAGGAAGAGGCGAGAGGCGAAAAGAGATGCACCCACGAATGTAGAGGCGTGCTCTCTATTTTGGAAACATGACTTCCAAAAATAGCAAGCCACTAACATCATGCGTTCATGCGTTCACTCCAAGTGAACCATCGCATTTTTCTCTCCCCTTTGAACCATGCGCTCACTATGATGAGCCGGTTCAATTGGATTTGGTTCAAGGACCAAATCAAACCAAGCCTTGGTCTAGATCAAATTAAACCATAAGGCTCAAGATCTAACCATTCATCTCTTGATGCTCTTGATCTCACCGATCTAGCATCAATTCTCTCGATCAAAGCTTACCGATCTCAAGCCCTAATCAATCAAACATGATCAGACCAGATCTCACTTACAATCAGAGTTTAAACTCATTTAAACTGAACCAAAACAATTCAGTCCACACGATCTGACATAAGTAAGCCATATCATCAAATTGTGCGACCCTAAGGGTTTCCTTTAAATGTCGGTAACGATAACTTACGTTATCACGATCAGTGAGGGGTATCTAGCAACACATCACTGTCTCCCGATATAAAGGAAAGAGTCTTCCAAGACTACACCCAAACCACAGCACAAGTGTGAACACAAGTCACTTGACATATGTGTTTCCTTTGCCACTGGATGTTCTTATTGGACAAGCGTGTCAAGCCTGTAATTCCAATATGATGAGAATGATTAGATCAGATGAAACATAGTCATCTGGGTATGGCCATACACTTTCTCAATCATCTCATACAGGGGGCCCCTATAGAACATCACACTCCAATCAAGGAGACGGCAATCCTATATCTATCACTCGTGCCCTAACATGACTCATGCTCACTATCCAAGATAGTCTATAACCATTATGTTTCAAATGATATTGAACTACCTCAATGTTGGGAAACCCCAGGGACATTTTACAATTTTTCAGAGCCATGGACATACATTTTACGCAGCGGAAGAATGTCCCCGAAACAGGCTAGTCCCAGAAACCCAGTGAAGATCTCTTGCGAGGGGGTCGACACGATGTGATAGTAAGTACCTTTAAGCAATTGGAAGCCGATGTCGATGAAGGCGCCCAAGTGTTCGCCCTCTGCAGTCTCGCACACACGGATTCCTCAAGTTTTCTTCTTCCTCGCCCGGTGCTAGCCTCGGGAAGAAGATCCATGCCTTAGGAGAGTCCTCCAAGCAACTTGCGCCACCACCAAGATGTGATGCGCCAAGGAGATGGAAGGAGAAGACAATGCCGCAAGCCTTCTTGTTCCTTTGCGCCAAGGAAAGGAAGAGAAGAAGCATGCTTGCGCCCTTGATGGAAGAAGAAGAGCTCTAAGCTCTCCAAGCCGTCGCCCTCTAATGCTTCACGCCTCCAAGGAATTAGCATCATGAAGAGAGGGGGCGGCAAGGGCTTATTTATAGGAGGAAGAGGCGGTTAGGGGAGAATGGCAAGTGTTGACAATTAGGGCATGATTCTAGGAGATTATCCAATCAATTATATTGATTAAATCTCCACTCCCATATGCGCCTAAGACTTGCCAAAGCAAGCATCAGCCATATGCGCCCATATCATGCCATATGAGGCATTAATCCCATCCATGCGCCTAGACCTAGTCAAGGCAATATGATGGATTGCCTAATGTGGCTTGGGCGCAAGTCCTAATCCAATTAGGACTCTAATTATGTTAATAATCAGCCCACAATTGTCAAACACAATCCAATCAATTATCTTGTGTGATTTAATCAAATCCAATTTGATTTAATCACCTAGGAGATACCAAACAAGGCATAGGCGCAAATTCTAGTCCAACTAGAATTCCATATGCGCCTATCCCATTAATTCATCCCCATTATACCCTTCAAGCCTCTTAGCCCTTCAATACAACTTATTAGCAAGCCCAACTAAGCAATGGGCCAAGCCCAAAGTCCATTATGCATGTTAACCAAGCTATTGGATCCAATCCAATTTAACCCATGGTTAAATGAGGCTAACCATGGTTAATTTGATCGATATGCCAAAAACGGAAGTTGGCCCCAATAAGTTTCTTCCATCTCATCAGGCCCATTGACGCTGATGAAATCTCCCAAATAGATCAGAGTTATCCAATAACTTGATCTAAAGGCTACCCGATCAATATGAAAACTCGAGTATCAAGGTGTGCGACCCTGTAGGTTCCTCTAACGCTAGCAGTGCTGACCAAAGGTCATCACAAGCAGTGAGTGGCACCTAGCAGTGCATTGCGGCTACCCAGGTTATTGGAATGGATATCGACATCGACATCCCCATCATCGTAACTAGGTACAGATGCATTACAGTCTCTTTGCCGAACTGATATCCGATTGGACAAGTGTGTCACCACTTGTTTTCATCCAATCACATGGCTATGACTAGAACAGGTTCTTACCTGGGTATGGCCATACACTCTCAGTCATAGAACCATAAGGGAGCTCCATGGATATCATACTTCCCGAAGGAAGGGGTGTTGGGGTATGCCCTTAAGGCTAATGTTTGAGGCCTTGGGATTGTATCAGTATCATGTAATAAACTCTTATGTTTATAAAGGCATGGTTGTTATTCAGTTTGTTATATTATCTGCTGCAATAAGTGTACTTCTGAATAATGTCTCAAAGCTGTTCAGCTGGGCTGACATGCTGTAAAGTCCTTAGTCGAGATATCTTGGTGAACATGAGACAGCCTTGATATGATTGAGACTAATATGTGCTCTAATCTTATAGGATGCTTCGAGCATAGAATAAGATGTAGACTCATGGGTACATTGGATGTACTGGACAGACCCTACTAGGATATTCAATTGGTTGTCACAATATGAATAATCCTTGAATATAACAAGTGGCACATTTCCTCTGACTTGAGATCACTTGTGTTTTCTAAATGATGATTGTCATTGTTTTGAGGTAGTTCAATATCATTTGAAACATAATGATTATAGACTATCTTGGATGGTGAGCTTGAATCAGGTTAGGGCACTAGTGATAGATATAGGATTGCCGTCTCCTTAATTGGAGTGTGATGTTCTAAAGGGGCCTCCTGGATGAGATGATTGAGAAAGTGTATGGCCATACCCAGGTGACTGTGTTCATCTGTTTTAATCATGCTCATCATATTGGAACTACAAGCTTGACACGCTTGTCCAATAAGAACATCCAGTGGCAAAGGAAATATGCATGCCTTGTGAGTTGGATTCACACTTGTGCTGTGATTTGGGTGTAGTCTTGGAAGACTCTTTCCTTTATATCGGGAGACAGTGATGTGTTGCTAGATACCCCTCACTGATCGTGATAACGTAAGTTATCGTTACCGACATTTAAAGGAAACCCTTAGGGTCGCACAATTTGATGATATGGCTTACTTAAGTCAGATCGTGTGGACTGAATTATTTGGGTTCAGTTTAAAGGGATTTAATCTCTGATTGTGAGTGAGATCTGGTCTAATCTTGTTTGATTGATTAGGGCTTGAGATCGGTAAGCTTCGATCAAGAGAATGGATGCTAGATCAGTGAGATCAGGAGCATCTAGAGATCAACGGTCAGATCAAGAGCCTTAGGGTTTAATGTGATCTAGACTAATTGCTTGGGTTAATTGGTCTATGAACCAGACCTAGTTGAACCGGCTCATGATATGAGCGCTTGGTTCAAAGAGGGGAGAGGAAAATGCGATTGGTTCATGAGCGCATGAACACATGATCGCATGAAAGAGTAAGGTTGGCTATTTTTAGCAACCACGCCTCCATGTTTTGGGTAGAGCGCATCTCTTGTCGCCTCACTCCTTTTTCCCGTCGCCTGCTCTCGTGGAAGTTCCTCTTCACGCTTTGGAGAGTCGAGGACTGGGCAAGCAAGACGTTCTTCTTCCCTTATCACACGAACAAAGACACCAAGGAACTTTGCTAGCACAAGGTGTACCGAAGGGAGTAAGCGCATAGATCTTCTTGTGTGCGAACCGTTTGGAGGAAAGCGACTTCACTTTCTTCTTCCTAGACGCCATCCAACAAATGGCATTGGTATGGTTCTATCTCTTATATACAATCGATTTAAGTTGATTATATTACATGCATTGAAAAGATCCCAAGAAACCCCCTTTCCGCTGCATAAAATATAACATGCGCCTATCTAGGGTTTCGCCCCCTTGTCTAAGGGAACCTTCAATTGGTATCAAAGCCGGTTGTTTGCATGTTTCTCTGATTGCTTAAGACTTTGTGATCCATATATGCGAAAGTATGAGTATGCTTAGATCTATAACATGCGCATATTAGATGTTTCATGCGAAAAATATTTCATGTTACATTTTTATGTTGGCGCATGTTCTTGGCGCTTGTTTCATTGTGTTTTCAAAACAAAACTTGCGCGACTCTCATTAGATCTAAGAGGCGCCTGCTTTAAATCCTTAGACGGGTTATTAGGGTTGAAGTCATCCCCTAGGTTAGATCCAAACAGTCTGATCAGACTATCTGACAGCCTTGATGGGTCGACCAGATAGCATCTGTGCGCAAGCACGAGATGGCTATAGGTCGACTGCAGACAGGCGTGTAGCGATGTCTGATTGAGACGACTAGTGAACACACATGAGTTAGGCCCGGGGTCACACCCGCTTGCCAGAACTCATGAGGGTTGTTCAGCCCTGGCGCATGCATGGTTGACCATTAGGTCGACTCAAGTCAGTTACGACTTGGTGCATGCAAGGGCAATGGATCTGACTAGGTTTGATGAGTGGATCCCTTGTAATGGACCGTCGTAAGGCAGCAGGGCAAATAAGGAAATTAAAATTGATGCCAATGGGTTTTTTCAAAAATTTATTTTCTTATTGGATCACATGCTGATTAGATGCCATATGTATCTTTATTTAATCTTATGTGGGCTGCCCGTTTAATGTGTGCTGTGCTGGGGCCTGCGTGCCTGGAATTTTATTGTAAATTAATTATTATTTTTGTGATCTGCGAATCACAGTTTAATTAATTTATAAAATGTAATTGACCTGCGAGTCAATCTTGTCTAGATAGATTAATTTGTAAATTAGTTAGACAAGAGCACAGAGCACACTTGGCAGAGGCGCATGCAGCAGTGGCTAGACCAGGTGGGAAGTCCAGGGTTCGACTCTGGGACCAGGCGCATTTACCTGGTGGGCGCACCTGAGCTGCAGTGGGCGCTTGGGCCCTGGTTTGGGCCAAATGAGCAGCAAAAGACCCATCAAGAAAAGCAAGTGAAGACTTAAGTTTATTTAAGGTCTAACTTAGGCTCAATGGGCTTTTACCACATAAGATCAGCATGCTTTCTATTTATTGCTTTTATAATTAGAATTGCATGAGTTTATCTTCTGCTATCACCATAGGAATTGCATGATAGTTAAGAAGATAAAAGACCGTTAAAATCCAACGCTAAAAATATCAAGCTCGTAAGCCTTCTGACGCGAAACCTCACTGTTCTGACTATCGTTGTAGCCGTGTTGTACCCACTTAGTGGGCACGTCCATCTATCTTCAGACAGTGCCGGATTACACCTGCGTGTTACAGAGAAGGGATTTATCGCTTCTCGTTGCTCAGCATAGCACGTGGTGGTCCAGGGAGTAGGTCGGGTCAGCTTGACCATGTAGGCTACATATGTGGCGCATATGGTAGCACATGGAGGCAGCCATCTGTGGGGTCAGAGATTGTGTTGTACCAACTCAGTTGGCACAGTCTGCTGGATTGCCCAGATGAAGGGGAATCGCACGGGTTGGCGATTGGCAGGGATTGCCTACCAGAGATTAGTGCTTGTACTCTCTGTGCATCTTATCTCGCCTGAGCGGGACGCGGAGACCAAGTATGAAATCTGGATCCCATCTCACTAAAAGAGTTCTACTCTTTCGGGCTGTTTTGCTGGATTTTTCAGCCAGATAAAATAGTGAGAAAAAGAATCATTCTTAAGTCCTGATTGATTCTTAACATTGATACTGACCTTGCTGTTCTTGCATTGTTGTAGATACCTGCAGCAACGAACACCATGAGCTTCAATGTGCGATCCCTACTGGAAAGGGAGAAGTTTGCTGGGCCGAACTTCTCAGACTGGTACGGACACCTTAAGATTGTTTTTAAGGCAGAGAGGAAACTGTATGTCCTCGAGACCGCTATACCGCCTCAACCCGCTCCGAACGCCGCAAGGGCGGTTCGGGAAGCTTATGAAAAGCACGTCAATGATAGCATTGATGTCGCTTGCCTGATGCTAGCGTCTATGACGCCACCGCTGCAGCGTCAGCATGAGGATATGTCGGCTATAGAGATTATAGCGAACCTCAAGATGCTGTATGCTGCACAAGCGAGGACAGAACGCTATAATCTGACAAAGCTTTTCTTTCAGAGCAAACTGGCTGAAGGGAGCCCAGTGGGAGCTCACGTGCTCAAGATGATTGGGCACAAGGAGGCTCTAGAGAAACTGGGGCATACCATCAATCAGGAGCTTGCTGTAGACATTATTCTGCAGTCTCTCCCGCCCTCTTTCGATGCGTTCATCATTAACTTTAATATGAACAAAATCGACTGTACTCCGGCAGAGCTGCTGAATATGCTCTTGACTACTAAGGAGACTCTGAAGGGAAAGCCTTCGACCTCTGTCTTAATGGTTCCTTCTAGGGACAAGAAGAAGGGGAAGAAGGGCAAGGCCCCCGTCAAGAGTTACAGCAAGGCTCTGAAGCAAAACATTAAGCGGTCAAAGGAATACAGATGTTTCCACTGTGGCCAGCTGGGTCACTGGAAAAGGGACTGTAAAGCGCTCCAAGGAGACAAGAGGGGAAGCATCGCTTCTGGCTCAGGTATTTATGTGACGGAAGTCATGATTTCATCTTCTTCTATTTCATGGGTGTTGGACACTGCATGTGGAGTTCACATTTGTTCAAATGTACAGGAACTCAAGAGAAGAAGACAGGTGGGACAGCATGAGGTGGACCTACGAGTTGGAAACGGGGCACGGGTTGCTGCTGTTGCTGTAGGAGACTATTTCATCTCTTTACCATCTGGACTTGTATTAGAACTGAACAATTGTTACTTTGTTCCCAGCATTACTAAAAATATTATCTCCATTCCTGCTCTTGTCAGGAAGGGATTTTCCTTTGAATGCAATATTTCAAAGTGTGTTCTTTCTTTAGATAATATTGTTTATGCTACTGGTTCAATTAACAATGGGTTATTCATGTTGGACATGGAATGTTCTATACAAAACATTGATAATAAGAAAGCCAAGTATGCTGATGACAGCACCTTGCTATGGCATAGTCGTTTAGGCCATATTAACAAGAAGCGCATTAAGCGGTTGCATGATCATGGACTGCTGGGATCATTCTCCTATGAGGAGATTGATACATGCAAGGCTTGTTTAATGGGTAAAATGACGAAGTCACCTTTTCCTAACAAAGGTCAAAGGGCTTCAGGTTTACTTGACCTTATACACAGTGATGTGTGTGGGCCATTTAGTAAACATGCCAGAGGTGGCTATCTGTACTTCATAACCTTTACTGATGATTTCAGTAGGTATGGGTATGTCTATCTTATGAGACACAAAAGTGAATCTTTTGACAAGTTCAAAGAGTTCAAGAATGAAGTACAGAATCAGCTTGGCCGAAATATCAAGGCACTTCGTTCTGATCGAGGTGGAGAATACTTGAGTCATGCGTTTACTGACTATCTGAAGGAGTGTGGGATTATCTCACAGCTCACTCCGCTAGGAACACCGCAATGGAATGGTGTGTCCGAGAGGAGAAATAGAACGTTACTTGATATGGTTCGTTCTATGATGAGTCAGGCTACTCTTCCATATTCCTTTTGGGGATTTGCACTGGAAACAGCTGCAAAGGTACTAAACCGAGTGCCATCCAAGGCAGTTTCTAAGACGCCATATGAGTTATGGTATGGGAAACAGCAGAGCTTGACATTTATCAGGATCTGGGGCTGCGAGGCTTATGTCAAAAAGCTCGCCTCTGGGAAACTAGAGAGCAGATCTGACAAATGTATCTTTGTCGGTTACCCTAAGGAAACTAAGGGTTATTATTTCTACGATCCCAAAGAGAACAAGGTATTTGTTGCTCGGATGGCCATATTTCTTGAGAAGGAGTTTCTTCTGCAAGAGGCCAGTGGGAGAGAAATAAAGCTGGATGAGAATCCAGAGGAAGGACAAAGTAGTCAAGCACAGTTGGATGAGCCTGAGCCAGTGGATCAGGTTACTGAACAACCTGAGGCTCAGATATCACGGGAACCACGAAGATCGGGAAGGATCCGTCGACAGCCTGAGCGCTATGACGGAGTCTACATCATTGATAATGATGAACCCCTCACTTATGCGGATGCGGTCAGTGGACCGGAGTCAGCGAGATGGCTTGAAGCTATGCGAGCCGAGATGGACTCCATGTCAGATAACCAAGTCTGGGATTTGGTTGATCCGCCTCCGGGAGTAATCCCTATAGGCTGCAAATGGATCTTCAAGAAGAAGATTGACATGGATGGTAACGTGGTTACCTATAAAGGCAGGCTAGTTGCGAAAGGTTTCAAACAAATCTACGGGATAGATTATGATGAAACTTTCTCACCTGTAGCCATGTTTAAGTCTATTCGGATTCTTTTCGCGATAGCAGCACATTACGATTATGAGATCTGGCAAATGGATGTGAAGACAGCTTTCCTTAATGGAAATCTGGAAGAGGATGTGTATATGACACAACCTGAAGGTTTCACTAATCCATCAGATCGTCATAAAATATGCAAATTAAAGAAGTCTATTTATGGACTTAAACAAGCATCGAGAAGCTGGAATATTCGTTTTGATGAATCAGTCAGTGAATTTGGTTTCATCAAGAACGAGGATGACCCGTGTGTATATAAGAGGTTTAGTGGGAGCGTGATTACTTTCCTAGTCCTCTACGTCGATGACATCTTGATCATTGGAAATGACATTCCTGAAATGCATGCGGTTAAGGCATGGTTAAGGAAATGTTTCCAGATGAAAGATTTAGGAGAAGCAGCCTATGTATTAGGTGTGAAGATCTACAGGGATAGATCTAAGAGGCTTCTCGGGCTGTGCCAGAGTACTTACATCGATAAAGTCCTGGAAAGATTTCATTTAGAGAATTCTAAAAGAGGATATCTTCCAGTCAGACATGGTCTGAATCTTTCGAAGAGTGAGTGTCCACAAACACAGACTGAGAAAGATGAAATGGACAATACGCCTTATGCTTCGGCTATTGGGTCCATTATGTATGCGATGTTGTGTACTCGCCCAGACGTCGCTTACGGGTTAAGCGTGACCAGTCGGTTCCAAAGTAATCCAGGTATGGCGCACTGGATTGCAGTCAAGAACATTTTAAAATATCTGCGGAGGACCAAAGATATGTTCTTGATATATGGTGGTCAGGAAGAACTCAGTATTGAAGGATATAC
The DNA here is from genome assembly GCA_027563935.2 of Costus lasius. Classification (NCBI taxonomy): domain Eukaryota; kingdom Viridiplantae; phylum Streptophyta; class Magnoliopsida; order Zingiberales; family Costaceae; genus Costus; species Costus lasius. Next base: position 67,777,728 of record CM050448.1, on the reverse strand, counting down.
TGACGCTTCGTTCCAGTCTGACCAGGATGATTTCCGATCGTAATCAGGCTATGTTTTTAGCTTGAATGGAGGAGCAGTGGTGTGGAAGAGTTTCAAACAGTCAACTGTTGCTGATTCCACAACAGAAGCCGAGTATGTTGCAGCCTCGGAAGCATCCAAGGAGGCAGTGTGGATTCGTAAGTTTGTGAGAGAACTTGGTGTTGTTCCTTCGAGTGCAGATCCTTTGGTTATCTTTTGTGATAACACTGGAGCAATCGCACAAGCAAAGGAACCACGGTCGCACCAGAAGTCCAAGCACATACAGAGACGGTTTCATTTGATCAGGGAGATCATTGATCGTGGCGAGATCAAAGTCTGCAAGGTTCATACAGATGACAATCTGGCAGACCCGCTTACTAAGCCTCTGGCGCAGCAGAAGCATGAGAAGCACTGTAATAACATGGGTTTGAGATTTCTCAACCATTAGATTAAGTGCAAGTGGGAGATTGTTGGGGTATGCCCTTAAGGCTAATGTTTGAGGCCTTGGGATTGTATCAGTATCATGTAATAAACTCTTATGTTTATAAAGGCATGGTTGTTATTCAGTTTGTTATATTATCTGCTGCAATAAGTGTACTTCTGAATAATGTCTCAAAGCTGTTCAGCTGGGCTGACATGCTGTAAAGTCCTTAGTCGAGATATCTTGGTGAACATGAGACAGCCTTGATATGATTGAGACTAATATGTGCTCTAATCTTATAGGATGCTTCGAGCATGGAATAAGATGTAGACTCATGGGTACATTGGATGTACTGGACAGACCCTACTAGGATATTCAATTGGTTGTCACAATATGAATAATCCTTGAATATAACAAGTGGCACATTTCCTCTGACTTGAGATCACTTGTGTTTTCTAAATGATGATTGTCATTGTTTTGAGGTAGTTCAATATCATTTGAAACATAATGATTATAGACTATCTTGGATGGTGAGCTTGAATCAGGTTAGGGCACTAGTGATAGATATAGGATTGCCGTCTCCTTAATTGGAGTGTGATGTTCTAAAGGGGCCCCCTGGATGAGATGATTGAGAAAGTGTATGGCCATACCCAGGTGACTGTGTTCATCTGTTTTAATCATGCTCATCATATTGGAACTACAAGCTTGACACGCTTGTCCAATAAGAACATCCAGTGGCAAAGGAAATATGCATGCCTTGTGAGTTGGATTCACACTTGTGCTGTGATTTGGGTGTAGTCTTGGAAGACTCTTTCCTTTATATCGGGAGACAGTGATGTGTTGCTAGATACCCCTCACTGATCGTGATAACGTAAGTTATCGTTACCGACATTTAAAGGAAACCCTTAGGGTCGCACAATTTGATGATATGGCTTACTTAAGTCAGATCGTGTGGACTGAATTATTTGGGTTCAGTTTAAAGGGATTTAATCTCTGATTGTGAGTGAGATCTGGTCTAATCATGTTTGATTGATTAGGGCTTGAGATCGGTAAGCTTCGATCGAGAGAATGGATGCTAGATCAGTGAGATCAGGAGCATCTAGAGATCAACGGTCAGATCAAGAGCCTTAGGGTTTAATGTGATCTGGACTAATTGCTTGGGTTAATTGGTCTATGAACCAGACCTAGTTGAACCGGCTCATGATATGAGCGCTTGGTTCAAAGAGGGGAGAGGAAAATGTGATTGGTTCATGAGCGCATGAACACATGATCGCATGAAAGAGTAAGGTTGGCTATTTTTAGCAACCACGCCTCCATGTTTTGGGTAGAGCGCATCTCTTGTCGCCTCACTCCTTTTTCCCGTCGCCTGCTCTCGTGGAAGTTCCTCTTCACGCTTTGGAGAGTCGAGGACTGGGCAAGCAAGACGTTCTTCTTCCCTTCTCACATGAACAAAGACACCAAGGAACTTTGCTAGCACAAGGTGTACCGAAGGGAGTAAGAGCATAGATCTTCTTATGTGCGAACCGTTTGGAGGAAAGCGACTTCACTTTCTTCTTCCTAGACGCCATCCAACAAATGGCATTGGTATGGTTCTATCTCTTATATACAATCGATTTAAGTTGATTATATTACATGCATTGAAAAGATCCCAAGAAACCCCCTTTCCGCTGCATAAAATATAACATGCACCTATCTAGGGTTTCGCCCCCTTGTCTAAGGGAACCTTCAAGGGGCAAATCCTATGTCTGTCCATTGACCTTCTCATATGGGTCGTGACATGCTCAATGACAACCGTTATGACCTCCCAACTACGGCAAGGTGTTAGGTTGCATCAAAGCAAGTCCCTAACCATATAGAATGGTCAATGACCTCAAGTTAAGGGATCAATGCATCTCCTGTCACTTGTGAGGATAACTCATGACACCAAGTCATAGCTTCACAGCGGGTCTGTCCAGTATATCCTCCAATGATATACCCATGTGTCTGCGTTAGCACCATGTGCCTAACCAGCCCACATACTAGTCTCTCAAGTACCAGAGTTGTCCCATATCCACTCAGGTACATCGACTGGGGACTATAGTTCGAGCACAGATCCAATCTGTCTCCAGGGACATTATCATGTAAGTACACAATCGCAGGTGTAGACAAACAATGATAACGACAATGCCAGAAAGATATATATTAATATCAGAGTCAAGAAGTACAAAGATGGACCAAAACTAGGTCCTAGGGCATATACACCAACAATCTCCCACTTGCACTAAGACCTAGAGGTTGAGCAACCTCAACCCCATATCTCTAGTACGACCATCATGCTTCTGCTGCGCCAAAGCCTTGGTCAGTGGGTCTGCTAGATTGCTCTCTGTGTCAATTCTGCTAATCTTGACATCACCTCGATCAATGATCTCTTTGATCAGGCGAAATCTCTTGAGTATGCGTTTGGACCTTTGATGAGACCGTGGTTCCTTATTATGTGCAATTCTCATTGTTGTCATAGTAGAGCTCAATGGGATCCATTGCACTTGGAACCACCTGAAGTTCAGAAAAGAACTTCCTGATCCAAACGGCTTCATTGGCTGCCTGAGAAGCAACCACATACTCAGCTTCGGTTGTAGAATTAGCTATGGTCGATTGCTTGAAGCTCTTCCAGCATACAGCACCTCCAACCCTCTTAAACTAATAGCTGGTCTGTGATCTGAAGTCGTTAGGATCAGACTAGAACGACTCATCAGTGAAGCCTTGCACACTGAGTTCTTCCTGTCCCCCGTAGACTTTATAGAATAAATCCTTAGTCCCTTTCAGGATACTCAAGGATATTCTTTACAGCCACCCAGTGCTGTAAACTAGGATTGGATTGGTATCGGCTGGTTATGCTCACAGCATAAGCCACAACTGGTCTAGTACACAACATTGCATACATGATCGATCCCACCGCCAAAGCATAGGGCACTCGACTCATGTCATCTCTCTCAGGCTCTGTGTTGGTACACTGGTTCTTTGAGAGAGTAAGGCCATGTCTCACTGGAAGGTATCCCTTCTTGAATTGCTCCAAGTTGAACCTCTCCAGGACCTTATCAATGTGGGTACTCTGACTAAGGGCCAAGAGCCTCTTGGATCTATCCCGGTAGATCCTCACGCCTAGAATATAGGCGGCCTCCCTTAAGTCCTTCATCTCGAAACACTTCCCTAACCATGTCTTCACAGCTTGAAGACTAGGGATGTCGTTTCCGATGAGCAGTATGTCATTGACATACATGACCAGAAAAGTCACCAAGCTCCCACTGAATTTTCTGTATACACAGGCGTCATCTTCACTTTTGATAAAGCTATAATCTCTCACAGCTTCATCAAACTGAAGATTCTAACTTCGAGATGCTTGCTTTAATCCGTAAATGGATTTCTTTAGCCTGCAGACTTTACTAGTATCTGCAAGATGGATGAAGTCATTAGGTTGTGTCATATACACATCCTTAGTTAGCTTCCCGTTAAGGAACGCTGTCTTCACATCCATCTGCCATATCTCATAGTCATGATATGCAGCTATAGCAAGCAGAATCCGAATGGATTTGATTATGGCAACTGGCGAGAAGGTTTGATCATAGTCCACCCCGTGGACTTGTTTAAATCCTTTAGCCACTAGTCTACCCTTATAGGTAACAATTTTTCCATCCATGTCTATCTTCCTCTTGAAGACCCATTTACACCCTATGGATTTTACCCCATCAGGCAGCTCAACCAAATCCCAGACTTGGTTAGCCGACATGGAATCCATCTCGGATCGCATGGCCTCAAGCCATCTCTCGGAGTCCGGTCCACTGACCGCCTCATCATAGGTTCTGGGTTCATCCTCAATGATGAAGATCCCATCGTGTTGGGTCGGCAGCGACCCGTACCTCTCAGGTGCACGACGAAACCTCCCAGACCTACATGGGGCCTGTGTCTGAGCCTCAGGCTGCCTAGCAACCGGTGCAGGTGGCTCAGGTTCCCATCTCTATGTCTTGTGGTTGCACTTGGACCTCGTCCAAGTCAAACTTCCTCCCACTAACTTCTTTCATGAGAAATTCTTTCTCTAGAAAGACCGTACCCCGAGCAACAAAAACTTTGTTCTCGGTGGGAATATAGAATTAGTAACCCTTAGTCTCCTTAGGGTACCCCACAAACATACACTTATCAGATCTAGGTTCTAGCTTGCTAGAATCCTGACGTTTGACATAAGCCTCAGATCCCTAGATCCTGATAAAAGTGAGATTAGGGCGTCTCCCATTCCATACCTCGTATGGAATCTTTAAGACACTCTTAGATGGAACATCATTCAGTATTAGAGAAGCCTTTTCAAGTGCATGTCCCCAGAATGAGGGAGGTAGAGTTGCATGACTCATCATAGACCGAACTATGTCCAACATGGTTCGATTTCTCCTTTCAGATACACCATTCTACCGAGGTGCTCTAGGAGGAGTGAGTTGGGATAGGATCCCACACTTACTCAGATAGTCAAAGAATACACTACTCAGGTGCTCTCCATCACGATCTGATCGAAGATCCTTAAAGGATCTACCAAGCTGGTTCTCTACTTCATGTCTGAACTCCTTAAATTTCTCAAAGGATTCAGACTCATGTCTCATCATGTAGACATAACCATATCTACTGAAGTCATCAGTAAATGTGATGAAGTAGTTATACCCTCCTTTGGCTTGTTTATTGAATAGCCCACACACATCACTATGTATGAGATCCAACAAACCTCCTGCCCTCTCACCAGTCTTGGTGAATGGCATCTTTGTCATTTTCCCTAATAAACAAGTCTCACATGTATCAAGTTCCTCCAAGGAACTCGAATCTAGCAACCCATTTGCATGGAGTTGTCGAATGCGATTCTTGTTTATATGGGCTAATCGACAATGCCGTAGGAAAGCACCAACTGAACCACTCAGTTTGGTCCTTTTATTATTTATGTTACAAATAGAGCTAATCATGTCCAAGACATGCGGACCATTGCACAAAGTACCCTTCCCATAAAACATGTTTGCAAAAGAAAAAGAACATAAGTTCTCTTTTATTTCAAACCTAAATCCTTTCTTTGCCAAGCAAGGAGTGGATACAATGTTTTGGTAAGGGAAGGTACATAATAGCAATTGTCTAGCTTTAACTGAAGTCCTAAAGGCAGGGAGAGAAACTCCTACAGCAACAGCAGCAACTTGTGCCCTGTTACCTATCCGTAGGTCAATCTCTCTAGGCCTTACCGATCTATCCTTTCTTAGCCTTTGCATATTTGTACTCCACATGCGGTATTCAATACCCATGTCATAGGAGTAGAAAGGTTGACTTCGGTAACATAAATACCTGAGCATGAAGACAAGGCCTTGCCTTTCTTCTCCTCATTCTGAGGTTGCAACATGTCCTTCAACATGTGAGGTGGCCCTCCACATGAATAGCACCTATTATTCCTGATCATATCCATCTTTAATTTCAGTTCCTTGGTCAAGCCTTTCGGCTCAACACACTGAATATCAACTTTAGCAGGATTGAGCTCAACCAATTCATCAAAGAGCTGCCTTAGATTAAAATAATTTCAGAGGCACTCTTCGATTCATATCACCCTTTAAATTCAAGTGACATGTTGGTTAGCAACCTCCAAAGTATCAACCTGATGCTTATCATAAGCATCCCTCTCAGCCGCTGAGGCCGAGCATGGAAGTGGCTCAGGAATAAGACGCTCAAGAACATAAAGCTTCCTCTCGAGCTTGAGCACGATTCTCAAGTTCATATACCAATCCAGTAAGTTGGATCCAACCAACTTATCCAGGGTAGATCGCAGTGACCAACTGCTATTGTTCATAGCCATTGTTCTACAACAACCAAGAAACAGCAGATTAGTACTACTTCGAGTCATTTAAACTGGACTTGCCCTTTAAATGACCATGGCTCCCACTATTTTTAATCGAATTGACAACCCACAAAGTCAATCGAGAAATCCAAGATTTCCTAGTGAGATGAGATCCTCATTCCACACAGGGCTTCGCGTCCCACGAGGGTGGGATGAGATGCACAAAGTGACCCATGTTTCCTAAGGTGGGCGCGCCGGCCGATTGTTCCAAGCAATTCCCCTTATTGAGACAGTCCAGGCATTTCATGTCCAGCGAGGGCTGGATACAACATGAAACCCTTACCTCTCAACGATGCCTCTAGACTTTCACCATGTGCCCAGCACATGTGAACTTCTAGTCAAGTCCATCCCTAACCGTTATGCCCAGGGCCAACGAGTTTCCTTGCGAAGGCACGCCCAGGTTAAAACTGGACTGGGGAAACCATTGCCACCACGCACTTTCTAAAGATAAGTGGGTGTGTCCCACGAGGGTGGGAAACAGTTCACAACTCCACTGATCGATAGCTTAGTGAGGGCTACGCGTCAGAAGGCTACTAGACTTGATATTTTAATTGAGGGTTTTTGTTTAAGGTCCCATCATCTCAATTTTATCTTATGTCTATCATTACAGGCATGCAATCCTATGGTGATAACATAACGATAAAACATCACAGGCATGCTTTAGCTTTTGTAAAGAAAGCAATAAAAGGATGATGTGATCATAGCCCATTCAAGACATTGAACCAATCCATGCCAAAAAGGGGTTCAACTCTTGACCTAGGATTCAAGCCCCAAAATTAGACCTAGCCTAGCCGACCTCTAGCTCTATCTTCAAGGTTGGCTCCAAGGTCATTCTCACATGGTTTAGCTCTCAAACCCTAGGGGTACACCCACAAGGTTCGGCCAATGCCATGGTCTTCCTCCAAGGAAGGTGCGCCATCTAGCAAGCCACAAGAGGGATAGCACACAAGCACAAGGCTCGGCCAAACCCTAACTTGCGCCCCCATGCAAGGATGTGCCACCTTTGAAGCTTGTTGTGCCATCATGCAAGGATGCGCAACCAAGCAAGCATGCACCTTTCTCCAAGTAGATGCGCCACCCTAATCTTCTTCTTAGTTAAAAGCAAAAAGAAAAAGCGGCACGCAGGCCTCACAAGGATACATCACAGGCATGCTAAGGGGCTTGACATATGACCACAACATCATGCACAATCAAGTACTTACTCATGCAATTCTACATGCTCAATGAAAAACATAAAATCTGAAATTTTACTTTTTCATAAAACATGTCTCTCTTCCTTCCCTTCATATCACAAATCTTTGATTCTAAGTTTCTCTCAGGAGTCTACAAGAGGCATACCGGTTGCCCTCCTTGCAATCCCTAACTTGCTAGGATAAGGGCAATCACCCAGTCCATGCCCTATTCCAACAAGTCTCTCAAGATAGGTCTATCCTATTATGAGAGGAGAAATTTTCTCTTCCACGTATGGGTCTATCCCATCACATGAAGAGAGCAAAGAACCACAAGAAGTTAATTAGAAGTAAGAAACAAGAGACCTATAATTTTTCTACTTAAAGAAAAATCATGCGCCAACATCTATGCAATATGCGAAAATGTAGATATGGCATGTGAGCATGAAAAGCATGAAAGAACATCGTTCGAGGCTCGCAAGTACCTCTGATACCACTGTTGGGAAACCCCGGGGACATTTTACAATTTTTCAGAGCCATGGACATACATTTTACGCAGTGGAAGAATGTCCCCGAAACAGGCTAGTCCCAAAAACCCAGTGAAGATCTCTTGCGAGGGGGTCGACACGATGTGATAGTAAGTACCTTTAAGCAATTGGAAGCCGATGTCGATGAAGGCGCCCAAGTGTTCGCCCTCTGCAGTCTCGCACACACGGATTCCTCAAGTTTTCTTCTTCCTCGCCCGGTGCTAGCCTCGGGAAGAAGATCCATGCCTTAGGAAAGTCCTCCAAGCAACTTGCGCCACCACCAAGATGTGATGCGCCAAGGAGATGGAAGGAGAAGACAACGCCGCAAGCCTTCTTGTTCCTTTGCGCCAAGGAAAGGAAGAGAAGAAGCATGCTTGCGCCCTTGATGGAAGAAGAAGAGCTCTAAGCTCTCCAAGCCGTCGCCCTCTAATGCTTCACGCCTCCAAGGAATTAGCATCATGAAGAGAGGGGGCGGCAAGGGCTTATTTATAGGAGGAAGAGGCGGTTAGGGGAGAATGGCAAGTGTTGACAATTAGGGCATGATTCTAGGAGATTATCCAATCAATTATATTGATTAAATCTCCACTCCCATATGCGCCTAAGACTTGCCAAAGCAAGCATCAGCCATATGCGCCCATATCATGCCATATGAGGCATTAATCCCATCCATGCGCCTAGACCTAGTCAAGGCAATATGATGGATTGCCTAATGTGGCTTGGGCGCAAGTCCTAATCCAATTAGGACTCTAATTATGTTAATAATCAGCCCACAATTGTCAAACACAATCCAATCAATTATCTTGTGTGATTTAATCAAATCCAATTTGATTTAATCACCTAGGAGATACCAAACAAGGCATAGGCGCAAATTCTAGTCCAACTAGAATTCCATATGCGCCTATCCCATTAATTCATCCCCATTATACCCTTCAAGCCTCTTAGCCCTTCAATACAACTTATTAGCAAGCCCAACTAAGCAATGGGCCAAGCCCAAAGTCCATTATGCATGTTAACCAAGCTATTGGATCCAATCCAATTTAACCCATGGTTAAATGAGGCTAACCATGGTTAATTTGATCGATATGCCAAAAACGGAAGTTGGCCCCAATAAGTTTCTTCCATCTCATCAGGCCCATTGGCACTGATGAAATCTCCCAAATAGATCAGAGTTATCCAATAACTTGATCTAAAGGCTACCCGATCAATATGAAAACTCGAGTATCAAGGTGTGCGACCCTGTAGGTTCCTCTAACGCTGGCAGTGCTGACCAAAGGTCATCACAAGCAGTGAGTGGCACCTAGCAGTGCATCGCTGCTACCCAGGTTATTGGAATGGATATCGACATCGACATCCCCATCATCGTAACTAGGTACAGATGCATTACAGTCTCTTTGCCGAACTGATATCCGATTGGACAAGTGTGTCACCACTTGTTTTCATCCAATCACATGGCTATGACTAGAACAGGTTCTTACCTGGGTATGGCCATACACTCTCAGTCATAGAACCATAAGGGAGCTCCATGGATATCATACTTCCCAAAGGAAGGGGCAAATCCTATGTCTGTCCATTGACCTTCTCATATGGGTCGTGACATGCTCAATGACAACCGTTATGACCTCCTAACTACGGCAAGGTGTTAGGTTGCATCAAAGCAAGTCCCTAACCATATAGAATGGTCAATGACCTCAAGTTAAGGGATCAATGCATCTCCTGTCACTTGTGAGGATAACTCATGACACCAAGTCATAGCCTCACAGCGGGTCTGTCCAGTATATCCTCCAATGATATACCCATGTGTCTGCGTTAGCACCATGTGCCTAACCAGCCCACATACCAGTCTCTCAAGTACCAGAGTTGTCCCATATCCACTCAGGTACATCGACTGGGGACTATAGTTCGAGCACAGATCCAATCTGTCTCCAGGGACATTATCATGTAAGTACACAATCGCAGGTGTAGACAAACAATGATAACGACAATGCCAGAAAGATATATATTAATATCAGAGTCAAGTAGTACAAAGATGGACCAAAACTAGGTCCTAGGGCATATACACCAACACTCAAAACAATGCCAATCATCATTTAGAAACAGAAGTGATCTCAAGTCAGAGGAAATATGCCACTTGTTTGCATACAAGGATTATTCACATTGTGACAAGCAATTGAATATCCTAAGTAGGGTCTGTCCAGTACATCCAATGTACCAATGAGTCTACATCTTATTCCATGCTCGAAGCATCCTATAAGATTAGAACACATATTAGTCTCAATCATATCAAGGCTGTCTCATGTTCACCAAGATATCTCGACTAAGGACAAAACTGCATGTCAGCCAAGCTGAACAGCATTGAGACATTATTCAGAAGTATACATATTGCAGCAGATGATGTAACAACCTGAATAACAACCATTGCCTTTATAAACATAGAGTTTATACATGATACTGATATAATCCCAAGGCCTCAAACATTAGCCTTAAGGGCATACCCCAACAAATTTTTGATCTTCTGAAATTATGGTATTTTGTAATTCCTTCGCCATGCTAGCTTAAACTTATTTTGGGACATGGGGGAGTAATTCCCTTCGATTTTCTTAATGTCTAGATACTTTACACTTTCATCATGATTATTCTACTTTGATTATTTTACCTATGCAATTATTGCTCTAAGGTTCTCCTTAGTTTACTTTTTGTCATCATGATTTAGAGTTTTCACAATAAGGACCGAAAGGTGACTTGCTTGAGAACTTGGAACCCTAAAATTGATTAATAGGAACTCACTGTAAGAAATTAGGTTAAGTTCTTATTTCTTTATTTTAGTAAGTAGAACTGCCATGATGATAATTATGAACCTAGGATTGAGTCATTGTGTCAAACGTGGAGATCTTGCACGAAAGTGAGGATCGGAATGTTAGAGAACCGTAGGTAAAACGTGTGTTGAGTCTCGGATGCATGAAAGTGATCCTCGAAATTCCACTCGAGGCAATCAACTTAGAACTCGGATGCACGAAAGTGATCTTGAGTTCTTTGATTGATGATTTACTTATCCTCAGCCTGGGATGAATCTTGCACGAAAGTGAGGATTTATCTCTGCATGATTATCTGCACGAGAGTGAGATAATCCCTTTTTGAAGTAAATTAAGCCTTTATCATATTAGAATTTGATTGATGAACATCTTTATATATCTAGTCATGAAAATCCAAGAGAATGAAACCCTAGTCCCAATTTCTCTCTGATATTATTTTCCCGTGTGTTTTCGCTCTCTACTTGGCTTTTTTTTTATTTCGATTGCCTAAATAGGAAGAAATCAATTATTTGGTACTTGACAACATAGGTCTCTGTGGGATCGATATTTACTTTATTACTTCGAGTATCCGTGCACTTGCCGACACTACAAGTTAGGGGCAACAAGTTTTTGGAACCATGCCAGGGAGTGACAATAGCCCTGTACGCCAATACATTTGGCCGCGACACCTAAAACGAGTTTACCTGCTTGTATTTAAAAGTGTGTCCTTTCGAATTACAACAGTTGACCCGTATTTGACCATGGTTGGTCAAATTTGGATTAGGGTTGTATTGGATTGGATCCAATGGCTTAATCAACCCATGTAATGAAATTTGGGCTAGCTCATTACCCAATAAGGCCCAATAACAAGTTGTCATGAGGAGCTAATGGGCAAAAAGGGTATAATGGGCCCAACCCCATTGGCGCCTAAGGGCATAATGGGGTATGGGTGGCACAATTTGCTTCATTAGGAAAATCTTGGGGCTGATATGGCTTGAGGACTTCTTAGGAAAGTCTTGGGCGCATATGGCTAAGTGAAAAGGGATTATGGAAAGCTCTTGGTGAATTTCCTTATCCCAAACCCTAATTAGTCAACCCCTCTTACCCTAGCCGAATTATGCCTTCATGAGTTGCGTCCACACCTTATTCTTGTCGGCCCTCATGCCTCTATATATCAAGCATATGCGAGAGGCACAAGAGGCAATCATATTGGCATGAAAAAGCAAATAGGGGTGAGAGGAAGAAAATTCTCATTGGTGCATCTCTTCCTCCATAGCCGCAAGCAACCTTTTTCCTTCCCTCTTGGCACAAGGAACCCTTGGACATGGCCGCATCTCCCTCTTCCTTCTCATCCATTGGCACAACTTCTCCTGAAGGTGGCACAAGGATTGAAGAAGGAGACATAAGGCTTGGATCTTCTTCCAGAGGCTAGCACCGGGCGTGGAATAAGAGGACTCGAGGAATCCGTGTGTGTGAGATTGCAGAGGGCGAACACTTGGGCGCCTACCTCGACATCCGCCTCCACTTGCTCTAGGTACTTTCTATCACATCGTGTTGACCCCCTCGCATGACGATCCTCACTGGGTTTTTGGGACTGGCCTGTTTCGGGGATATCAATGGTTTTGCTCATGAGGGCTCCTCCTGCAGCAGTATCAAAATCATTTAATGACAAATCAAAATAAAGAGATTGAAGATCTTAAGGGATTGGTTAGTCATCTTACTTCTCTAGTAGGATCCTTAGCTGCTCACAATAAGACTCAAGAAAATCAAATACCTACTGAACCTGAATTAAACCCTGGAGAGCACTGTAATGCTATCATGACTAGAAGTTGGAGGCAATTAGAGGAACCCAAAGGGAGAGTTGTGAACAAAGAAAAAGAGCCTAATGATGATCATGATGATGAATTAGAGTTAGAAAAATCTTCTGTACATGAGCAAGCCCAAGCTAGTTTGCCACCTCAAAAGGGTGATGAACCAAAAGGTGAGGAGCCATGTCAGAATGATGCTTCTAAACCTAATTTACCTCCACCTTATATGCCACCTACACCCTTTCCCCAAAGGTTAGTGCAAGCAAAATTAGACAAACAATTTGGCAAATTTCTTGAAGTGTTGAAAAAGCTTTACATTAATATTCCATTCACTGAAGCTTTATCTCAAATGCCCACATATGCCAAATTTTTGAAAGAAATTTTGTCTAATAAAAGAAAGATAGAAGACTATGGTACTGTGGCTTTAACTGAAGAATGTAGTGCTATTATCCAAAACAAGCTGCCACGAAAGTTAAAAGATCCAAGTAGTTTCTCTATACCTTGTTTTACTGGGGGTTGATGACACCAAAATTTATAGTAAATTTCATGCCATTTCATATATCTTTTTGTGTCAAATTCATGAACCTTTGCTTATTTTTATGCCTTTTTTATCAATTACTGCGGAATCTACACTCTTTTTGGTTTTTGATGATTTTCAGGCAAAAAGGCATAATTTCCATACGTTTTCAAGCAAGCCAAATGCGTGAATGAATTCCCACCATCAAGAGAAGATAACACATCAAATTTCATAAAAATTGGAGCTCTAGACCAAATTACGGCAGGGCCGTAATCTATATTACGGTGCCGTAATTTCACAGGCTACCGTAATATCAAAGCACTGCCGTAATTTGGTAATTTTTCATCCAGAAAGATTTTCGGAAATTACGGCACTACCGTAAAGTTTTTCACGGGCCGTAATTTGGAGCGCTTTTCGACGAGAAACTTTGGTTGAAAATACGGCACTGCCATAAAGTATTTCACGGTACCGTAATTCCAGACAGATTTCCACCCGAGAACTCGACTGAAATTACGGTAGTGCCGTAATGAAAAATACGGCCGTAATTATAACCTGGAGACGCGATTTTCACGGTCAAATTTGAGTACGATTTTGGCGAGATCAATTGCTAATGATCCAGGCCATTAAATCCAAAGCTGTAAGAAGCAAAAGAGGAGCAATCGATGAGAGGAGGGAGGAGACACAAAAAGCCCTAAATTTCATCCACTAACAAAGGAGAAATCAACTTTCATGCCGCCGACCTAGGTTTCGTTGCCGGGAAGCGTACAACACATCTCCAACCGTGAAATTTGAAGGGAAGCTTCGCTTGGAGCCAGAGAACATACCTCATAAGTTTCAATGCGAAAGGATCTCGATTGGAGGAGAAATCACCGAAGAACCCAGTGCCAGCACTGTTCACGCTTGATTATTACGGCTGTAATTTTCATTACAACCGAGTGGTTATTCGTTCTTCCCCTTTCTTTTAGATTTTCAATCGCTAGAAACTATGGTTTATTGTAATCTTATCTCCATGATAGCTTAAACCTTTTGTGGGACATGGGGGAGTAATTCCCTTTGATTTCTTAATGACTAGATAAACTTTTCATTACTTCGTCACGTATATTTTTAGCATGATAATTCGACTTTTGTGATGATTGTTTTTTGATTCTCCATAGATTCATGTTGTTGATCATGTTTTAGAGTTTTCACAGTAAGGAACGAAAGGTGACTTGCTTGAGAACTTAGAACCCTAGAATTGCATGATAGGAACTTACTGTAAGAAATTAGGTTAGTTCTTATTTCTTGATTTTAGAAGAATAATTGCCTTGTTTAATAATATGAATCTAGGATTGAGTCAATTTATCAAACGTGGATATCTTGTGCGAAAGTGGGGATCGGAACGTTAGAGAACCTTAAGTAGAACTTGTGATGAGACTCGGATGCACGAAAGTGATCCTTGAGATTCCACTCGAGATAATCCACTTAGAATTTGGATGCACGAAAGTGATCCTTGAGTTCTTCGATGGATGATTTAATTATTTTCAGCTTGGGATAGATCTTGCGCAGAAGCGAGGATCGGTCCCTGCATGGTTGTCTGCACCAAAGTGAGATAATCCTTTTAGGAAGTAAATTATGTCTTTATCATGATGAAATTAAACTGACGAATTACTATTCATATCTAGTCATAGAAATCAAAGTGGATGAAACCCTAGTCCCAGTTTCTCTCTTTGGTATTTTTGTTAGCTTTTGTTAGCTCACTTGCATAGTTTCGATTGTCTAGATAGGAAGAAATCCATTATTCGGTACTTGACAAATAAGGTCTCTATGGGATCGATATTTTTTTTATTACTTCGAGTATCTGTGCACTTGCGGACACAATAGGTTTTTGGACACAATAAGTTTTTGGCGGCAACTCCAGAAATAAGTTTCTGTCTAGCTACTTGTTGGGATACAACAAGTTTTTGGCGCCGTTGCCGGGGACCTTGGTTTTGTCAATATTGAAGATATTGAGAGTATTGCTAGACTAGGTTTTATTTTCTGTTTATTTTCTTTTCTCTTGAAATCATTTGATTTATCTACTTTGTATGCGCATGAATCTTAGATCAGGACCTCTTGTACCTTTTTTTCCTGAGATAAACAAAACTCTTAGACTGTGCAGGAAGTTGAGATTTGAAGAAAGACAACAAGAAGTAGAAGAAGTGACCATGGCAGAACAAAGATCACTTAGGGACTATGCAGCCCCTAATCCACGAGAGATTCACTCTAGCATTGCTAGACTGGTCATAGAGGCTAACAACTTCGAAATCAAACTTGCTTTCTTATTGATGATTCAATAGAACCAGTTTGGAGGATCTCCTCTTGAAGATCCTAACCAACACCTTTCTTTATTTCTTGAACTTTGTGATACAATTAAGATTAATGGAGTTTCTAACGATGCATTAAAACTGAGATTATTTCCTTTTTCTCTTAGGGATCGAGCGCGATCTTGGCTCCAAGCACAACCTACCGGTACCTTTACAACATGGGAGCAACTGTCCAATGCCTTATTGATGAAATATTTTCCACCAAGCAAGACCATTCAAAAGAGAAATCAGATTTCGAGCTTTGCACAGAGGGATGGTGAATCATTTAGTGAGGCATGGGAGCGATTCAATGATTTACAACGGAAGTGTCCTGACCATGGCATTAAATATTGGGTTTTAATTCATACTTTTTATAATGGTTTACTTTATAATACCAGACTAACTGTTGATGCTGCTGCAGGAGGAGCTATGATGAGCAAAACCATTGATGATGCTTTCAAATTGCTTGGAGAGATGGCTTTGAATCATAACTAGTGGACTTCAAAGAGAGGAGTGCTTTATAATCCTTCCCAAGGTAAGAATGAAAGTGATGGTTGGCGCACCTTAGCAGAGAAGGTAGACTCTTTATGCAACAGATTTGATTCATTTAAGATGCAAACTGCTATTGTTTCCTCATCTCTTGTTTGTGATATATGTGGTAACAATGGTCATGTTTCTGAAGATTGTAAAGTCATTGCTAGTCAGGGTAGTGAGCAAGTAAATGCTTTAGGGAACTATAATCAAAGTAGAACTAATGATCCCTACTCTAATATTTATAACCCTGGATGGAGAAATCACCCCAACTTATCTTGAAAAAACAATAGTAATGTAGGGGGACAAACTGAAAACAAAGGATACCAATGGCCAAATCCAAATCAAAATCAAAATTCAAATCAGAATTCAAACATTGATTCCATGCTTGAAAAGATGATGGCTAATCAAAATTAGTTCATGCAAAATAAAAATAAGGAAATTGAAGATCTCAAAGAAATGGTTAGTCAATTAGCTTCACAGGTAGGATCTTTAACAGCCCACAACAAAATCTTAGAAAATCAAATTGCTCAACAAGCTAGTAGTTCTTACAGATCCCCTGGAAAATTGCCTGCTAAACCTGAGTGGAATCCTAGGGAGCACTGTAATGCTATTATTACTAGAAGTGGGAAACAATTAGAAGAACCTAAAGGAAAAGTTGAAAACAATGAAAAAGTGCCTAATGATGATCATGATGATGAATTAGAAAATTCTTCTGAGCATGAACAAACCCAAGCTAGTTTGCCACCCCAAAAGGGTGATGAACCAAAAGGGGATGTACCATATGAGAAAGATGATTCTAAACCTAATTTACCTCCATCTTATAGGCCACCTATACCCTTTCCACAAAGGTTAGTTCAAACTAAACTAGACAAACAATTTGGCAAATTTCTTGAAGTGTTGAAAAAGCTTTACATTAATATTCATTTTACTAAAGCTATATCTCAAATGCCATCATATGCAAAATTTTTGAAAGAGATATTATCCAACAAAAGAAAATTTGATGACTATGGTACTTGCACTGTGGCTTTAACTGAAGATTGTAGTGCTCTTATACAAAATAAATTGCCACCAAAACTGAAGGATCCAGGTAGTTTTTCTACACCTTGTTCAATTGGAAGCATGGCTTTTGACTGAGCCTTATGTGATTTAGGAGCCAGTGTAAGCCTAATGCCTTAATCTATTTGTAGGAAGCTGGACATTGGAGAGCTTA
Organism: Costus lasius; assembly: GCA_027563935.2. Classification (NCBI taxonomy): domain Eukaryota; kingdom Viridiplantae; phylum Streptophyta; class Magnoliopsida; order Zingiberales; family Costaceae; genus Costus; species Costus lasius. The sequence goes on along the minus strand of CM050448.1, from coordinate 67,760,530 downwards.
AACCCACATCCATATCTTTACATCTCGCTGATAGCTCGGTAAAGTATCCTATATGTATTTTAGAAAATGTTCCAATCAAGGTAGGGGAATTTTTTATACCTGCAGATTTTGTAGTTTTAAACATGGAGGAAAATCATAAAAATCCTATAATTCTTGGTAGACCCTTTTTAGCTACTGTTGGAGCTCACATAGATGTAAAAAAGGGAAAAATCACTTTTGATATTTGTGAAAAAATAATTGAATTTGATCTTGCTGATTCTTTGAATAAACTATCATACTCTGGATCATGTTGTAGTGTTGACATAGTTGATGATGTTGTTTATGATGTTTGTAATTTATTTGATGAATCCTCTAATTTAGAAACTAACCATTTTTCTGAGGATATTGATAGAGGATTACAGGATAAAGGACATCAAATTTCTGAGAAGAAGAAGAAAAAGAGAAGAAGAAGAAAAGGCTCTAGATTGCTTGATAAAGGAAAGAACATCTTGAGTAAATTTGGACACTATTTCAAGGCTAAGCCTTATGTGATTGAAAGAGATGCTCAAATCAAAGAAAAATCTGAATGGAAATTGAGGAATTCAAGATCAAATCTAAGTGCAGAAGGGTCAAGCTAAAGACCTTTAAATTAGTGCTTCTTGGGAGGCAACCCAAGCTTTCTAACTTTAGTTTTTTTTTCACTTTATTTTTATTTTTGCCCTAGAACTAATTTTTACTTTTATTTTTGTAGGTAAGCAAGTTTTGGCACAAATTATGGCACTACCGTAATTCATATTACGGTACCATAATTCTTGTCAATTTTGACCAGAAGGTTGTGACGAGATTACGGCCCTGCCGTAAGTATCGTCATAGTACCGTACTTTGTGTCCAAAATCAACCCGAGACTGTTTTAGCTGTTACGGCACTGCCGTAAAGAAATTTACGGTGCCGTATTTTGAGTTGTTTTTTTTTACTTAATTACCTTCATTAAAAAAATAATTGAACTTTTTACGGTCTATCGTAACTATTTTTGTGGTATCGTAATTTTCATCTATTTTTTACCCGAGAGTTTTCTGAAAATTACGGCGGTACCGTAAGCTTTTTCGCGGTACCGTAATTAGAGCTATTTTTGACCCGAGAGTTGGAGCCAAATTACGGTACTACCAAATTTGTTTTACGGCCCGTGTTTTTCGATTTCACCAGAATACGGCACTGCCGTAATGCATATTATGGCCGTAATTCTATTTTTAGACACGATTCTTGTGCCGTTTTTTAGGGTTTTCTCGGTCGTGTTTTGAGTTTTCTCACTCGTTCGAGCACCGACCTTCGTCTCCAGACCATCTTCAACCTTCAGAGAACGCCGGTGACCCTTCATTTCGGGTTATTGCCGCCGATTTGGTACTCTTTCACCCGATTTCTCGATTTTAGTGAGTTTTCACACATATTTTGCCCCTTTCATCGTTTGTCTTCGATTCTTGGTCGTTTTTAGGAATTTTTATTTCCATTTACTTCTTAGATGATAGGCGAATAGTTCTGGTTCATTTCTAGCACTTTTGATAAATTTTTATGAGAGATTTAAGCTTAAACGACTGGGATTTGCTGAGATTCACTGTTCATATTTGCCCCTTTTCATATCTAGCTGAAATGTTGAAGTTTAAGCATGATTTTAATTATCTCTTACTCCTATTATGCTTGATGAGTATTGACATTCATGTAGAAAGTGTTATTGGAGTCCTATCTTTGTTGTACTTTGCTATACTGTGTTGTCAATCTTGAGCTGCAGCTTAGTTCATTTTTGAAGTTCACTCATGGCACCTAAGATCAAACAAGTAGTTTCGACGAAGGGAGGAAAAGGACCAGCCACATCTTCTACACCACCAAATCCCTATGGCATTGTTTTTAGGGATGAAATTCAAGAATCCACATACAATCAAATGGTGGAAAGGAGGGTTGTCAATACCAAATATGCTGATAGAAGGACTTTGGAGGCACTTGGATTGTACGATGATGTGATGTGGATGTTTGAGCAAATCAAGGCTAGAAGATTCTTTGAGATGACACCTTATACTTATTTGCCACTTACTTTGGAATTTCTGAGCAGCTTGAATGTGGATCTAAGAGAGTTTTCAGATGGACCTGCTAAGAGAGATATCACATTCAGATTGGCTAACATTGAAAGAAAGTTAAGTTTAAGAGAAGTCAGATCTATATTTAACTTGGGTTCTGGAGGGTTTACCGAAATACCAATTGGGTTTATTGAACGTGTGTTTTGGAACTAGATTACCCATGAGACTCACTTTTCTGCTGTTTCTGCTAGAGCTTCAAAGATTGCAAATCCCTGTTTCAAATATGTGCATAGAGTTCTTGCCCACACTGTCTTTGGCAGAGGAGACAGTGATGGCATCGTAAGACAGTCTGAACTCTACCTTCTTTGGGGGATGCTTAATGGAGTAGTAGTGGATGTTGTATTCTTTATGATGAAACACATGGATAAAGTGGCTAGGGCAAAGAGGGGTGCTATTGTGATAGGAGGGCTGATTACACCTATAGCCCTACATCTGAATGTTGAACCATATGGGATTGAAGTGGCAAGGGGGAATGCAAGGCTTGATCTTGAGTCTTGCATGGTAATGAAAATGATAGTTAGAGAAGGGGATGTCTTTTTTTTGGTCCTTGGACGAAATGCCCTTACTCTACCATTACCCCATCCAGAGAAAACCACTGTGAAAGAAAGAACGAATTGGAAGCTTTCACCGAGCGCCACCGAGGCCGCCTTCACACCACCGCTGAGTGCAGTTCCACCACCACCCTCTTGGGGTGGAAGAGATGATCCCTATAGTATGGAGTCGCCATCTCACCAACCTGCTGATCCTACTCCCCCAGTAGGTAATTCTTCCCACAGACCTACTAGAGGATGGTTTAGTGCTTTTGACCCAGGATTCTAGGCACTCTCTGCTGAGATATATCGTCAGGGACATTGTATGGAGAGGATGATGGACACCATAGGGAAGATGAAGGACTCAATGCATCACCTTCACTACGATGTGGAACATCTCAGCAACTATATGGAAGAGATGGGGAATTTCTTATATGAGTGCTTTGACTTCCAGGATTCGAGGAGAGGTGGAGACTATGGAGGGCACCAGGGAGAGCCACATGTTGATCCAATGGACACAGCAGCTCAGGACACCGAGGAGATTGGATCCGATGATGAGTAGAGTTATGTGAGTATCTTTTTTCCTTTACTTTTGGCATTCTATTTTCTTTATCTTATTGATGTTTCATGTTTTATCGGGAAGGATGATTCCTCCATACATGTTGTGTCCACCGTGCTCTTTCACTCTGCTTTACATGCCTATATTCTTATTTTCAATATGGTTGTATGATGATGATGGTATTGATTTTTGGTCTTCGATGGGATTGTACTATCATATCTTGGTATTGATGATCTATTTTGATATGGTTGTATTACACATGATGATGTTTTTAATATTTTTGATGATATAATTTATTGACAGATAAGTGTAATTTTGATTGATGTGATTGATTTATGGCCTTGATCTATTTATTGTTGATGACTTGTATGATTCTATTGATGGTGAATGAATCCATATTTGTGATGAGAAACCCCGGGGATATTTTACAATTTTCACAGAGAATACAATACATGCGCAGCAGAAGAATATCCCCGAAATAGGCCGGTCCCAAAAACCCAGTGAAGATCTCTGGCGAGGGGGTCGACACAATGAGATAGTAAGTGCCTTTAGCAAGCTTGAGAATCGATGTCGAGGTAGGCGCCCAAGTGTTCGCCCTCTGCAGTATCGCACACACGGATGCCTCGCGTCCTCTTCTTCCACGCTTGATGCTAGCCTCGGGAAGAAGATCCAAGCCTTGTTCTCCTTCTTCAAAGCATGCGCCACCTTCAAGGAAGATGTGCCAATGATGAAGGAAGGAGAGGAGATTGCCGCCAAGCACTTATCCCTCTTGCACCATGAGTCGAATAGAAGAAGAAGCTTGCGGCTAGGAAGAAGGAAGAAGTTGCGCCACCACTTGAACCCTTGCTTTCGCCCCTCTTGATGTTGCACACGCCTCCAAGGAATTCAACACTAGAGAGGGGCGGCTAGGGTCCAATAAATAGGGCAAGAGGTAGTTTGGGCAAGGGCTAGGATCATGACAAGTGTACGGCTAGGATGAGGGGTTTGAGGCAAGGAAAGTCTCCAAGACTTTACCATAAACCTTATTCAACCTATCCATAATTGCCCAAGCACCATATCAGCCCAAGATATGCCATAAAGGCATTCATACCATCAAAGGTGAAGGGCTAGGCGCAAATTCTTTCTTAATGAAGCAATTTTTGCCACCCAAACCCCATTATGCCCCTTAGGTGCCAAGAGGGTTGGGTTTCTCCCTATTTTGCCCTTTTAGCCCATTGCCTCTTCATGACAACTTGTTATTGGGCCTCATTGGATAATGAGTTAGCTCAAACTTTATTACATGGGTTGATTAAGCTCTTGGATCCAATCCAATGCAACCCTAATCCAAATGTGACTAACCATGGTCAAATACGGGTCAACCTACCATAATGGAGTTTGGTTCCAATAACATTCTTCCATCTCATCAAGCCCATTGGCGCTGATGAAATATCCCAAATAGATCCGAGTTATCCAATAACTCGATCATAAGGCTTCCTGATCAATACAAGAACTCGAGTATCAAGGTGTGTGACCCTATTGGTTCCTCTGACGCTGGTAGTGCTGACCAAAGGTCACCACAAGCAGTGAGTGGCACATAGCAGTGCATCGCTACTACCCAGGTCATTGGAATGGATATCGACATCGACATCCCTATAATCACGACTAGGTAGAGATGCATTACAGTCTCTTTACCAAACTGATATCCGATTGGACAAGTGTGTCACCACTTGTATTCACCCAATCACATGGTTATGACTAAATCAAGTTCTCACCTGGGTATGGCGATACACTTTCAGTCATAGAACCATAGAGGAGCACCATGGATATCAAGCTTCCCTTAGGAAGGGGCAAATCTTTTGTCTATCCATTAACCTTCTCTTATGGGTTGTGACATGCTCAATGACAACCATTATTGCCTCCCAATTACGGTGAGGTGTTAGGTTGTATCAAAGCATGTCCCTAACCATATAGAATGGCCAATGACCTCAAGTCAAGGGATCAATGCATCTCCTATCACTTGTGAGGATAACTCATGACACCAAGGCATTGCCTCACAGCAGGTCTGTCTAGTATATCCACCACTAATATACCCTATGTCGGCGTTAACACCTCGTGCCTAACCAGCCCATATACCAGTTTCACAAGCACCAGAACTATCCTATATCCACTCAGGAACATCGACTAGGGACAATCATTTGAACACAGATCCAATCTGTATTCAGGGACATTATCATTTAAGTACATAATCGCGGATGTAGACAAACATAGACAATGACAATACCAGAATGATATAAATATCAATGTCAAATAGTACAATAATAGACCAATACTAGGTCCTAGGGCATATACACCAACAATTTGTGATTAGGTATGGGTATATCATGTCAAATTTATTTCTCTTATACATATCTACTTTTGAAATTTTTCATTGGTTGATGAGTGAGATTTTAAGGAGATATATTATTTGGAGAATTTAATTTAAAAGTGAAGCTACTTTTTGAATAAAATCAGCATATGAGTATAACCTTTTGAATTGATGTCAATTGATTAGTCTAATTGATGTTTAGTCTATTTGCTATTTATTGGGAAGAAAGAATCCGAGATCCAAAAATAGTGAGTGACTCCCCTACTTGGCACTGTGCAAAATTGACAGTGGTACCAAAGGACATGGGTTGAAGTCTAAAAAGAAAAAAAAATGAGAGAAAGATAAATAAAATGACTCCTCTACTTGGAACTGTGTAAAATTGACAGTGGTGCCTAAGGCAAGAGTTGAAGTCCCAAATAAAAAGTGTGTATCTATGTGGGTACATACCATCAAAAACACAAAAAGAATAAAAACAAAAATAGTAAAGAAAAGAAAAATCTGAGTGGAAAAAGATTTTTGGATATCCTATTCCTGTAAACAAAAGTATGATAGATCTGAACTGAAAATTAGTTGAATTCATGAGATTGAAATTCTACCTTTTATGTGAGATGCGAAGTTTTATTCAATTAAGTTGTGAATCTTGAGAATTGAATTCAAAAGATGATATGCCTATTTAAAATTTTATGAATCAATTGGTGGGATTTTTCATTAGTGATTGTATTTTAGAAATTTATTCTTTATGAGAAAATCTATGCCTATGATCGATTTTTTATTTTTGCTTGAGGACAAGCAAAGTTTGAGCCTTATGTGTTTGATGAAACAGAAATTTATAGTAAATTTTATGCTATTTCATATATCTTTTTGTGTCAAATTCATGAACCTTTACTTATTTTTATGCCTTTTTATCAATTACTGCGGAATCTACACTCTTTTTGGTTTTTGATGATTTTAAGGCAAAAAGGCATGATTTTCAGGCAATTTCAAGCAATCCAGATGCGTGAATGAATTCCCACCATCAAGAGGAGATAACATGTCAAATTTCATAAAGATTGGAGCTCCAGACCAAATTACGGTAGGGCCGTAATCTATATTACGGTACTGTAATTTCACAGGCTACAGTAATATCAAAGCACTGCCGTAATTTGGGAATTTTTCATCGAGAAAGATTTTCGGAAATTACGGCACTACCGTAAAGATTTTCACGGGCCGTAATTTGGAGCGCTTTCCGACCAGAAACTTTGGCTGAAAATATGGCACTACCGTAAAGTATTTCATGGTACTGTTATTCCAGACAGATTTCCACCCGAGAACTCGACTGAAATTATTGCAGTGCCGTAATGAAAAATACGGCCGTAATTATAACCTGGAGACGCTATTTTCACGGTCAAATTTGAGTTCGATTTTGGCGGGATCGATTGCGGATGATCCAAGCCATTAAATCCAAAGCTGTAAGAAGCAAAAGAAGAGCTTTCGATGAGAGGAGGGAGGAGACACCAAAAGCCCTAAATTTCATCCACTAACAAAGGAGAAATCGACTTTCATGTCGTCGACCTAGGTTTCGTTGCTGGGAAGCGTACAATGCATCTCTGGCCGTGAAATTTGAAGGGAAGCTTCGCCTGGAGCCAGAGAACATACCCAGAAGTTTCAACGCGAAAGGATCTCGATTGGAGGAGAAATCGCCGAAGAACCCAGCGCCAGCACTGTTCACGCTTGATTATTACAGCTATAATTTTCATTACAGTAGTGTGGTTATTCATTCTTCCCCATTCTTTTTAATTTTCAATCGCTAGAAACTATGGTTTATTGTAATCTTTTCTCCATGCTAGCTTAAACCTTTTGTGGGATGTTGTTGTCCGGAAGTGCACGGATACTCGAAGTAATATTTAAGATATCGAACCACAGAGACCTTGTTGTTAAGTATTGACTAATTGAGTTTTCACTAGCTAAGCAAATCGAGAATTATGTAGATAGCAATCGAACGGTAATCAGATTGAGAGAATCAGGACTAGGGGTTCATCCATCTTGATATTCATAACTAGACATAATTAATGATTCATCAATCTATATTCGTTATGGTTAAGATACAACCCACTTAATCAAGAAACTAACTTGCTCTCGCATAGTTAATTTACAAAGAAATATCCCCACTCTCATGCAAAATCAAATCAATGTTAAGTATAGGCGGACTTTGGTCAAGGAGATAGAGAATCCCTCTCGTGCATTCCCTCTCAATACCATGATCTCAAGAAAAACTAAGCACTCTCGCACCTTAGTTTCACAGGTTTTACTTAAGGCTTTCTAACAGTCTAACATCTATCTCTAGCATGTTTTCATCTCTGAAGCAATAAAGATTTCTAGGTCATAACATCAACAAGAATTAAATGTCTAAAACCTAAAATAAGAACGCAACCAATCTCTTGCGATGGGCTCCTATTATAAACTCTATGGTTCCAAGTTCTATGATATCATCTTCTCAGTCCATAGCATAAAACTCTAAAGCATGTTAATGTATGATACTAAAAATGATTAAAGGCATAAATCACTTAAGTAGAATAACCATAGCAAAGATAGATTGATGTATAAAAAGTTATCTAGTCATTGATATATCAAGAGAATAACACCCCCATGTCCCTAGAGGAAATTAAGCTAGCATGATGGAAGATTCATAGCAAAACATAGTTTTTGAATGATTAGAGGCAGTAAAGAAGGAGTAAAAATTACAAAACAACGTTGCAATAGAATTGCAACCCGAAATTGCTTTCACAATCGCGATGAACAATGTCGCGAGTGTGTTTTTGATGTTTTCTCCCTCGATCAGCTTCCTTTCAATCTGAAACTTCAGTGGTGCGTTCTTCTTCCTCAGGGTGAGCTTCCTTCCAAAAATCAAGGCCGGAGATGATCGGAGCAGTGAACGGCGGTGAACCCTAACGTGGCGGCGAATTCTCCAAATTCTCTCTAAGTCGTGGATGAAAATTGGTCCCTTTGCTTCGAAATTACTCACCTACTTATGCTGAGTCTTCCTCTTTTTTTGGATCTTCAATTGGGTCTCTAAATCTCGAGAAATCGAGTTTTTAAATTCGCGGCGGAAAACTCAAAAATCTGGGTTTACAAATACGGTACCGTATACGGAATACGGTAGTGCCGTATTTTATTTCTATGAGTTCTGAGTAGAAGATACGGTGCTGTGAAGATGTCGCCTTATAATACGACAGTGCCTTATTCTTGCTGAAGTCTTCTGGTTGAAATTGCCACAAAATACGGCACTGTGCAATTTCTTACGGCAGTGTCATGTTTTTGTCGAACTCTTCTACTTGAAAACACTGAATAATACGGTACCGTGCGATTTCATACGGCAGTGCCGTATTCTTGTCGAAACTCTCTGGTTGAAAACACTGAATAATACGGTGGCGTGTAGTTTCATACGGCAGTGCCGTATTTCACCCAAAACGTCCCCTGCGAAATACGGTACTGTGACGATTTTGTTCCAAAATACGACAGTGCCGTATTTTTGCTAGAAGAACTCTTTTGAGTTGAAATTTTATGGGTAGACTCCTCTTGATGGTTAGAACTCATTCGTACATTGAGATTGCTCGAAAATCGGTGATAATGATGCCTTTTTACCTGAAATTGATCCAAAACTAAAGACGGTGTAGATTCCGAAGTATATGATAAAAAAGGTATAAAAACAAAGCGAAAGAGTTAGATCATGGCTCAAAAGACTACTAAATAAGTATGAAAAACACTATGAAATTTAGAGTCATCAAACATATAAGGCTCAAACCTTGCTTGTCCTCAAACAAAAATCATGAAATTGGTCAAAGGATAAAACTTTCTCATGACGAATAAATTTCTAAAACACAATCAACTATGAAAACTTTCATCAACTGTTCATGGAATTTCAAATAGACATATCACCCTTTGATTTTTGAACTTTGAGTTTCATTACTTAATCAAATAAAACTTCACAATTTGTATAATAAGCAGAATATCAATCTCAAGATTTCATCCAGTTTCAATTCATAACCATCAACTTTTGTTTACAGGAATAGAGTCTCCTAGATCTTTTCCCTCACAGAATCTCTCTTTTCTTGCCTCTCTCTTTTTCTTCTTTTATTTTTGAATAGATAGCATATACCCATATAGATACATACTTTTTATTTTAGACTTCAACTCTTGTCTTTGGTACCACTGTCAATTTTGCACAGTGCCAAGTAGAGGAGTCTTATTCTTTTTCTTTCTCTTTATCTTTTAGAAATAGATTTCTACCCATGTCTTAGGTACCACTATCAATTTTACATAGTGCCAAGTAGGGGAGTCTCTAACTATTTTTATGGATCAAGGAATCTTTCTTCCCAACAAATAGTAAATAGCATAAATATCAACTAAATTAATCAATCAATATCAATTCAAAAATTACACTCATATGTTGATTTTATTCAAAGAAATAATTTCCCTCTAAAATCAAACTCATCAGACAATATGTTCATCCAAAACACCATTTATCAATTAATGAAAAATTTCAACATGTAGATATGTATTAGAGAAATAAATTCATCACAATAGGTCTAATCCTAATCTCAATTTTTAATATGTAAACCATCAAGAAAAATTTTGGCATGATAATGGCAGTATTTCCATGAATAAACAAACCACATAGGCATAATAACAGTAATCATCATCTAATCATAGAAAAATCGTCAACATCAATCCTATACAGAGTATCAATCCAAAATATCAAAATATCATATACAACCATATCGAAGAAAAAGTATAGCAAATCATCCAATCATGTCAGTACAGCCAAATCGAAAGTATATAGTATTCAAATTTCAGAAGTGAGGATCCGTAGCAACAGGACACAATAAGTTTGACATAGTCATCCTTCCCTACACAAATATAAGATCGATATCAATCAGTAAACTCAAATAAAGCATGAGAGTAAGAATGAGATACTCACAAGCTCCTACTCATCTGAATGTGTCTCCTCGTTGTCTTTCTCAGCTTGAGTAGTGTCCATGGGTTCATGAGAAGCTCCCTCACCTGCATCACCGTAGATACCCCCTCTCCTGGGGTCCTCGTAGCTAAAACGATCATAGAGGAAATTTCCCATGTCTTCCATATAGTTTCCCAATGCCTCGATATCCATATGAATATGACTTATCTACTCATGTATTCCTCCTATGCCTCCCATCACACTCTCCATACGCTGCTCCTGCCTGTACAACTGTGCAGTGATAGTCTGAAACCTTGGGTCTCGGTAACTCTGCCAACCTCTCTGATTTGGGGCTGCGTGATGTGAGGATGATCCGGCGGCTCCCTGGGGTGGTGGCTCGGTGACTCTAGGTGGTGAGGAGTGAATACCCATATCAAACTGGTCATCACCCAAAACAGGAGGTGGTGGTGGCAATGATGTCTCAGGTGTAGGTGTAGCATAAGATATATAGCTTGGCGATAATTTCCAATTCTCAAGATTTTGCACTGAGGTTCGTTCGGGGTTAGGCAATGGCAACATTGGAAGCCCAGGCTGTAGGATCAAACAATATATATCTCCATCATGCTAAATCATTTTCATTGCAATGCATGACTCAATATCTATCCTTGAATTTCCTCTAGCAACCTCGATCCCATAGGGCGCAATCCCTAGATGTAGTGCTATAGGAGTAAGAAAACCTCCTATCACTATAGCTCCCTTCTTAGCCCTTGATACTTGATTCAGATGTCTCATGAAAAAGAAGGCTATGTCTACTGTGTAACTGTGTAGCATACTCCAAAGCAGGAATAACTCAGCATGAGTGACAATACCATCGCTGTCCCCTCGCCCGAATATGGTGTGCGCGAGAACGCGGTGGGCATATCTGATGCAGGGGTTCGATATTCTTGAGGCTTTTGCTGTTGATGCTGAGAATCTGCTGTCTGATGATATTTGGTTCCAAAAAATGTGCTCAAGGAATCCAATGGGTGGTTCAGTACGTCCCTTTCGCGGAAAGTGGAATATACGTCGAATTTCCTTGAAAGAGACTCTACTCTCTTCATTCATCATCCTAAATCTGATCTCTCCTTCAGCTGTGTGATCTATGGATTCCTCCCAACTTACTTCCAGGCTACTAAGAACTTCTAGAACAATAGGTAAGTATGTTTCAGGTGTCATTTCAAAAAATTCTCTCAATCCTACCTTGTCATACATCCAAAATACATCATCTTTCAGTCCAAGGAGCTCTAAAGATCTAATATTGGTGTATTTTGTTTTTACAATGCGTCGAGCAAGTAGTATGTTGTATCTTTGCTCTTGCTCCTCATCTGAAAACATGATACCGAATGGATTCGGTGGGGGCACTGGAGGTTCAGCGAGGGCTTTCCCTTTCTTCTTTGACATCCTCTTGGTAGGTGACATGATATAATGCAAAGAAACAAGCAATAACTGAAAAGAACTGGGAAGAGCTTGTGTTACCAAAATGCGCGCGTGGCTAGAAACAGGGCTGAGGTAGAGGCTTCAAATATAGATTTTTGGATCGAGATCGAGTTTCAGATCCACGTGGGGAATGATCTTCTATCCTCCTCGAAGCCCTCTGAGCCTGGAAGAAAACCGATCGACGCTTGGACGAGAATAAACGGAAGAGGCGAAATCGCGGTGGAAAGCACTGCAGCGCACTAGAAACGAACTCGATTGAGCTTGAAATCGTCAAGATCTTCGCTTGGAATCGAACGAAAGTTGTAGAGAGAGGTCTCACGAAGGTTTGGGAAGCGAAAACTCGAAGAAAATTGGAGAATCGGCGTGAAATCTGGCGAAGAAGCCCTATGTACAGTGCCCCGAACCCTAAATACGGCACATAAAGACGTGGGGTCGGGTGACAATACGGTACCGTATAGTGATTACGGCGGTGCCGTATTTCTGCTACAGGTTATGTGTAGGAAAACGCGACAAATACTGCACCGTGCATTCTCCCACGGTGGTGCCGTATAACACAAAAATTCATTGTTCAGATCTTTTGAAAAATACGGTACCGTGCAAACGTCCACGGTACTGCCGTGAAATCGCAAAAACTCTCTTTTTGAAAATGGCAAAAAATACGGTACCGTGCAAAAATCGCTCATAGATACGGTGGTGCCGTATTCGGTAAAAACTTTCTGTAAAAAAATAGCAGAGAATACGGTACCGTGCAGATGTCCACGGTACTGCCATATTTTGCAAATAAAGATGAAACAAAATCATAAAAAAAATGTAAAAAAATGAGAGAAAGAATTAACTCTAAATAAAACAAATTAAGGCAAAAATAAACCAAAAACAAAAGAAAAAAAAATGCTTGGGTTGCCTCCCAAGAAGCGCTAATTTAATGGTCCTTAGCTTGACCCTTTTACACTTGGATTTGCTTGTATTTCATAAAGTAGATAATTCTCCCCGTCTTCAATTTGTTCTCCATGATAGTAGTGTTTCAACCTCTGTCCGTTGACCTTGAATACTCCTTTCTCTTCGCTCCAAATATCAACTGCTCCATATGGATAAGTCTTCTTTACCTAAAAAGGCCCAGACCATCGAGACTTAAGTTTACCAGGAAAAAGTCTCAATCTGGAATTAAACAAAAGAACGAAGTCACCTGGTTGGAATTCTTTTCTGAGGATGTGTCGATCATACCATCTCTTGGTTCTCTCTTTGTAGATTTTTGCATTTTCATAAGCAGAGAGTCTGATTTCTTCAAGCTCACTCAGTTGCAATTTCCTCTTTTCACTTACACTTTTTAGGTCAAAATTCAACGCTCTAATTGCCCAAAACACTTTATTCTCAAGCTCTACAGGAAGGTGACATGATTTTCCATAAATTAATTGAAATGGTGACATACCTATTGGTGTTTTAAAAGCAGTCCGGTATGCCCATAGTGCATCATCAAGCTTGAAAGCCTAGTCCTTCCTTATTCTTGACACTATTTTTTTCCAATATCCCTTTAATCTCTCTGTTAGATATCTCCACTTGTCCACTTGTTTGGGGATGGTAAGGTGTTGCAACTCTATGATTTACCCCATATTTTCTAAGTAAAACTGAGAATTTGTGTTCAATAAAGTGGGATCCTCCATCACTAATCACAACTCGTGGTACTCCAAAGCGTGGAAAGATAACTCTTTTAAACAATTTCACCACAACCCTAGAATCATTAGTAGGAGAAGCAATGGCTTCTACCCACTTGGAAACAAAATCTACTGCCACGAGTATATACTTATTGCCTCCAGATGATGGGAAAGGTCCCATGAAATCAATTCCCCAAACATCAAATATTTCAACTTCAAGTATTGTGGACAATGGCATCTCGTTCCTTCTATTAATGTTCCCCATCCTTTGACAATTATCACAAGACATTATAAAATTCCTTGCATCCTTAAATAGCATGGGCCAATAAAAACCAGATTGTAATATCTTGAAAATTGTCTTCTCAATACTAGCATGTCCTCCATACGATGATCCATGACACTGTGATAATATATCTTTCATTTCTTCTTCGGGGATACATCTCCTAAATATTCCATCTGCACATCTTTTGAACACATAAGGCTCATCCCAAAAATAGTGTTTAACATCTGATAAAAATCTCTTCTTGCCTTGGTAACTCAAATCAATAGGAAATATATCAGTAACAAGATAATTCACAATATCTGCATACCAAGGAGCCTTAATTTGTTTAACTCTCATCAGTTGTTCCTCGGGGAAGGAATCATTAATATCACCTTTTTCATCTTCTACAATCATCCTTGAAAGGTGGTCTGCAACTAAATGTCAGTTCCTTTCTTATCTTTGATTTCCAGATCAAATTCTTGCAGAAGCAAAATCCATCTCAACAACCGTGGCTTACTATCCTTCTTCTGCATCAAATATTTAACTGCAGCATGATCAGTATACACTACAACTTTTGAGTTTATCAAGTAAGATCTAAATTTGTCAAATGAAAAAATTATAGCCAACAACTCCTTCTCGGTGGTAGTGTAGTTCCTCTATGTCTCATCAAAGGTTTTGCTAGCGTAGTAGATCACATAAGGCTTCTTCTCCTTCCTTTGCCCTAGAACTGCTCCTACTGCAAGGTCACTGGCATCACACATAAGCTCAAAAGGTAACTCCCAGTCAGGTAGTTGCATGATGGGTGCCGATGTCAAGGCTTTCTTCAGTTCCTAAAAAGCAAACAGACATTTCTTATCAAAGTAGAATTTGACATCTTTACAAAGTAAATCAGTCAGGGGTTTAGCAAGTTTAGAGAAGTCCCTGATGAATCTCCTGTAAAACCCTGCATGTCCCAAAAAGCTCCTGATCTCCTTGACAGTGGTGGGTGGCGCCAATTCTCAATAACTTCTATCTTGGCCTTGTCCACTTCAATTCCTCTCTCTGAAATAAGATGCCCCAAAACTATTCCCTATCTAACCATAAAGTGACATTTTTCCCAATTCAAGACAAGGTTAGTTTCTTCGCATCTCCGTAAAACTCGAGATAGAATAGCTAAGCAGTCATCAAAAGAGAAACCATAGACAGAAAAATCATCCATAAAAACATCCATGAAATCTTCAATAAATTTAGAAAAAATTGCCATCATACACATCTGAAAAATAGCAGGTGCATTGCACAAACCAAAGGGCATTCTTCTATAAGCAAAAGTACCATATAGGCATGTAAATGTGGTCTTATCCTAATCATCAGGATGAATGGGAATCTGAAAAAATCCGGAATATCCATCAAGAAAACAAAAGTAAGAGTGTTTAGCAAGTCTCTCAACCATTTGATCAATAAAAGGCAAGGAAAAATGATCTTTCCTAGTGGCAGTATTTAATTTTCTATAATCAATACACATACGCCAGCTAGTGACTGTTCTAACAGGTATCAACTCATTATCCTTATTTTTCATTACAGTGACACCTCCCTTTTTAGGAACACAATGTACATGACTTACCCACTTACTATCTAAGATAGGGTAGATAATACCTGCATCAAGCAATTTCTGTACTTCCTTCTTCACCACTTCCTTCATAGACAGGTTGAGCCTCCTCTGAAAATCTACATGTGGCTTGTGCTCATCCTCCATGTGAATCATGTGCATACAAAAAGAAGGATTAATTCCTTTCAAGTCATCAATGGTATACCCAATTACCTTTCTATGAATTCTCAACTCCTTCAAGAGTAGATTAGTTTCCCTGGCATCTAATTGAGCATCCACAATCATAGGGTAAGTAGAGTTAGGGCCGAGAAACTCATATCTAAGGTTATTAGGTAAAGCTTTCAATCCAACCTTAGGAATCTTTTCTCTTTCATCATCAAAATTAGCACAATCTAAAATATCATGTTTTTCATCATCAAAATCATCATCAAAATTATTTTCAAAATTTTCCTTAAAATCAGGATTATTAGTTTTCTCACAAGAGTTTTTCAAGGAATCAGAATAAGAATCAGAAACAGAAATATCAATAGAAGAGTCATCAAATAAACAACTAACATCATAGACTATGTCATCAATAGCATGAATGGTGCAACAAGAACTAGCATTTGCAGGTTTTTTCAATGAATTATTCAAATCAAACTCAATCTTATCATTGCCAATTCTTAAGGTAAGTTTACCATTGCTTACATCAATAAGAGCTCCAGCAGTGGCTAGGAACGATCTACCCAGAATGATAAGAATTTTGGCATCCTCTTCCATTTCAAGCACCACAAAATCAGCAGGTATGAAATACTTACCAACTTGGATAGGAACATCCTCTAGAATACCTACTGTATATTTTACTGATCGATCGGCGAGCTGCAAAGAAATTGAAGTTGGCTTGGGAGCTCCCATATCTAGTTTCCTGCACATAGACAAAGGCATTAGACTTACACTAGCTCCCAAGTCACATAAGGCTCGGTCGAAAGCAACATTACCAATTGAACAAGGAACGGAGAAACTACCCGGATCCTTTAATTTCAGTGGCAACTTGTTTTGAATAAGGGCACTGCATTCTTCAGTTAGTGCCACAGTACCATAGCCCTCTATTTTTCTTTTGTTGGATAAAATTTCTTTTAAAAGTTTTACATATGTAGACATTTGAGACAAGGCATCAGTGAAAGGAATATTAATGTATAACTTTTTCAGCACTTCCAAAAATTTTCCAAACTGTCTATCCAACTTAGCCTGCACAATCCTCTGGGGAAAAGGAATAGGTGGCCTATATGGTGGCGGTGAACTAGGTCTAGGTACCTCAACTTCACAAGGCAATTCACCTTTCTGTGAGGACTCACTCTCCTTGGAGGGAGAAGAGTTGGGAAGGGGCTGCACTTGTGTGGGTGGTGGTTCCAAAACTGGTTCATCACTAGGCATGACATTAGGCTCACCTTCATCATCAACTAATGGTCCCCTAGGATTTTCTAACTGTTTTCCACTCCTAGTTATGATAGCATTACAATGCTCCCTAGGGTTAAGTTCAGGTTTTGCAGGCAACTTCCCTGGGGGTCTATAAACTGTGCTAGCTTGTTGTGCTATTTGAGTTTCTAGCATCTTATTGTGAGCGACAACACCATCTAATCTAGAGTTAATTTGCTTAAAACTCTCTGTGAACTCCTCATTTTGTTTCATCTGTGCTCCCATGAATTTTTCAAACATATCTTCTAAACTAGATTTTTGGGGTTGGCTCTGATTTGGATGTCTCTGATTATACCCCCTATTCTCATTTTGTCCACTAACATTGTTACTTCTCCAAGACAGGTTAGGATGGTTTCTCCAACCAGGGTTGTAGGTATTAGAGTAGGGGTCATTAGTTCTACCATGATTGTAACCCCCTACTGCATTAACTTGCTCACTCTCCTAGTCAACAACAACCCTACACTCTTCAATATAGTGCCCTTGGTTCCCACAAACATCACAAGTAACAAAATAAATAGTAGCAGTTTGCATCTGAAAAGAATCAAAGCAGTTGCACAGAGAATCTACCTTTTCTGCAAGAGAACGCCAACCATCATCATTCTTACCATGAGGAGGGCGATATAGCACTCCACTCTCGATAGTCCATTGTTTGTGATTCAGCGCCATCTCTTCAATCAAAGCATAGTCATCCTCAACAGTCTTCTTCATCAATGCTCCTCCTGCAGCAGCATCAACCATTAAGCGAGTGTTGTATAGTTAACCATTATAGAAAGTTTGAATTAAAACCCAATCTTCTAATCCATGGTGAGGGTACTTCCGTTGCAACTCATTGAAGCGCTCCCATGCTTCACTCAATGATTCACCATCTCTCTGAGCAAAGCTTGTGATTTGATTCCTCAATTGGATCATCTTACTAGGTGGAAAGTACTTCAGCAAAAAGGCATTTGACAACCGCTCCCAAGTAGTGAATGTCCCAGTTGGATGTGAATGAAGCCAAGCTTTTGCTTTGTCCCTGAGAGAAAAAGGAAATAGTCTTAGTCTAAGAGCATCATCAAGTACACCATTAATCTTTATGGCGTCACAAAATTCAAGAAAAAGAGATAAGTGTTGGTTTGGATCTTCCAAAGGAGATCCTCTAAACTGATTTTGCTAGATCATTGACAATAACATTGGTTTAATCTCAAAGTTATTTGCATCAATTGCAGGTCTAGTAATGCTGGAATGAATTCCCTGTGTATTCAGGGCTACATAATCACGCAATGTCCTTCTTTCAGCCATGATGGATTCTTCTTTTTTCCCTTCTGCAAACCTCAGTTTCCTGCGCAATCTAAGTGTTTTATTAATTTCAGGATCAAAAGGAACTAATGGTCCTGACCTAAGATTTATGCGCATAAACAAGCAGATTGTCAGAAAAGTTCAGAGTTTGCAGAGCTTAAAAGAAAATCAGAATCTATCACAGAAAATAATAAAAAAAAACTAAAACAAAAGCTTAGTTTAGCAATACTATCAATTATATCAATATCAACAAAACCAAGATCCCCGGCAATGGCGCCAAAAACTTGTTGTTGTCCGCAAGTGCACGGATACTCAAAGTAATATTTAAGATATCGAACCACAGAGACCTTGTTGTTAAGTACTGACTAATTGAGTTTTCACTAGCTAAGCAAATCGAGAATTGTGTAAATAACAATCGAATGGTAAAACAGATTGAGAGAATCGGGACTAGGGGTTCATCCATCTTGATATTCATAACTAGACATAATTAATGATTCATCAATCTATATTCGTTATGGTTAAGATACAACCCACTTAATCAAGAAACTAACTTGCTCTCGCACAGTTAATTTACAAAGAAAGATCCCCACTCTCGTGCAAAATCAAATCAATGTTGAGTATAAGCGGACTTTGGTCAAGGAGATAGAGAATCACTCTCATGCATTCCCTCTCAATACCATGATCTCAAGCAAAACTAAGTACTCTCGCACCTTAGTTTCACAGGTTTTACTTAAGGCTTTCTAACAGTCTAACATCTATCTCTAGCATGTTTTCATGTCTGAAGCAATAAAGATTTCTAGGTCATAACATCAACAAGAATTAAACTTCTAAAACCTAAAATAAGAACTCAACCAATCTCTTGCGATGGGCTCCTATTATAAACTCTAGGGTTCCAAGTTCTATGATATCATCTTCTCAGTCCATAGCATAAAACACTAAAGCATGTTAATGTATGATACTAAAAATGATTAAAGGCATAAATCACTTAAGTAGAATAACCATAGCAAAGATAGATTGATGTATGGAAAGTTATCTAGTCATTGATATATCAAGAGAATAACACCCCCATGTCCCTAGAGGAAATTAAGCTAGCATGATGGAAGATTCACATCAAAACATAGTTTTTGAATGATTAGAGGCAGTAAAGAAGGAGTAAAAATTACAAAACAGGGTTGCAACAGGATTGCAACCCGAAATTACTTTCACAATCGCGATGAACAGTGTCGCGAGTGTGTTTTTGATGATTTCTCCCTCGATCGGCTTTCTTTCAATTTGAAACTTCAGTGGCGCGTTCTTCTTCCTCAGGGTGAGCTTCCTTCCAAAAATCAAGGCATGAGATGATCGGAGCAGTGAACGGCGGCGAACCCTAGCACGGCGGCGAATTCTCCAAATTCTCTCTAAATCGTGGATGAAAATTAGTCCCTTTGCTTCGAAATTACTCGCCTACTTATGCTGAGTCTTCCTCTTTTTTCGAATCTTCAATTGGGTCTCTAAATCTCCAAAAATCAAGTTTTTAAATGTGCGGCGGAAAACTTAGAAATCTGTGTTTACAAATACGGTACCGTATACGGAATACGGTAGTGCCATATTTTCTTTCTGTGAGTTATGAGTAGAAGATACGGTGCCGTGAAGATGTCGCCTTATAATATGGCAGTGTCGTATTCTTGCTGAAGTCTTCTGGTTGAAATTGCCATAAAATACGGCACCGTGCAATTTCTTACAGCAGTGTCATGTTTTTGACGAACTCTTCTGGTTGAAAACGCTGAATAATACAGTACCGTGCGATTTCATACGGCAGTGTCGTATTCTTGTCGAAACTCTCTAGTTGAAAATGCCGAATAATACGGTGGCATGCAGTTTCATACGGCAGTGCCGTATTTCACCCAAAACGTCCCCTGCGAAATACAGTACCGTGACAGTTTTGTTCCAAAATACGGCAGTGCCGTATTTTTGCTAGAAGAACCCTTTTGAGTTTAAATTTTATGGGTAGACTCCTCTTGATAGTTAGAACTCATTCATGCATTGAGATTGCTCGAAAACCGGTGATAATGATGCCTTTTTACCTGAAATTGATCAAAAACTAAAGACGGTGTAGATTCCGAAGTATATGATAAAAAAGGTATAAAAACAAAGCAAAAGAGTAAGATCATGGCTCAAAAGACTACTAAATAAGTATGAAAAACACTATGAAATTTAGAGTCATCATGGGACTTGAGGGAGTAATTCCCTTTGATTTCTTAATGACTAGATAAACTTTTCATTACTTTTTCACATATAATTTTAGCATGATAATTCTACTTTTGTGATGATTGTTCTTTGATCCTCCATAGATTGATGTTATTGATCATGTTTTAGAGTTTTCGCAATAAGGACCGAAATGTGACTTGCTTGAGAGCTTGGAACCCTAGAATTGCATGATAGGAACTTACTGTAAGAAATTAGGTTAGTTCGTATTTCTTTATTTTAGAAGAATAATTGCCTTGTTTAATAATATGAATCTAGGATTGAGTCAATTTATCAAACGTGAAGATCTTGTACGAAAGTGAGGATCAGAACGTTAGAGAACCTTATGTAGAACTTGTGTTGAGACTCGGATGCATGAAAGTCATCCTTGAGATTCCACTCGAGATAATCCACTTAGAATTCGGATGCACAAAAGTGATCCTTGAGTTCTTCGATGATGATTTACTTATTTTCAGCTTGGGATAGATCTTGCATAGAAGCGAGGATCGTTCCCTGCATGGTTGTCTGCATGAAAGTGAGATAATCCTTTTAGGAAGTAAATTATGTCTTTATCATGATGAAATTAAACTAACAAATTACTATTCATATATAGTCATAGAAATCAAAGTGGATGAAACCCTAGTCCCAATTTCTCTCTCTAGTATTTTCGTTAACTTTCGTTAACTAACCTGCATAGTTTCGATTGCCTAGATAGGAAGAAATCGATTATTCGGTACTTGACAAACAAGGTCTCTGTGGGATCGATATTTTTTTTATTACTTTGACTATCCGTGCACTTGCGGACACAACAGGTTTTTGGACACAATAAGTTTTCGGCGGCAATGCCAGAAATAAGTTTCTATCTAGCTACTTGTTGGGATACAACAGGGGTATGGCCTTTGACTAAGCCATATGTGATTTAGGTGCTAGTGTGAGTCTAATTCCATTGTCTATTTGCAGGAAATTGGACATGGGAGAGCTTAAACCAACTTCAATATCTTTGCAGCTTGCCGATCGTTCAGTTAAGTATCCTGTAGGGATTCTTGAAGATGTACTTATCCAGATAGGCAAATATTTCATTCCAGTAGACTTTGTAGTTCTTGAGATGGAAGAAGATGCAAAAATCCCCATCATACTTGGTAGACCATTCTTAGCCATAGCAGGAGCACTTATTGATGTCAAGAATGGTAAACTTACACTTAACATTGGGGATGAAAGAATCAAATATGACTTGAATAAGGCCATGAAAAACCCATCAAATTCTGGATCTTGTTGTAGTATATATGCTGTAGATGACTCTATCTATGATCTTAATGATTTATTTATTGAAACCTCTGAATATGATTCTGATTTAGATTCTGCTCTTGATTCTAAAGTAGAAACCAATTCTGAAATTAATGAATCATTAGACTGCAGTGCTTGTGATAATGAAAAGAATGAAGAAGAGAAGGCTCCAAAAGTATAACTTAAAGCTTTACCTGATAACCTTCGTTATGAATTTCTTGGTCCTAATTCTACTTACCCTGTTATTGTTGATACACAGCTTGGAAAAAGAGAGACAGATTTGCTTCTCAAAGAATTAAGGATTCAAAGAAAGGTAATTGGGTACCCAATTGATGACTTAAAAGGAATTAACCCTTCTTTTTGTATGCACAGGATCTTGATGGAAGAGGAACACAAGCCACATGCAGATTTTCAAAGGAGACTTAACCCCTCTATGAAAGAAGTTGTGAAGAAGGTGGTTTTGAAATTACTTGATATAGGTATTATCTATCCTATCTCTGATAGTAAATGGGTAAGTCCTATACATTGTGTTCCTAAGAAAGGAGGGGTAACTGTCAAGAAAAACAAAAATAATGAATTAATTCCTGTTAGAACTGTTACTAGTTGGCGCATGTGCATGGATTATAGAAAATTGAATGCTTCTACTAGAAAAGACCATTTCCCCTTACCTTTTATTGATCAGATAGTTGAAAAGCTTGCAAACCGTTCTCACTTTTGTTTCCTATATGGATACTCTGGATTTTTCCAAATTCCTATACATCCTGATGACCAAGATAAGACCACTTTCACTTGCCCATATGGTTTTTTTGCATATAGGAGAATGCCTTTTGGTCTATGTAATGCACCTGCTTCTTTTCAAATATGCATGATGGCTATTTTTTCTGATTTTATTGAAGACTTTATGGATGTTTTTATGAATGATTTCTCTGTATATGGTTCTTCTTTTGATGATTGTTTGGCTAACTTATCTCGAGTTTTGCAGCGGTGTGAAGAAACCAACCTTGTGCTTTGTTGGGGTATGCCCTTAAGGCTAATGTTTGAGGCCTGTGGGAATGTATCTGTATCATGTAATAAACTCTTAAGTTTATAAAGGCATGGTTGTTATTCAGTTAGCTACATTGTCTGCTGCAATAGTGTTCCTCTGAATAATGTCTCAAAGCTGTTCAGCTGGGCTGACATGCTATTATGTCCTTAGTCGATATATCTTGGTGAACATGAGACAGCCTTGATATGGTTAAGACTAATATGTGTTCTAATCTTATAGGATGCTTCGAGCATGGAATAAGATGTAGACTCATGGGTACATGGGATGTACTGGACAGACCCTACTAGGATGTTCAATTGTTTGTCACAATGTGAATATTCCTTGATTGCGACAAGTGGCACATTTCCTCTGACTTGAGATCACTTGTGTTTTCTAAATGATGATTGTCATTGTTTTGAGGTAGTTCAATATCATTTGAAACATAATGATTATAGACTATCTTGGATGGTGAGCTTGAGTCAGGTTAGGACACTAGTGATAGACATAGGATTGCCGTCTCCTTGTTTAAGGAGTGTGATGTTCTATAAGGGCCCCCTGGATGAGATGATTGAGAGAGTGTATGGCCATACCCAGGTGACAGTGTTCATCTGATCTAATCATGCTCATCATATTGGAGTTACAAGCTTGACAGGCTTGTCCAATAAGAACATCAAGTGGCAAAGGAAGTATGCATGCCTAGTGAATTGGATTCACACTTGTGCTGTGGTTTGGGTGAAGTCTTGGAAGACTCTTTCCTTTATATCGGGAGACAGTGATGTGTTGCTAGATACCCCTCACTGGTCGTGATAACGTGAGTTATCGTTACCGACATTTAAAGGAAACCCTTAGGGTCGCACAATTTGATGATATGGCTTCTTTAAGTCAGATCGTGTGGACTGAATTGTTTAGTTCAGTTTAAAGGGGTGTTAAGCTCTGATTGCGAGTGAGATCTGGTCTGATCATGTTTGATTGATTAGGGCTTTAGATCGGTAAGCTTCGATCGAGAGTTATGATGCTAGATCAGTGAGATCTAGAGCATCAAGAGATCAACGGTGATCTTGAACCTTGTGGTTCAATAAGATCGACCATTGCTTGGGCCGATTTGGTCTTAGACCAAAGTCACTTGAACCAGCTCATGTAATGAGCGCTTGGTTCAAATAATCGAAGAGAAGGAATTGCGGTTCACTTCATGTGAACGCATAACCGAAGTGAGTAATGGGTTACTATTTTTGGATAGCAACGCCCACGTTCATTACAACGTGTTTACTCTATTGGCGATCATCACTCTTGAACGAAGTCTCCTTCCTTCTCGTGTGAAAAAACTCTCTCGATGAGGGTAGAGGAACTTCTTCTTCGACAAGCCCAAGGATCTTATCCCCTCCATGCGCAAAGGACCCTTGAAGCTTTGCTAGCACAAAGACGACAAGGAGAGGCCATTCTTCATCGTGTGTGCGTCGACTAGGGAGAGGATCCCTTTCGCTCCTTGCTTCCAATACTTCATCCATAGATGGCGATGGTATGAATCTTATTGGCACTCGTAATCGTTTTTCATAGTTGAATATATATCATGCATAATGATCCCTAAAACCCCTATTTCCGCTGCGATGTAACACATGCGCCATTAGGGTTTACTCGCTCCCCCTCGAAGGGGACTCCTGCAATTGGTATCAGAGCAGGTTAAAATGCATGATAATATGTTTGCTGTGATTTGTGATCCTTGTATGCGCCATATTGCTAGATCTAGGCTACATGCGAACCTTTACTTGTTGTGTATTGTAGTTGACGCATGTAGTAAGGTAGCGCTTCTATATGTTCTTGTTGATGTTTTCTTAAAAACTCAAACGACTTGCGCGCACACCATTAGATCTAAGTGCCGCCTGCATTAAACCCTTAGACGGGTTATTAGGGTTGAAATCATCCCCTGTGTTAGATCCAAACAGTCTGATCAGACCATCTGACAGCCTGAATGGGTCGACCAGTTAGCACTTTGGCGCAAGCCTATGGTGGCTATAGGTCGACTGCAGACAGGTGTGTAGCGATGTCTGATTGAGACACCCAATGAACGCACCTGAGTTAGGCCCGGGGTCACGCCCGCTTGCCAGACCTCAGTGTGGTCGTTCAGCCCTGGCGCATGCATGGTTGACCTTATGGTCAACACAAGTCAGTTAGGACTTGGTGCATGCAAGGGCAGTGGATTTGACTAGGTTGGTTGAGTGGATCCCTAGTAATGGACCGTTGTAAGGTTGTAGGGGAAATAAGGAAAAAATTAAAATTGATCCCAAGGGGTTTTCGAAAATTTTAATTTTTATGATGGATCACATGATGCTGATTGGATGCATATGTTTGTCTATTTAGTCTTATGTGGGCTGCTCATATTAATTGTGTGCTGTGCTGGGGCCTGCGTGCCTGTATTAAATTGTAAATTAATTATTGTGATCTGCGCATCACTGTGTTTTAATTTATAAATGTTAGTGACCTGCGTGTCACTCTTGTCTAGATAGTTAAATTTGTAATTTAATTAGACAAGAGCACAAAGCACACTTGGCAGAGGCGCATGCAGCAGTGGCTGGACCAGGTGGGAGGTCCAGGGTTCGACTCTGGGACCAGGCGCAAATTCCTGGTGGGCGCACCTGTGCTGCAGATGGCGCTTGGGCCCAGGTTTGGGCCAGATGAGCAGCAAAAGACCCATGAAGAGCAAATGAAGACTTAAGTTAGGTTAAGGTCTTCTAGGGCTATGGGCTTTTACCACATAAGATACATGCTTTCTTTTATTGCTTAAATATTGGAATTGCATGATCAAATTATCTTCTGCTATCACCATAGGAATTGCATGATAGGCAAGAAGATAAAAGACCGTTAAAATCCAACGCTAAAATATCAAGCTCGTAAGCCTTCTGACGCGAAACCTCACTGTTCTGATTATCGTTGGAGCCGTGTTGTACCCACTCAGTGGGCACGTCCATCTATCTTCAGAGGGTGTGGGATTACACCTGTGTGTTACAGAGTAGGGATTTATCCCTTCTCGTTGCTCAGCATAGCACATGGTGGTCCAGGGAGTAGGTCGGGTCAGCTTGACCGTGTAGGCTACATATGTGGCGCATATGGTAGCACATGGAGGCAGCCATCTGTGGGATCAGAGACTGTGTTGTACCAACTCAGTTGGCACAGTCTGCTGGATTGCCCAGATGAAGGGGAATCGCACGGGTTGGCGATTGGCTGGGACGCCTACCAGAAACTAGTGCTTGTACTCTCTGTGCATCTTATCTCGCCTGAGCGGGACGCGGAGACCAAGTATGAAATCTGGATCCCATCTCACTAAAAGAGTTCTACTCTTTCGGGCTGTTTTGCTGGATTTTTCACGCCTGATAAAATAGTGAGAAAAAGAATCTTTCTTAAGTCCTGATCGATTCTTATACATTGATACTGACCTTGCTGTTCTTGCATTGTTGTAGATACCTGCAGCAACGAACACCATGAACTTCAATGTGCGATCCCTACTGGAAAGGGAGAAGTTTGCTGGGCCGAACTTCTCTGACTGGTTTGGACACCTTAAGATCGTTCTTAAGGCAGAGAGGAAACTGTATGTCCTCGAGACGGCGATACCGCCGCAGCCCGCTCCGAACGCCGCAAGGGCGGTTCGGGAAGCCTATGAAAAGCACGTCAATGATAGCATTGATGTCGCTTGCCTGATGCTAGCGTCTATGA
This sequence comes from Costus lasius, assembly GCA_027563935.2. NCBI lineage: Eukaryota > Viridiplantae > Streptophyta > Magnoliopsida > Zingiberales > Costaceae > Costus > Costus lasius. The sequence goes on along the minus strand of CM050448.1, from coordinate 67,734,121 downwards.
CGCCACCGCTGCAGCGTCAGCATGAGGATATGTTAGCTATACAGATTATAGCAAACCTCAAGATGCTGTATGCTGTACAGGCGAGGACTGAACGCTATAATTTGACTAAGCTCTTCTTTCAGAGCAAACTGGCTGAAGGGAGCCCAGTGGGAGCTCACGTGCTCAAGATGATTGGGCACAAGGAGGCTCTGGAGAAACTGGGGCACACCATCAACCAGGAGCTTGCTGTGGACATTATTCTGCAGTCTCTCCCGCCATCATTCGACGCGTTCATTATTAACTTTAATATGAACAAAATCGATTGTACGCCGGCAGAGCTGTTGAATATGCTCTTGACTACTGAGGAAACTCTGAAGGGTAAGCCTTCAACCTCTGTCTTGATGGTTCCTTCTAGGAACAAGAAGAAGGGGAAGAAGGGCAAGGCCCCGGTCAAGAATTACAGCAAGGCTCTGAAGCAGAAGGTGAAGCGGTCCAAGGAATACAGGTGTTTCCACTGTGGCCAGCTGGGTCACTGGAAAAAGGACTGTAAAGCGCTCCAAGGAGACAAGAGGGGAAGCTTTGCTTCTGGCTCAGGTATATTCGTGACTGAGGTCATGTTTTCTTCTTCTATATCATGGGTGTTGGACACTGCATGTGGAGTTCACATTTGTTCAAATGTGCAGGAACTCAAGAGAAGAAGGCAGGTGGGACAGCATGAGGTGGACCTACGCGTTGGAAACGGGGCACGGGTTGCTGCTGTTGCTGTAGGAGACTACTTCATTTCTTTACCATCTGGAATTGTATTGGAACTAAACAGTTGTTACTTTGTTCCCAGTATAACTAAAAATATTATCTCCATTCCTGCTCTTGTCAGGAAGGGATTTTCCTTTGAATGCAATATTTCAAAGTGTATTTTGTCTTTAGATAATATTGTTTATGCAACTGGTTCAATTAACAATGGGTTATACATGTTGGACATGGAATGTTCGATACAGCAAATTGATATTAAGAAAGCCAAGTATGCTGATGACAGCACCTTGCTATGGCATAGTCGTTTAGGCCATATTAACGAGAAACGCATTAAGCGGTTGCATCATCATGGACTGCTGGGATCATTCTCCTACAAGGAAATTGATACATGCAAGGCTTGTTTAATGGGTAAAATGACGAAGTCACCTTTTCCTCACAAAGGTCAAAGGGCTTCAGGTTTACTTGACCTTATACACAGTGATGTGTGTGGGCCATTTAGTAAACATGCCAGAGGTGGCTATCAGTACTTCATTACCTTTACTGATGATTTCAGTAGATATGGGTATGTCTATCTGATGAGACATAAGAGTGAATCTTTTGACAAGTTCAAAGAGTTCAAGAATGAAGTACAAAATCAGCTAGGCCGTAATATCAAAACACTTCACTCAGATCGAGGTGGTGAATACCTAAGTCATGCGTTTACTGACTATCTAAAAGAGTGTGGGATTATCTCACAGCTCACTCCACCAGGAACACCGCAATGGAATGGTGTGTCCGAAAGGAGAAATAGAACATTACTAGATATGGTTCGTTCTATGATGAGTCAGGCTACTCTTCCATACTCCTTTTGGGGTTTTGCACTGGAAACAGCTGCAAAGGTACTAAACCGAGTGCCATCCAAGGCAGTTTCTAAGACGCCATATGAGTTATGGTATGGGAAACAGCCGAGCTTGACATTTATCAGGATCTGGGGCTGCGAGGCTTATGTCAAAAAGCTCGCCTCTGGGAAACTAGAGAGCAGATCTGACAAATGTATCTTTGTCGGTTACCCTAAGGAAACTAAGGGTTATTATTTCTTCGATCCCAAGGAGAACAAGGTTTTTGTTGCTCGGACGGCCATATTTCTTGAGAAGGAGTTTCTTCTGCAAGAGGCCAGTGGGAGAGAAATAAAGCTGGATGAGAGTCCAGAAGAAGGACAAAGTGACCAAGCACAGTTGGATGAGCCTGAGCCGGTAGAACAGGTTATTGAACAACCTGAGGCTCAGATATCACGGGAACCGCGAAGATCGGGTAGGATCCGTCGACAGCCTGAGCGCTATGACGGAGTCTACATCATTGATAATGATGAACCCCTTACTTATGCGGATGCGGTCAGTGGACCGGAGTCAGCGAGATGGCTTGAGGCTATGCGCGCCGAGATGGACTCCATGTCAGATAACCAAGTCTGGGATTTGGTTGATCCGCCTCCGGGAATAATCCCTATAGGCTGTAAATGGATCTTCAAGAAGAAGATTGACATGGATGGTAACGTGGTTACCTATAAAGGCAGGCTAGTTGCGAAAGGTTTCAAACAAATCTACGGGATAGATTATGATGAAACTTTCTCACCTGTTGCCATGTTTAAGTCTATTCGGATTCTTTTTGCGATAGCTGCATATTACGATTATGAGATCTGGCAAATGGATGTGAAAACAGCTTTCCTTAATGGAAATCTGGATGAGGATGTGTATATGACACAACCTGAGGGTTTCACTAATCCAGCGGATCGTCATAAGATATGCAAGTTAAAGAAGTCCATTTATGGACTTAAACAAGCATCAAGGAGCTGGAATATTCGTTTTGATGAATCAGTCACTGATTTTGGTTTCATCAAGAACGAGGATGACCCGTGTGTTTATAAGAGGTTTAGTGGGAGCGTGATTACTTTCCTAGTCCTCTACGTCGATGACATCTTGATCATTGGAAATGACATTCCTGAAATGCATGCTGTTAAGGCATGGCTGAGGAAATGTTTCCAGATGAAAGATTTAGGAGAAGCAGCCTATGTGTTAGGTGTGAAGATCTACAAGGATAGATCTAAGAGGCTTCTCGGGCTGTGCCAGAGTACTTACATCGATAAGGTCCTGGAGAGATTTCATTTAGAGAATTCTAAACGAGGATATCTTCCAGTCAGACATGGTCTGAGTCTTTCGAAGAGTCAGTGTCCACAAACACAGACTGAGAAAGATGAAATGGACAATACGCCTTATGCTTCGGCTATTGGTTCCATTATGTATGCGATGTTGTGTACTCGCCCAGACGTCGCTTACGGGTTAAGCGTGACCAGTCGTTACCAGAGTAATCCAGGTATGGCGCACTGGATTGCAGTCAAGAACGTTTTAAAATATCTGCGGAGGACCAAAGATATGTTCTTGATATATGGTGGTCAGGAAGAACTCAGTATTGAAGGATATACTGACGCTTCGTTCCAGTCTGACCAGGATGATTTCCGATCGCAATCAGGCTATGTTTTTAGCTTGAATGGAGGAGCAGTGGTGTGGAAAAGTTTCAAACAGTCAACTGTTGCTGATTCCACAACAGAAGCCGAGTATGTTGCAGCCTCGGAAGCATCCAAGGAGGCAGTGTGGATTCGTAAGTTCGTGAGAGAACTTGGTGTCGTTCCTTCGAGTGCAGATCCTTTGGTTATCTTTTGTGATAACACTGGAGCAATCGCACAAGCAAAGGAACCACGGTCGCACCAGAAGTCCAAGCACATACAGAGACGGTTTCATTTGATCAGGGAGATCATTGATCGTGGCGAGATCAAAGTATGCAAGGTTCATACAGATGACAATCTGGCAGACCCGCTTACCAAGCCTCTGGCGCAGCAGAAGCATGAGAAGCACTGTAATAATATGGGTTTGAGATTTCTCAACCATTAGATTAAGTGCAAGTGGGAGATTGTTGGGGTATGCCCTTAAGGCTAATGTTTGAGGCCTGTGGGAATGTATCTGTATCATGTAATAAACTCTTAAGTTTATAAAGGCATGGTTGTTATTCAGTTAGCTACATTGTCTGCTGCAATAGTGTTCCTCTGAATAATGTCTCAAAGCTGTTCAGCTGGGCTGACATGCTATTATGTCCTTAGTCGATATATCTTGGTGAACATGAGACAGCCTTGATATGGTTAAGACTAATATGTGTTCTAATCTTATAGGATGCTTCGAGCATGGAATAAGATGTAGACTCATGGGTACATGGGATGTACTGGACAGACCCTACTAGGATGTTCAATTGTTTGTCACAATGTGAATATTCCTTGATTGCGACAAGTGGCACATTTCCTCTGACTTGAGATCACTTGTGTTTTCTAAATGATGATTGTCATTGTTTTGAGGTAGTTCAATATCATTTGAAACATAATGATTATAGACTATCTTGGATGGTGAGCTTGAGTCAGGTTAGGACACTAGTGATAGACATAGGATTGCCGTCTCCTTGTTTAAGGAGTGTGATGTTCTATAAGGGCCCCCTGGATGAGATGATTGAGAGAGTGTATGGCCATACCCAGGTGACAGTGTTCATCTGATCTAATCATGCTCATCATATTGGAGTTACAAGCTTGACAGGCTTGTCCAATAAGAACATCAAGTGGCAAAGGAAGTATGCATGCCTAGTGAATTGGATTCACACTTGTGCTGTGGTTTGGGTGAAGTCTTGGAAGACTCTTTCCTTTATATCGGGAGACAGTGATGTGTTGCTAGATACCCCTCACTGGTCGTGATAACGTGAGTTATCGTTACCGACATTTAAAGGAAACCCTTAGGGTCGCACAATTTGATGATATGGCTTCTTTAAGTCAGATCGTGTGGACTGAATTGTTTAGTTCAGTTTAAAGGGGTGTTAAGCTCTGATTGCGAGTGAGATCTGGTCTGATCATGTTTGATTGATTAGGGCTTTAGATCGGTAAGCTTCGATCGAGAGTTATGATGCTAGATCAGTGAGATCTAGAGCATCAAGAGATCAACGGTGATCTTGAACCTTGTGGTTCAATAAGATCGACCGTTGCTTGGGCCGATTTGGTCTTAGACCAAAGTCACTTGAACCAGCTCATGTAATGAGCGCTTGGTTCAAATAATCGAAGAGAAGGAATTGCGGTTCACTTCATGTGAACGCATAACCGAAGTGAGTAATGGGTTACTATTTTTGGATAGCAACGCCCACGTTCATTACAACGTGTTTACTCTATTGGCGATCATCACTCTTGAACGAAGTCTCCTTCCTTCTCGTGTGAAAAAACTCTCTCGACGAGGGTAGAGGAACTTCTTCTTCGACAAGCCCAAGGATCTTATCCCCTCCATGCGCAAAGGACCCTTGAAGCTTTGCTAGCACAAAGACGACAAGGAGAGGCCATTCTTCATCGTGTGTGCGTCGACTAGGGAGAGGATCCCTTTCGCTCCTTGCTTCCAATACTTCATCCATAGATGGCGATGGTATGAATCTTATTGGCACTCGTAATCGTTTTTCATAGTTGAATATATATCATGCATAATGATCCCTAAAACCCCTATTTCCGCTGCGATGTAACACATGCGCCATTAGGGTTTACTCGCTCCCCCTCGAAGGGGACTCCTGCAGTGCTTAACTAGGAAAAATGTCATTTCATGGTTAGGCAAGGGATAATTTTGGGGCACTTCATTTCAGAAAGAGGGATTGAAGTTGATAAAGCCAAAGTTGAAGTGAAAGAAAAATTAGAGCCGCCCACTACAGTGAAGGAGGTTTGAAGCTTTCTAGGACATGTAGGGTTCTACCGGCGATTCATCAAGGATTTCTCTAAACTTACTAGACCTCTTACAAATTTACTTTGTAAAGATGTTAAATTTTCTTTTAATGAGGATTGGTTATCTACTTTTCAGGAATTAAAGAAGGTTTGGTTTCAGCACCTATCATTCAACCTCTAGATTGGGAGTTGCCCTTCGAGCTTATGTGTGATGCCAGTGACTATGCAATAGGAGCAGTTTTGGGATAGAGAATGGAGAAAAAGTCTTATGTTATTCATTATGCCAATAGGACTTTGGATGAGACATAGAGGAATTACACCACCACTGAGAAGGAACTCTTAGCAATAGTGTTTGCCTTTGATAAATTTAGATAATACTTGATTAACTCCAAAGTGGTGGTGTACACTGATCATGCAGCTGTGAGATACTTAATGCAGAAAAAGGATAGTAAACCACGCTTGCTCAGATGGGTTTTACTCTTGCAGGAGTTTGATTTGGAAATTAAATACAAAAAGGGATCATAAAACTTTGTTGCAGATCATCTTTCAAGGATAATGGTGGATACTGAAAAGAATGATATAATCAATGATTCCTTCCCTAAAGAACTGTTGGGGTATGCCCTTAAGGCTAATGTTTGAGGCCTTGGGATTGTATAAGTATCATGTAATAAACTCTTGTGTTTATAAAGGCATGGTTGTTATTCAGTTTGTTACCTTATCTGCTGTAATAAGTGTACTTCTGAATAATGTCTCAAAGCTGTTCAGCTAGGCTGACATGCTGTAATGTCCTTAGTCGTGATATCTTGGTGAACATGAGACAGCCTTGATATGGTTAAGACTAATATGTATTCTAATCTTATAGGATGCTTCGAGCATGGAATAAGATGTAGACTCATGGGTACATTGGATGTACTGGACAGACCCTAGTAGGACATTCAATTGCTTGTCACAATGTGAATGATCCTTGATTGCAACAAGTGGCACATGTCCTCTGACTTGAGATCACTTGTGTTTCTAAATGATGATTGTCATTGTTTGGAGGTAGTTCAATATCATTTGAAACATAATGGTTATAGACTATCTTGGATAATGATCATGAGTCAGGTTAGGGCACTAGTGATAGATAGAGGATTGCCGTCTCCTTGTTGAAGGAGTGTGGTGTTCTATAGGGGCCCCCTAGATGAGATGATTCAGAAAGTGTATGGCCATACCCAGGTGACTATGTGCATCTGATCTAATCATGCTCATCATATTGGAGCTACAGGCTTGACACGCTTGTCCAATAAGAACATCCAGTGGCAAAGGAAACATGCATGCCTTGTGAAGTGGATTCACACTTGTGCTGTGGTTTGGGTGTAGTCTTGGAAGACTCTTTCCTTTATATTGGGAGACAGTGATGTGTTGCTAGATACCCCTCACTGATCGTGATAACGTAAGTTATCGTTACCGACATTTAAAGGAAACCCTCAGGGTCGCACAATTTGGTGATATGGCTTACTTGAGTCAGATCGTGTGGACTGAATTGTTTGGGTTCAGTTTAAAGGGATTTAATCTCTGATTGTAAGTGAGATCTGGTCTGATCATGTTTGATTGATTAGGGCTTGAGATCGGTAAGCTTCGATCGAGAGAGATGATGCTAGATCGGTAAGATCAGGAGCATCAGGAGATGAACGGTTAGATCTGGAACCTATTGGTTCAATGAGGTCTAGACCATGGCTTGGGCTGATTTGATTTGGTTTTTTTGACCAAAGTCAATTGGATCGATTGAGCATGAACCGGTTCACATGTGTGTGAACGCTTGGTTCAATGCTTAAGCGTTTTGGTCGGTTTTCAAAGCATTACTTCATGTCATTCCATTTTTGGAAAGTCATCAAGGCGACTTTGTAAAAACGCCTCAACGCTTCTCTTGGATGATGACCGCTTGCAATCTCGTGGAGAGGAGAGTGTGTTGACGACAAGAGGAGGCATTCGGCCGAGCAAAGCGATCTCTATCCTCTCCTTCACGCGACAAGGTCCCATTGAAGCACTTTGCTAGCACAAAGGATTCAAAGGAGCAAGCCATCTTCACTTGTTGTGTGCGTCACCTTTGGAGAAGGAGCACTTGCGTCTTTGCTTCCAAGGCACCAACCAAACCGATGGCATTGGTATGATCTACTCTTGATCTATTCAATCTATGATAGTTGATCATATGGCATGCAAAAGATCATCAAACCCTTGCTTCCGCTCGCAAAATTTTATTTGCGCCATGCTTAGGGTTTTCGCCCCCCTCTCGAAAGGGGTTTCTTCAAGAACAACTCTTGGCCATTGAACAAATCAGAGCCCCATGGTATGCTAACGTAGTGAATTACCTAGTAGCTAATGTTCTTCCTACTGATTTAAATTACCAAAGAAAGAAAAGATTCTTGGCAGAAGTAAAGCACTATTTTTGGGATGAGCCTTATGTTTTTAGAAGATGTGCATATGGTGTTGTTAGAAGATGTATATCTGAAGAGGAAATCACAGATATATTATTTCAGTGTCATGGATCCTCTTATGGTGGGCACACTATTACTGAGAAAACTGCTTTCAAGGTTTTGCAATCAGGATTTTACTGGCTTTCAATTTTTAAAGATGCTAGAAACTTTATCTTATCATGTGATAGATGTCAGAAGGCAAGTAACATTAATAGAAGACATGAGATGCCATTGTCCACCATTCTTGAGGTTGAGATATTTGATGTCCGGGGGATTGATTTCATGGGACCTTTTCCATCTTCTGGAGGTAGCAAATACATACTTATGGCGGTAGATTATATCTCAAGGTGGGTTGAAGCTCTCGCTTCTCCTACTAATGATTTCATAGTTGTTGTTAAACTGTTCAAAAAGATTATCTTTCCAAGGTTTGGGACACCATAAGTAGTGATTAGTGATGGAGGCTCACATTTCATAGAACATAAGTTCTCAGCCTTGCTTAGAAAGTATGGGGTAAATCATAGAGTTGCAACACCTTATCACGCCCAAACAAGTGGACAAGTTGAGATATCAAACAGAGAAATAAAGGGGACTTTGGAAAAGATAGTGTCAGACACCAGGAAAGATTGGGCATTGAAACTTGATGATGCACTGTGGGCCTACCGGACTACTTTTAAAACACCAATAGGTATGTCTCCTTTTCAATTGGTTTATGGTAAATCTTGTCATCTACCTGTAGAGCTTGAGCATAAGGTGTTCTGGGCAATCAAAGCACTCAACTTTGACTTAAAGAACGCGGGTAAAAAACGGAGGTTACAATTGAACAAGCTAGACGAGATAAGACTCTCCGCTTACGAAAATGCAAGAATTTATAAGGAGAGGACTAAAAGGTGGCATGATCGGCATATTGTTAAAAGGGAATTCCAACCAGGTGACTTTGTTCTGTTGTTCAATTCTAGATTGAGACTTTTTTCTGGAAAACTAAGTCACGATGGTCTGGGCCTTTTCAGGTAAAGAAAACTTACCCTTACGGAGCTGTGGACATATGGAGTGAAGAAACAGGAGAGTTTAAGGTTAACGGTCAAAGATTAAAGCATTATTATCAAGAAGAACTAATTGAAAAAAAGGAGAAATTTTATCTTGCTGAACCACGATCAAATCTGAGTACAGAACAGTCAAGCTAATGACCTTTAAATTAGCGCTTCCTGGGAGGAAACCCAAGCACTCTTTCTTTAGTTTATTCCCTTTTATTTTACTTTGTTTTTATTTTTGCATTTAGAACTAACTTTTCTACTCTTTTTATAGGTAAATTTGACTTTTGATGCAAATTACGGTGCCGCCAACTACACCACCCCCGAGGGCACTGAGGAGATCCGATCAGATGATGATGAGTAGAGTTTTGTGAGTATCTTTTTCCCTTATTTCTTTGCATTCATTTTTTCCTTATCTTAGTGATGTTTCATATTTTATAGGGAAGGATGATTCTTCCAAACTCATTGTGTCCGCCATTGCTACCTTGCTCTATTTTGCATGATTCAATGTGGTTGTATGATATTGATTTTGATTCTTATTATTCAATACGGTTGTACTATATTTTGATATTGATGATTATTTCGATTGGGTTGTATGATGATACTTTTGATATTTTGAGCACCCTGTGGAGGTGCATGCTTGATGACATGATAACATTGTGATACATTTATGATTGATGAGTATATACTATTTTTGTTGATGTGTTGATTCATGGCATAGTCTATTTTTGAAGATATTATTGTTGATTGTATGATTCCATTGATGATGAATGAATTCATGCCTGTGATTAGGACCAGATCTATCATGTCGAATTTATTTCTCTAATATATATTTGCTTTTGAAATTTTTCATTGATTGATGAATGAAATTTTAGGTGGATATATTATTTGAAGAATTTGATTTAAAAGTGAAATTACTTGTTAAATAAAATTAGCATATGAGTGTAATTTTTTAATTGATGTCAATTGATTAGTCTAGTTGATGTTTAGTCTATTTTATTATTTGTTGAGAAGAAGAAATCCAATATCCAAAAAGGAAAATAACTCCTCTACTTGGCACTGTGTAAAATTGACAGTGGTACCGAAGATACGGGTTGAAGTCTGTAAAAAAGGGAAAGAGAGAAAAGGAAAATGACTCCTCTACTTGGCACTGTGTAAAATTGACAATGGTACCTTATTTTCTCTGTGTTCTTTTTGATAGTTTGATTCACTATTTTCCGATTCCCTAGCTAGCAAGAAATCAATTATTCAGTACTTAGCAACAAGGTTTCTGTGGTTCGATATCTATTTTATTACTTCGAATATTTGTGCACTTGCAGACACAACAATATCCGATTGGACAAAGTGTGTCACCACTTTGTTTTCATCCAATCTCATGGTCATGACTAGATCAGGCTTTCACCTAGGTCTAGCCATACACTTTCAGTCATGCAACCATAGGGGGGCCCCATGGATATCAAGCTTCCTGCAGGAAGGGGCAAATCCTATGTCTGTCCATTGATCTTCTCATATGGGTCGTGACATACCCAATGACAACCATTATGCTCTCCCAACTATGGCGAGGTGTTAGGTTGTATCAAAGCATGTCCCTAACCATATAGAAGAGTCAATGACCACAAGTCAAGGGATCAATGCATCTCCTAACCATTGGATCCCGAAATTAAGAAAACCCTTAGAGTGCGCAGAAAGTTAAGACTGGAAGAAGATTTACAAGAAACATCACAGGAGATACAAGAAGATATTTTGGATATGGCGAATAACGAGAGAAGATCTTTGCGCGACTATGCTGCCCCTAATTCATAGGGAATTCACTCTAGTGTCACCAGGCCAGCCATTGATGCGAACAATTTTGAAATCAAACCAGCGTTCCTATCTATGATTCAACAAAACCAATATGTAGGAGCACCCCTTGAATATCCTAATATCCATCTATCTCTTTTTCTTGAATTATGTGATACAATCAAAATTAATGGTGTTTCTGATGATGCACTAAAATTGAGATTGTTTCCTTTTTCTCTTAGGAACCGAGCACGCGATTGGCTTCATTCACAGCCGTCAGGGACGTTCACTACTTGGGATCAGCTTTCTAATGCATTTCTGATGAAATACTTCCCACCTAGCAAGACCATCCAACTGAGAAATCAAATTACAAATTTTGCACAAAAGGATGGAGAGTCTTTGAGTGAAGCATGGGAGCAATTTAACGACTTATAACGGAAGTGTCCTCACCATGGCTTAGAGAAATGGGTTTTGATTCAGACTTTTTATTATGGTCTTCTTTATAACACCCGATTTACTGTTGATGCTGCTGCAGGTGGAGCCTTGATGAACAAGACCATGGAAGAAGCCTATACATTGATTGTGGAAATGGCACTAAATCATAACCAGTGGACTACTGAGAGAGGAGTTCTTTATCGCCCTCTACATGGTAAGACTGATAATGATAGCTGGCGCACATTGGCTGAGAAGGTAGATTCTCTGTGCAATCGTTTTGATACGTTTCAAATGCAAACTCATGCTGTTTCCTCTGTTACATGTCAAATTTGTGGAAATCATGGGCACTGTGCTGAAGAGTGTAAGATTGTTGTTGTTAGGGGTGAGGAACAAATGAATGCAGAGGGGGATTATAATCAAAGTAGATCTAATGACCCCTACTCTAATACCTATAATCCTGGATGGAGGAACCACCCTAACATTTCATGGAGGAGCAATAATCATGATAATAGGCAGAATGAAAATAGGGGATTCCAACAAAGATCTCAAACCCAGGACCAACCCCAGAAACCCACTCTAGAAGAGATGTTTACACAATTTATGGGTTTTCAGAAGAAATAGAATGATGATGCCAATGAGAATTTTGGACAGATTAATGCTAGACTTGATGGTATTGTTGCCCACAGCAAAATGCTAGAAACACAAATTGCCCAGCAAGCTAGCACTTCATCTTGACCCCTAGGAAAATTACATGCCAAACCTAAACCTAACCCTAGGGAATATTGCAATGCTATCATAACTAGGAGTGGGAAATAACTGAAAGATCCTTGGGAATCTCTCGACGATGATGATAAGATAGGACCAAGACTTGAAACTAGCAGTGAACCTGTGCTGGAATCACAACCTGCACATGAGCAGTCCCAAACTAGTTTGTCACCTCACAAGGGTGATAAACCTAAAGGTGAATTGCCATGTAAGGTTGATGATTCTAAACCTAGTTCATCAACACCCTATAGGCCACCTGTACCCTTTCCTCAGAGGTTGGTGCAAGCTAAACTTGACAAACAATTTGGCATGTTTCTTGATGTTCTTAAAAAACTTTATATTAATGTTCAAGGGAACCCCTTTCAAGAGGGGGGCGAAACCCTAGTTGGCGCAAACTCGATAGGCAGCGGATTCAAGAATCGAAAACATGCAATATATGATCAACCTTTAAAACATGAAAGAAGGAGATGCGATTCATACCAATGCCATTTAAAGATGGCGCCTTGGAAGATAGAAAGCAACGAAGATTTCCTCCTTAGGACGCGCACACAAGATGAGGATGCGCTTACTCCCTACGGAATATCTTGTGCTAGCAAGATTCCTAGGTGTCTTTGATCGCGTGAGAAGGGAAGAAGATCGCCTTTCCTTGCTTGATTCTCGAGTCTCCAAGACGTGAAAAAGAAGTCTCTTACGAGAGAGAGCGACGAGAATTAGAGGTTTAGGCAACAAGAGATGCGCTCCATGTAAACATGGGGGGCGTGGTTGCTAAAAATAGCCAACCTCTCTTACATGCGATCATGTGTTCATGCCCTCATGAACCAATCGCATTTTCCTCATTACTTTGAACCAAGCGCTCACATCTAGAGCCGGTTCAATTCGGTCTGGTCTATAAACCAAATAACCCAAGCAATTAGTCCAGATCACATTAAAACCCCTAAGGTGCTTGATCTGACCGTCGATCTCTTGATGCTTCTGATCTGACCGATCTAGCATCCGTTCTCTCGATCGAAGCTTACCGATCTCAAGCCCTAATCAATCAAACATGATCAGACCAGATCTCACTTACAATCAGAGATTAAATCCCTTTAAACTGAACCCGAACAATTCAGTCCACACGATCTGACTTAAGTAAGCCATATCATCAAATTGTGCGACCCTGAGGGTTTCCTTTAAGCGTCGGTAACGATAACTCACGTTATCACGACCAGTGAGAGGTATCTAGCAACACATCACTGTCTCCCGATATAAAGGAAAGAGTCTTCCAAGACTACACCCAAAAAGACCACAAGTGTGAATCAATTCACAAGGCATGCATATTTCCTTTGCCACTGGATGTTCTTATTGGACAAGCCTGTCAAGCTCGTAACTCCAATATGATGAGCATGATTAGATCAGATGAACACTGTCACCTGGGTATGGCCATACACTTTTCTCAATCATCTCATCCAGGGGGCCCCTTTAGAACATCACACTCCTTAAACAAGGAGACGGCAATCCTTTGTCTATCTCTAATGCTCTAACTTGACTCAAGCTCACCATCCAAGATAGTCTATAATCATTATGTTTCAAACGATATTGAACTATCTCAAAACAATGACAATCATCATTTAGAAAACACAAGTGATCTCAAGTCAGAGGAAATGTGCCACTTGTCATAATCAAGGAATATTCACATTGTGACAAACAATTGAACATTCTAGTAGGGTCTGTCCAGTACATCCCATGTACCCATGAGTCTACATCTTATTCCATGCTCGAAGCATCCTATAAGATTAGAACACATATTAGTCTTAACCATATCAAGGCTGTCTCATGTTCACCAAGATACATCGACTAAGGACTTAATAGCATGTCAGCCCAGCTGAACAGCTTTGAGACATTATTCAGAAGAACATATATTGCAGCAGACAATGTAGCTAACTGAATAACAACCATGCCTTTATAAACATAAGAGTTTATTACATGATACTGATACATTCCCACAGGCCTCAAACATTAGCCTTAAGGGCATACCCCAACAATCTCCCACTTGCACTTAATCTAATGGTTGAGAAATCTCAAACCCATATTATTACAGTGCTTCTCATGCTTCTGCTGCGCCAGAGGCTTGGTAAGCGGGTCTGCCAGATTGTCATCTGTATGTACCTTGCAGATTTTGATCTCGCCACGATCAATGATCTCCCGGATCAAATGAAACCGTCTCTGTATGTGCTTGGACTTCTGGTGCCACCGTGGTTCCTTTGCTTGTGCGATTGCTCCAGTGTTATCACAAAAGATAACCAAAGGATCTGCACTCGAAGGAATGACACCAAGTTCTCTCACGAACTTACGAATCCACACTGCCTCCTTGGATGCTTCCGAGGCTGCAACATACTCGGCTTCTGTTGTAGAATCAGCAACAGTTGACTGTTTGAAACTTTTCCACACCACTGCACCTCCATTCAAGCTAAAAACATAGCCTGATTGCGATCGGAAATCATCCTGGTCAGACTGGAACGAAGCGTCAGTATATCCTTCAATACTGAGTTCTTCCTGACCACCATATATCAAGAACATATCTTTGGTCCTCCGCAGATATTTTAAGATGTTCTTGACTGCAATCCAGTGCGCCACACCTGGATTACTTTGGAAACGACTGGTTACGCTTAACCCGTAAGCAACGTCTGGGCGAGTACACAACATCGCATACATAATGGAACCAATAGCCGAAGCATAAGGCGTATTGTCCATTTCATCTTTCTCAGTCTGTGTTTGTGGACACTGACTCTTCGAAAGATTCAGACCATGTCTGACTGGAAGATATCCTCGTTTAGAATTCTCTAAATGAAATCTCTCCAGGACTTTTTCGATGTAAGTACTCTGGCACAGCCCGAGAAGCCTCTTAGATCTATCCCTGTAGATCTTCACACCTAACACATAGGCTGCTTCTCCTAGATCTTTCATCTGGAAACATTTCCTTAGCCATGCTTTAACAGCATGCATTTCAGGAATATCATTTCCAATGATCAAGATGTCATCGACGTAGAGGACTAGGAAAGTAATCACGCTCCCACTAAACCTCTTATATACACACGGGTCATCTTCGTTCTTGATGAAACCAAATTCAGTGACTGATTCATCAAAACGAATATTCCAGCTTCTTGATGCTTGTTTAAGTCCATAAATAGACTTCTTTAACTTGCATATCTTATGACGATCTGCTGGATTAGTGAAACCTTCTGGTTGTGTCATATACACATCCTCATCCAGATTTCCATTAAGGAAAGCTGTTTTCACATCCATCTGCCAAATCTCATAATCATAATATGCAGCTATCGCGAAAAGAATCCGAATAGACTTAAACATGGCTACAGGTGAGAAAGTTTCATCATAATCTATCCCGTAGATTTGTTTGAAACCTTTCGCAACTAGCCTGCCTTTATAGGTAACCATGTTACTATCCATGTCAATCTTCTTCTTGAAGATCCATTTACAGCCTATAGGGATAACTCCCGGAGGCGGATCAACCAAATCCCAGACTTGGTTATCTGACATGGAGTCCATCTCGGCGCGCATAGCTTCAAGCCATCTCGCTGACTCCGGTCCACTGACCGCATCCGCATAAGTGAGGGGTTCATCATTGTTAATGATGTAGACTCCGTCATAGCGCTCAGGCTGTCGACGGATCCTACCCGATCTTCGCGGTTCCCGTGATATCTGAGCCTCAGGTTGTTCAATAACCTGTTCTACCGGCTCAGGCTCATCCAACTCTGCTTGAGCACTTTGTCCTTCCTCTGGATTCTCATCCAGTTTTATTTCTCTCCCACTGGCCTCTTGCAGAAGAAACTCCTTCTCAAGAAATATGGCCGTCCGAGCAACAAAAACCTTGTTCTCCTTGGGATCGAAGAAATAATAACCCTTAGTTTCCTTAGGGTAACCGACAAAGATACATTTGTCAGATCTGCTCTCTAGTTTCCCAGAGGCGAGCTTCTTTACATAAGCTTCGCAACCCCAGATCCTGATAAATGTCAAGCTTGGCTGTTTCCCATACCATAACTCATATGGCGTCTTGGAAACTGCCTTGGATGGCACTCGGTTTAGTACCTTTGCAGCTGTTTCCAGTGCAAAACCCCAAAAGGAGTAGGGTAGAGTAGCCTGACTCATCATAGAACGAACCATATCAAGCAGCGTTCTATTTCTCCTCTCGGACACACCATTCCATTGCGGTGTTCCTGGTGGAGTGAGCTGTGAGATAATCCCACACTCCTTTAGATAGTCAGTAAATGCATGACTTAGGTATTCACCACCTCGATCTGAGCGAAGTGCCTTGATATTACGGCCTAGCTGATTCTGTACTTCATTTTTGAACTCTTTGAACTTGTCAAAAGATTCACTTTTATGTCTCATCAGATAGACATAACCATATCTACTGAAATCATCAGTAAAGGTAATGAAGTACTGATAGCCACCTCTGGCATGTTTACTAAATGGCCCACACACATCACTGTGTATAAGGTCAAGTAAACCTGAAGCCCTTTGACCTTTGTGAGGAAAAGGTGACTTCGTCATTTTACCCATCAAACAAGCTTTGCATGTATCAATCTCCTTATAGGAGAATGATCCCAGCAGTCCATTTTCATGCAACCGCTTAATGCGTTTCTCGTTAATATGGCCTAAACGACTATGCCATAGCAAGGTGCTGTCATCAGCATACTTGGCTTTCTTAATATCAATTTGCGGTATTGAACATTCCATGTCCAACATGAATAACCCATTGTTAATTGAACCAGTTGCATAAACAATATTATCATAAGACAAAATACACTTTGAAATATTGCATTCAAAGGAAAACCCCTTCCTGACAAGAGCAGGAATGGAGATAATATTTTTAGTTATACTGGGAACAAAGTAACAACTGTTTAGTTCCAATACAAGTCCAGATGGTAAAGAAATAAAGTAGTCTCCTACAGCAACAGCAGCAACCCGTGCCCCGTTTCCAACTCGTAGGTCCACCTCATGCTGTCCCACCTGCCTTCTTCTCTTGAGTTCCTGTACATTTGAACAAATGTGAACTCCACATGCAGTGTCCAACACCCATGATACAGAAGAAGAAAACATGACCTCAGTCACGAATATACCTGAGCCAGAAGCAAAGCTTCCCCTCTTATCTCCTTGGAGCGCTTTACAGTCCTTTTTCCAGTGACCCAGCTGGCCACAGTGGAAACACCTGTATTCCTTAGACCGCTTGACCTTCTGCTTCAGAGCCTTGCTGTAACTCTTGACAGGAGCCTTGCCCTTCTTCCCCTTCTTCTTGTTCCTAGAAGGAACCATCAAGACAGAGGTTGAAGGCTTACCCTTCAGAGTCTCCTCAGTGGTCAAGAGCATATTCAGCAGCTCTGCCGGAGTACAATCGATTTTGTTCATATTAAAATTAATAATGAACGCGTCGAATGAAGGCGGGAGAGACTGCAGAATAATGTCCACAGCAAGCTCCTGGTTGATGGTATGCCCCAGTTTCTCTAGAGCCTCCTTGTGCCCAATCATCTTGAGCACGTGAGCTCCCACTGGGCTCCCTTCAGCCAGTTTGCTCTGAAAGAAGAGCTTTGTCAAATTATAGCGTTCAGTCCTCGCCTGTGCAGCATACAGCATCTTGAGGTTCGCTATCATGTCTATAGCAGACATATCCTCATGCTGACGCTGCAGCGGTGGCGTCATAGACGCTAGCATCAGGCAAGCGACATCAATGCTATCATTGACGTGCTTTTCATAGGCTTCCCGAACCGCCCTTGCGGCGTTCGGAGCGGGCTGCGGCGGTATCGCCGTCTCGAGGACATACAGTTTCCTCTCTGCCTTAAGAACGATCTTAAGGTGTCCAAACCAGTCAGAGAAGTTCGGCCCACCAAACTTCTCCCTTTCCAGTAGGGATCGCACATTGAAGTTCATGGTGTTCGTTGCTGCAGGTATCTACAACAATACAAGAACAGCAAGGTCAGTATCAATGTATAAGAATCAATCAGGACTTAAGAAAGATTCTTTTTCTCACTATTTTATCAGGCGTGAAAAATCCAGCAAAACAGCCCGAAAGAGTAGAACTCTTTTAGTGATATGGGATCCAGATTTCATACTTGGTCTCCGTGTCCCGCTCAGGCGAGATAAGATGCACAGAGAGTACAAGCACTAGTTTCTGGTAGGCAGTCACTGCCGATCGCCAACCCGTGCGATTCCCCTTCATCTGGGCAGTCCAGCAGACTGTGCCAACTGAGTTGGTACAACACAATCTCTGACTCCACAGATGGCTGCCTCCATGTGCTACCATATGCGCCACATATGTAGTCTACACGGTCAAGCTGACCCGACCTACTCCCTGGACCACCATGTGCTATGCTGAGCAACGAGAAGGGATAAATCCCTACTCTGTAACACACAGGTGTAATCCCGCACCGTCTGAAGATAGATGGACGTGCCCACTGAGTGGGTACAACACGGCTCCAACGATAATCAGAACAGTGAGGTTTCGCGTCAGAAGGCTTACGAGCTTGATATTTAAGCGTTGGATTTTAACGGTCTTTTATCTTCTTGCCTATCATGCAATTCCTATGGTGATAGCAGAAGATAATTTAATCATGCAATTCTAATATTAAGCAATAAAAGAAAGCATGAATCTTATGTGGTAAAAGCCCATAGCTCTAGTGAGACCTTAACCTAACTTAAGTCTTCACTTGCTCTTCATGGGTCTTTAGCTGCTCATCTGGCCCAAACCTGGGCCCAAGCGCCATCAGCAGCTCTGATGCGCCCACCAGGAAATTGCGCCAGGTCCTAGGGTCGAACCCTAGACCTCCCACCTGGTCCAGCCACTGCTGCAAGCGCCTCTGCCAAGTGTGCTCTGTGCTCTTGTCTAATTAAATTACAAATTTAACTATCTAGACAAGAGTGACACGCAGGTCACTTACATTTATAAATTAAAACACAGTGATGCGCAGATCACAATAATTAATTTACAATTTTTTTTTTTTAATTCAGGCACGCAGGCCCCAGCACAGCACACAAATAATATGAGCAGCCCACATAAGACTAAATAAACAAGCATATGCATCAATCAATAACCATGTGATCCATAAAAATTAAAATTTTCGAAAACCCCATAGGATCAATTTTAATTTTCCTTATTTGCCCTACAACCTTACAACGGTCCATTACTAGGGATCCACTCATCCAACCTAGTCAGATCCACTGCCCTTGCATGCACCAAGTCCTAACTGACTTGCGTCGACCATAAGGTCAACTATGCATGCGCCAGGGCTGAACGACCACACTGAGGTGTGGCAAGCGGGCGTGACCCCGGGCCTAACTCAGGTGCGTTCAGTAGTCGTCTCAATCAGACATCGGTACACACCTGTCTGCAGTCGACCTATAGCCACCATAGGCTTGCGCCAAGGTGCTATCTGGTCGACCCATTCAGGCTGTCAGATGATCTGATCAGACATGTTTGGATCTAACTTAGGGGTTGACTTCAACCCTAATAACCCGTCTAAGGGTTTTAATGCAGGCGCATCTTAGATCTACAATGAGTCGCGCAAATGATATAATTTTTGAGAAAAAACTACTACATGCGCCAACATACATGCGCAAGTAAAACATGAAATAAGTTTCAGCATGAAACATGTTATCATGATGAATTTCGCATGGTGAAGATCTAGAATACTTGGAACACATAATCAAAGCAATCATATAAATTTGCATGTAAACCTTGCGCTCTGATACCAATTGAAGGGAACCCCTTTCAAGAGGGGGGCGAAACCCTAGTTGGCGCAAACTCGATAGGCAGCGGATTCAAGAATCGAAAACATGCAATATATGATCAACCTTTAAAACATGAAAGAAGGAGATGCGATTCATACCAATGCCATTTAAAGATGGCGCCTTGGAAGATAGAAAGCAACGAAGATTTCCTCCTTAGGACGCGCACACAAGATGAGGATGCGCTTACTCCCTACGGAATATCTTGTGCTAGCAAGATTCCTAGGTGTCTTTGATCGCGTGAGAAGGGAAGAAGATCGCCTTTCCTTGCTTGATTCTCGAGTCTCCAAGACGTGAAAAAGAAGTCTCTTACGAGAGAGAGCGACGAGAATTAGAGGTTTAGGCAACAAGAGATGCGCTCCATGTAAACATGGGGGGCGTGGTTGCTAAAAATAGCCAACCTCTCTTACATGCGATCATGTGTTCATGCCCTCATGAACCAATCGCATTTTCCTCATTACTTTGAACCAAGCGCTCACATCTAGAGCCGGTTCAATTCGGTCTGGTCTATAAACCAAATAACCCAAGCAATTAGTCCAGATCACATTAAAACCCCTAAGGTGCTTGATCTGACCGTCGATCTCTTGATGCTTCTGATCTGACCGATCTAGCATCCGTTCTCTCGATCGAAGCTTACCGATCTCAAGCCCTAATCAATCAAACATGATCAGACCAGATCTCACTTACAATCAGAGATTAAATCCCTTTAAACTGAACCCGAACAATTCAGTCCACACGATCTGACTTAAGTAAGCCATATCATCAAATTGTGCGACCCTGAGGGTTTCCTTTAAGCGTCGGTAACGATAACTCACGTTATCACGACCAGTGAGAGGTATCTAGCAACACATCACTGTCTCCCGATATAAAGGAAAGAGTCTTCCAAGACTACACCCAAAAACAGCACAAGTGTGAATCAATTCACAAGGCATGCATATTTCCTTTGCCACTGGATGTTCTTATTGGACAAGCCTGTCAAGCTCGTAACTCCAATATGATGAGCATGATTAGATCAGATGAACACTGTCACCTGGGTATGGCCATACACTTTTCTCAATCATCTCATCTAGGGGGCCCCTTTAGAACATCACACTCCTTAAACAAGGAGACGGCAATCCTTTGTCTATCTCTAATGCTCTAACCTGACTCAAGCTCACCATCCAAGATAGTCTATAATCATTATGTTTCAAACGATATTGAACTATCTCAAAACAATGACAATCATCATTTAGAAAACACAAGTGATCTCAAGTCAGAGGAAATGTGCCACTTGTCATAATCAAGGAATATTCACATTGTGACAAACAATTGAACATTCTAGTAGGGTCTGTCCAGTACATCCCATGTACCCATGAGTCTACATCTTATTCCATGCTCGAAGCATCCTATAAGATTAGAACACATATTAGTCTTAACCATATCAAGGCTGTCTCATGTTCACCAAGATACATCGACTAAGGACTTAATAGCATGTCAGCCCAGCTGAACAGCTTTGAGACATTATTCAGAAGAACATATATTGCAGCAGACAATGTAGCTAACTGAATAACAACCATGCCTTTATAAACATAAGAGTTTATTACATGATACTGATACATTCCCACAGGCCTCAAACATTAGCCTTAAGGGCATACCCCAACAAATGTTCCATTTACTGAAGTTTTTACTCAAATGCCAACTTATGCAAAATTTTTGAGAGAGATTTTGTCTAATAAGAGAAAGATTGATGATCATGGTACTGTAGCACTTACTGAGGAATGTAGTGCTATCATATAGAATAAATTGCCACCTAAGCTAAAGGATCCAGGTAGTTTTTCTGTACCTTGTTCTATTGGAGATATGGCTTTTGACCGAGCCTTATGTGACCTCGGTGTAAGTGTTAGTCTAATACCTTATTCTCTTTACAGGAAACTGGATGTTGGAGAGCTCAAACCACCTCAATGACTTTGCAACTCGCTGACTCATCAATAAAGCATCCGGTTGGTATATTAGAAAATATTCCTGTACAAATTGGTAAGTTTTTCATACCTGCTGATTTTATAGTTTTAGAGATGGAAGAAAATTTGAAAAATCCTATTATACTTGGTAGACCTTTCTTGGCTACATCGGGAGCACTCATTGATGTAAGAAAGGGAAAATTGACTTTTGATATTTGTGGTGATATAATTGAATTTGATTTGACTGATTCTTTAAAAAAGGCATCACACTCAGGGACATGTTGTAGCATAGAAACAATTAATGATGATATTGCTTGTGACATGCATAGTTTATTTGATGAACCTTCTGATTTTGAAACTGATACATCTTCTGAGTGTGCTAATAAAGAATCTCAGGAAAGAGCAGCGAAGAAGAAGAGGAAGAGACGAAGGAGGAGACGAAAATCAAAGTTGCTTGAGAAAGGAAAAAAGCTCAGAAGTAAATTTAGACATTGTTTTAAGTCTGAGCCTTATGTTCTTGAGAACCCTGAATGAGACATAGAGAAATCAGGATGGCGACCAAACACACAAGCACGATCCAATCTGAGTGTTGAACGGTCAAGCTAATGACCAAAAATTAGCGCTTCTTGGGAGGCACCCAAGCACTTTTACTCTAGTTTTTTTTGTTTTTGTTGTTTTTTTTACTTAGCACTAATTTTTCTTTTCTTTTTGTAGGTGAAAATTAATTTTGTCAAAAAAAAAAAACTTTGCACAGACTCATAGACCTCTGTGAGTATTTTCTTCCTACTGATTTGCATTCCATCCTTTGTATTTTTCTGATAATCCATGTGTTCAAATGGAAGATGAATACTTCAAACTTCTTGTGCTCACATGCCACGGATCCTCGCCTTTTGATTTTATTGATAGATATTTTGATTTGGTTGTGTTGACATAATATGATGATGATGTGTAGAAGGATTTTTCTGAAAATACTACAAACACCATGCCAAAATTTTTAATCTATTATCATGCATATCAATTTTTGGAAATTGGAAATAGATTTTATATGTTGAATTTATTTCTCTGATATAATTTATTTGTTGGAAATTTTTCATTAGTTGATGCATGAAATTCTAGGTAAATGCATTGTTTAGTGAATGCAATCTTGAAGTGAAATAATTCTTTTGAATAAAATGAGCATATTTGCACATGTTATTGAGTTGATATCAAGTGATTAATCTAGTTAATCTTTATAATCTTTTATGTTATTTGTTGGGAAAAAGAAATCCAAATCCATGAGAAAGAATGACTCCCCTACTTGGCACTGTATAAAATTAACAGTGGGACCTAAAGACATGGGTTGAAGTCCACAAAAAGAAAAAGAATAACTCCTCTTCATGGCATTGTGTTCACAATGGTACCTAAGACAATAGTTGAAGTTCATTGCAAAAGTGTGTATCTATGTTGATGCATGCCAAGAGAGAGTTCCTTTGACATTGACTCCTCTGTCTCAAGAAAATTCTTTCTACCTATGAGATATGAGTTCTATTATGTGTGGTTATGTGACCAACATACTCTAAATTCGTCATCGGAAAAAGGGTGGTAATCGATTTAGAGAATGTCAAGGGCAAAAAAAAATGAGTGGAAAAAGATTTGGAAATCCTATTCCTGTAAACAAAAACATATTGGATGAAAATCTCAAAAACAAGATTAATTCATGAGGTTGAAATTCTATTACTATGCATATTGCAAAATTTTATTCGATTGAACTTTTGAGTCTTAAAGATTAATTTCAAAAGATGATGTATTTACTTGAAAATTTTGTGTGGGATTATATTTTCTATGGTTGATTATATTTTAGAAATTTATTCGTCATGTGAAAATTTATTTTTTTGGTATTGATTTCTTTATTTGCTTGAGGACAAGCAAAGTTTGAGCGTTATGTGTTTGATGACTCTAAATTTCGTAGTGTTTTTCATACTTATTTGGTAGTCTTTTGATACATAATCTTACTCTTTTGCTTTGTTTTTATACTTTTTTTACCAAATGCTTTGGAATCTACACCATCTTTGGTTTTTGATCAATTTCAGGTAAAAAGGCACTATTTTGAGGCATTTTCGAGCAAAATCAAATACATGGAAGAGTTACCATCATCAAGAGGAGTCCACATAACAAATTTCACACAAATCAGAGCAAAAGACCAAAATACGGCAGTGCCGTAATATATATTACGGTACCATATTATGGTACAATACCGTAATATCAGAGCACCTGCCGTATTTTGGTGGATTTTCAAATCAGAGAATTGTCTTGATTTTATGGCACCGCCATAAAGCATTACACTGCCATAATTTGGATCGCTTCAGAACAGACACACTTGCTGAAATTACGGCATTGCCATAAACCATTCCACGTGCCGTATTTCCTAGGTGATTCATACTAGAGAACTAGTCCGATTTTACAGCACGATTGAGAAGAATTTTACGGGCCGTAATTTTGACACAGGGTTCACAGAACCAAAATAAGGCACTGCCGTAAAATATTTTACGGCCGTAATTTCCTTTCAAAAATGCTATTTTTACGGACCCGATACTTGCGCGGACCATATCTTTTGATCCAGATCTCCAAATTGAGATCCGAAAGATGCTGCAGGCTCGTGTTTAGGAGGAGAAGACACACAAATTAAATGGACGAATTTTTATCCAGTATTTAGGGAGCAATTGATAGAGGGGTGGAATTGCTAGGGTTCATCAGTTCTCAGCCTACAGACCACCTCCGGCCACGAACTTTGACAGAGAGCTTTGCCTGGTGAAGGAGAACGTGCATCTGAAGTTTCAAAGCAAAAAGATTACGATTGGAGGAGAAATCAATGAAACAGTGGTGACAGTGCTGTTCTAGGCAATTATGGTGCTGTAATTTTATTACAGCACTATTTTGTAACTCTTCTCATCTTCTTTTCGATTCCTATTCATACAAAAACATGTTTTGTTGTTATTCCTTCATCATGGTAGCTTAATCTTTCTTTGGGACATGGGGGTGTAATCTCTTTGTTTCTTAATGACTAGAAAACCCTAATTTTGCCAAACTAATTTTATTGTGATAATTTTACTTTTGTGATTAATTGCTCTTTAATTCTCCTTAGTTTCATAAATATTAGCAAGTTTTAGAATTTTGCAAAATCGACTGAGAAGTTGATTGCTTGAATTTCGGAACCCTAGGAATTATCGTAAGAGATTAGGTTGTTCTTCGAATTCTAATTTTTAGAGAAATTTAATGCCTTGTTGATTTTATGATTCTTTAAATTGAGTTAATATTTTAGAGTTGATTTGATGCTGCAAGAGATTGAGTATCGAGTCGTCAGAGAACCTTGAGTAAAACTTGTGTTCAGACTCTAATGCATGAGAGTGATCTTGAGTTTCCATTTGAGATTGTCAACTTTAGATTCGGATGCACAAGAGTGATCCTTGAGTTCTTAGTTGATGGTTTACCTATTTTCAACATTGAATAGGTCTTGCATGAGAGTGAAGATCGGTTCTTTATACGACTGTTTGCGCGAGAGCGAAACAATTTATTTATGAGGTAAACTATACCTTTATCATGATAAAATTAGATTGGCAGACACTTATCTTAATCTAGCCATTAGAAATTCAAGTAGATGAACCCCTAGTCCCGATCCCTTCTCTGATATTTTCTTTGTGTTCTTTTTGATAGTTTGATTCACCATTTTCCGATTGCCTAGCTAGCGAGAAATCAATTATTCAGTACTTAGCAACAAGGTCTCTGTGGTTCGATATCTATTTTATTACTTCGAGTATCCGTGCACTTGTGGACATAACAATATCTGATTGGACAAAGTGTGTCACCACTTTGTTTTCATCCAATCTCATGGTCATGACTAGATCAGACTTTCACCTGGGTATGGCCATACACTTTCAGTATTGCAACCATAGGGGGGGGGGCCATGGATATCAAGCTTCCCGTAGGAAGGGGCAAATCCTATGTTTGTCCATTGATCTTCTCATATGGGTCGTGACATACCCAATGACAACAATTATGCTCTCCCAACTATGGTGAGGTGTTAGGTTGTATCAAAGCATGTCCCTAACCATATAGAAGAGTCAATGAGCACAAGTCAAGGGATCAATGCATCTCCTGTCACTTGTGAGCTTTACTCATGACACCAAGTTAGAGCCTCACAATGGGTCAGTCCAGTATATCCACCACTGATATACCAATATCTGTGCGTTAGCACCTCGTGCCTAACCAGCTCATATACTAGTCTCACATGTACCAGAGCTGTCCCTTATCCACTCAGGTACTTGACTGGGGACACACCGTTTGAGCACAGATACAATCTGTCTCTAGGGACATTATTATCCATGTACATAATCGCATATGTAAACATAGCATAATAACGACAATGCCAGAATGATATATTAAATATCAATGTCAAGTAGTACAAGATGGACCAACAACAGGTCGAAGGACATATACACCAACAAGTTACTTATATGGCATTAAGTCCTCCACATTGACGGTACGATGGATCCCAATTGCTGGCGGTAGGTCTAATGTGTTGGCATTATCATTAACCTTCTTCAAGATGTGAAATGGACCCATGCCCCTTGCTTGTAATTTTTGGTTGGCACCTTCTTGCCTCTCCTTGCAGTTCCTAAAAATAACCAAATCACCTTCTTTTAAGTTCATGGAATGTTGATGAGCATTAGCAGGTAGTTCATATTTAAGAGTATTCTTGGCTATATGATCTTTAACTTCATTGTGAATCTTAACAAAATGTTGTGCAAATGATAAAGCCAAATGGTTTTGCTTGAAGGGTGATGGTAATAGAGCTAAGTCAATTGGTTTGCGGGGTTAATACCCAAGGTTGATTTGGAAGGGACTAGCACCGATGGTTCTATTAATTGTGCTATTAAAAGCAAACTCAGCCGTGGGTAAAACTTTATCCTAATTTCCTGGGTGTTCCCCTACCAAACATCTCAAGATATTACCTAAGGATCAGTTCACCACCTCAGTTTGCCCATCAGATTTGGGGTGGTATGCGGTAGAGATGTTATGCTTGGTACCCAATAGTTTCCATAAAGTTAACCAAAAGTGTCCCACAAACTTGACATTACGATCGGATACAATAGTACGGGCCAGCCCATGTAAACGTACCACCTCTTTAAAAAATAATCTAGCTACATGAGAAGCATATGTAGATTTGTTACAAGGAATGAAGTGCGCCATTTTGGAAAATCTATCAACCACAACAAAGATAGAGTCATAATGAGCACTAGTTCATGGGAGTCCAACCACAAACTCCATACTTAAGTCATGCCAAGGTTCTTCGGGTATGGGTAGAGGCATATAAAAACCGGTATTGTGTTTTCGAGATTTAGCCACTTGACATGTTTCACAATGTCCCACAATTTTAGTACATCCTTGTTTATAGATGGCCAAAAGAATCATTCTTCCACTAAGGCCTATTGTGTCCCGCCGTCCCTCCTCCATGCAATTCCTAAACCAAGAAATCCCTTAATGAGGTACGGGGAATGTTGTGTCTGCAAGTGCACAGATACTCGAAGTAATAAAAAGATATCGAACAACAGAGACCTCATTTGTCAAGTACTGAATAATCGATTTCTCACTAGCTAGGCAATCAAAAATGACGAAGGTCAGTGATCGGAACTACACAAAAAAGTCAGAGAGAAATTGGGACTAGGGTTTCATCCACCTTAATTTCAATGACTATATCTAAATAAGAGGTCGTCAGTCTAATTTTATTATGATAAAGACATAATTTACTTAGTAAAGAAATCATCTTGCTTTCGAGCAGATAATTTATAAAGAACCAATCCTTACTTTCGCAAAGGATCTATTCAATGCTAAAGATAAGTAAATCACTAACAAAGAACTCAAAGATCACTTTTGTGCATCCAAATCGTAAGTCAATTGTCTCAAGTGAAAACTACAAACTTTCATAGTATAATTTTCACAGGTTCTACTTAAGGTTCTCTACTGATCCGATACTTGATTTCTGATGACACCGAAATTTATAGTAAATTTCATGCCATTTTATATATCTTTTTGTGCCATATTTATGATCTTTTGCTGGTTTTTAAGCCATTTTTGTTAAATATTGCGGAATCTACACTATTTCTTATTTTTCATGATTTTTAGGTAAAAAGTGCCATATTTTGATGGATTTTTAAGGATTTGAGCGCATGAATGGATTCCAGACGTCGAAACAAAGCCACCCGCCAATTTTCATGCAAATCGGAGCAAGTTTGAAAAATACACCCTTGCCATAATGAAAATTACGGGTGTAATTTTGGCCCAGAAATCCATAGAAGAAAATATGGCACTGCCGTAATATTTTTCACGGGCCATAATTTTGTCCCAGTATTCATAGAACCAAATTACGGCACTGCCGTAATGAAAATTACGGCCGTAATTACTACCTGGACACGCGAGTTTTTCGGGCCCGATTCTTGCGCGGATGATATCTTGAGATTTAGGGCACCAAATTGAGAACTGAAAGAAGCGGTAGACTCGTCTCAATGAGGAGAAGATAAAGAGAGCAAAAGCCCCAATTTTTATGGACAATTAGGGGAGCAATCAATGGAGGCATCCTTAGGGTTCGACCTCACACCGAGAGGCGTGGAGGTCACCTCAGGCCGTGAATTTTACACTGAAGCTTCGCCTGGAGGAGGGGAGGACATCACAGAAGTTTCAGAGTGAAAGGATCTCGATTGGAGGAGAAATCAATGAAAGAAGGGTCATGGGCACTCTTCACAATGAGTTTTCAACCAAAATTACTACTGTAATTTTCATTACAGCCGTGTTGTAACATTATTTCTCCTTCTTCTTTGATTTTTGACGCTTTGATACTATGGTTTATTGTATTTCCTCTTCCATGCTTGCTTAAACATATTTTGGGACATGGGGGAGTAATTTCCCTTGATTTTATAAGACTAGATGACTTATACTTCGTCAAGATAGTTTTATCATGATAATTCTACTTTTGTGATGACTTGTCTTTAATACTCCATAGTTTCATATTATCTTCATGTGTTAGAATTTTGTGAAATAGATTGAAAGGTTGATTGTGAAATTTGGAACTCTAAAAATCATTGAGTTTGGAACTTATCGTAAGAAATTAGGTTTGTTCTTTGAATTCTTATTTTTAGTGATTTTATTGCCATGTTGATAAATTGAATCTAGGATGAGTTATTGTGTTAGACTTGATTTGATCTTGCATGAAATTGAGGATCGAGTCGTCGGAGAACCTTAAGTAGAACTTGTGTTGAGACTCAGATGCACGAAAGTGATCCTTGAGATTCCACTTGAGATAATCAACTTAGAATTCAGTTGCACGAAAGTGATCCTTGAGTTCTTTGTTGATGGTTTACTTATTTTCAGCATTGGGATAGATCTTGCGCGAAAGCGAGGTTTAGTCCCTACATGATTGTCTGCACGAAAGTGAGACAATACCTTTATCAAGTAAATTACATTTTTATCATGATGAAATTAGACTGACGACCTTTTATTTAAATCTAGTCATTGGAATTAAGGAGGATGAAACCCTAGTCCTAATGTTTCTCTCTGATTATCTCTTTAACATATTCTCTGCATAGTTACTTCTATCAAATTCGGTTCGCTTAATTAGTGGGAAAATAATTATTTGGTACTTAACACATAAGGTCTCAGTGGTTCGATATCTTTCTTTATTACTTCGAGTATCCGTGCACTTGCGGATTACAACAAGTTTTTGGCGCCGTTGCCGGGGACCTTAGTTTTGTTAATATCAAAATAGTTGTTAGTATTGCTAGACTAAGTTTTATTTGTTTTAGATTTAACTTTGTTTATTGTTTTTGCAGGTTTTGGATTTTCACAAGCTGTGACAGAACTATGATTCCTGAAATTTGTGAATTTACTTGTGTTTTATATTTTCTATTTGTTATATATTCTGAAAAAAAAATTTAAAAAAATTTACTTTTGATTGATTGGTGTTGGATAATCTTTCTGTTCTTGATAGATTGAAGATATGTCTTTTAATCACTACTTGTGGGCAACTGAAAGTGGTGAGGTATACATGCCACAAGGTAAGTATGAAGATGATTCCTTGTGCACTCTTGCAGAAAAATTAAATTCTTATATGCACCCTGTTAGGACATCTTATTCTCCTGTTAGATGTGATATTTGTGGTTGTTTAGATCATTCTACTTCTGATTGCCATATTTTAATGCCCCAAAATTCCAATTCATCATGGTATCAAGATGATCATTATGATTCTAGATGGGAAAATTAAACTTCTTTTCATAATGACAGCTCAAATCATGTTTCTGAACCATACTTTGAGGATACTGAAAAATCTAACTTAGATATAATGTTTGAAAATTTCATGTGAAATCAGAGCCAAATCATGACAAATCAAAGTAAGAATATTGAAGATCTTAAAGGGATAGTCAGACATCTTGCTTCTCAAGTAGAATCTATATCTGCTAATACTGAAATGTTAGAAGCCCAGTTAGCACAACAAGCTTGTTCATTTGAGTTTGATTTGGAAACTGAATAAATTGATTTAGAAAATTCCCCCTCCGATTATGATTGTTTTGAAATTGAGCCTTATGTGAACTTTAATGAATCTCACTCTGATTTTGATGATTGTAAAATTGATCCATCTGATAATTTAGTTGTGGAAAATTTTGAGAAAATTCAATTTGAAATATCACATTTTGATTCTAATGATAATTATGAAATTGATTCTTTTGATGATATATTATTTGTGGTTAAATCTGATGAAAGATATGAGGGGACTGATTTAGAAAAATCTTACACTGATTTTGTTGGTAGTTTTGAAATTGATTAATTATTTGATGATGAGCATGAAGAACTTAAAAAGGATTTGAATATTTTGAACATTGATGAATCTCACTCTGATGTTTTGCCCATGTCTATTGTTCACTCTTCTGATTTATTAGAAAAATTATGCTTTATTGAAGAATCTAATGTGAGACAGAAAGACTATTTTGATGACCCAATATTTGAATCTTTTGTTCTAAGTCCTAATTCCGTTGCAATTGAAAAATATAATTTTCAAGAAAGGACTTAAGATTTTGCTTTCTGATAAATATAGGAAGATTATTGAATATCCTTTGATCGGAATTGAAAATATTGATTTTGATTTCCGCATATTTAAGAAAGCCACATTGATTGTGATTTATTTAAAATTTTTGATATTTGAATTAGTGGCTAAACTTTTTGGACAGCGGAAAAGGAAAAAATTGCATGCTATTTACTTTGATACAGATTCACCTACTTCACCATGATATTTGATTTTTGGTCAAGCTATAGACCTAAAATTAGCGCTTCTTGGGAGGCAACCCAAGCATTATCACTTAGCTTAGTTTCTTTTATTTTAGTTTATCTTTAGGATTAATTTTTCTTTTTCTTTTTGTAGGAAAGTAAAATTTTGTGCAAAATACGGCACTGCCGTAATCTGCTTTGCAGTGTCATAATCTTGATCTGATTTCATCAGAGAGTTTTTAGCATTTTATGGCGGTACCGTATTAGTTTTTACAGTACCGTATTTTAGAGTATTTTTGATCCTAGACTTTTGCAAACATTACGGCACTGCCATAATTTTTTTACGCCCGTAATTTCATCTCTGCAGTCTGCTTATCTGATTAGGTGTTTTCTCGCTGCGATTTTAAGAAAATAGGTTGGGAAAAATTTTGATCTTTAGCACCATCACGAAGTACTCATCTTTGTCTATCATCTGGATATTTTTGCTGAATTTTAAAGTCCATGGATCAAACAAAAACACACAGCATCTTTTCAATTCTGATTAATTTCTGCAACAGTTTTCTTTTGACTAATCTGATTAGCGTTTTTGCTGCAAGTTTTTAAGATGCTTTAATAACTTGAAACCCTGATTTTTCACCAGGAATATGAAGTTCACATTTTATTCTATCTTGAGGATTAGTTGTTTTCATGAAAATATTTTCTGACAATTTCAAAACACATAGCAACTTTTTGATTCTGATTAACTTCTATGCAGTTTTTAGTTTTGTAATCTGATTAGCCTTCTTTCTGTTGATACCCTAAATTCCTAAAAGATTTTGATCTTTATTTTTCATATGCCCGGAAAGAACAAGTTTCATTCTATGACATGGTTCTGTCCATTTTCTTTTTGGATCATTAAATCTTATTTTTGGGTATGACTACTTTTCATAAAAAATTCACTGGCTGCTCTACTTGCTTTCTATATGTTATAACTATTTTTGCCTCCAGATCCAGAAATATTCAAGAGCAACTGTCTTCTACCTCTAGCTACCACTACATCTGCCTCTGACATCACTGTTTCCAGCCGTCGACACTAGATTATGCCATCAGCAGACTCTTACTTCTTCTACTGCCTCTATTTCCATTTATTTGATTTATTTATGCAGCAGACTCTTCATTAGAGACTGATTTTTTTATCTGTGCAGCATTATTTCTAGCACCCACCTGCCGACGATCTCACCTCCAGGACTGTATTCTCTAGCAGGCCACTAGAGATTACTCACTCTACTGTCAGCACCATCACCATCATAGCTAGCAGTTTTTCAGCTAACCTCTGTTCCACCTCTGCTTCTCCCCTACATCAGCTCTTTCCACTAGGACTGATGTAGCAACTAGTAGGTGAGGGGGTCCTTAAGCCGTACTCTAGGGTTTACACAATACTCAATAAAATGGGACAGGGTCGTGAGACGAGGGAAGAGAACGACAGGCAATCTGGTAGAAAGCACGACGAAACAGCGACGAGTTCGATTAGGACAACACGAATGCGAATGAAGCGAACGACACCCAACTAAATAATACAGCGCACTAACCTCGTAGCAAATTTAGCAAATTTCTGCAGCTCTCTTAGCGCATTTTAAGCTTAGCTAGCGTTGGGGGACTGCGGCTTTGCGGGGTTCAGCTCGCGCGTATACGCAGCTGAAACAAACCAAGGACAAGAGATATCACGCCTCCGATGAACGGACAACCATGGGTGAAGAAGAAAGGAGAAAGCCAACTCGGTATCAAAGCAAGCAAATAGAAAAAACAGGCGAACCTGACCCACTGGAGGGTGGGATTTATTTCTTATAAAGCTGGAAACCAAGCTGAGTCGAGACACCGGTCGCCGACTCTTACAACTCCAAAGGTGAAGCAACTTCACCTTCCACACAAGCTGGAAGCTCACTCTAGCTCACCAGGAGATCCCTATCACTAAGAGAACTACTCAACACTTAGCCCTACCTCCTCTTTTATAGAATAAGAGGGGAGGGAACAAACAAAATACACAAGAGACACTCTACTTTAACCACCTACCAACTCTTGCAGGCCACAAAAGTGGTCAAGCTACAACTACAAGACGAAAATTAACAAACTAGTATCTAATATTCTTCGAAGCTGGTAGCACGATCCTGCATCTTCGTACGGGGGCAGTTTAGACGCGCTCCGAGCACACGGTGACAAAACAGCAGAACTTCGATGTTGTGGGCTGGGTCACCACCGTTGCGGCTCGGTCTTCGGCTGTGTTGCTAATCAGATTACGCGGCCCACTTGGAGTTGGATCTTTAGGGGGTTGGCTCATGGTGCCCATGGGCTGCGCCACTTCGGTATGGATGGAAAGAGGGCTAATGACTCCCAAGAAACGGTCCTGGGGCTTACTTTGGCATTGGGATCGCCGGATTTCCACCTTGTTGGGCTCATTTGGGTCGTCATGGGGTGGAGCAATATGATAGGGAGGGCGGTGCACATCGAAGTGGGGTCGTCGGGGCTGCAATGCATCTCCAGGGGCGAACACGGCCTGGCCGTGATGGTGAGCACGGCCGTGTTCGGAGTGGGCGAAGTCTACAGAATTGGGCACGGCTTGCCCATGACTAGGAGCACGCCCGTGTTCGGTGTGGCCGAAATCCACAGAGCCGGGCAAGGCTTGCCCGTGACCAGGAGCATGCCCGTGTTCGGTTAGTCTAAAATCCATAGAGCCGGGCACGGCTTTCCCGTGACTAGGAGCACGGCCGTGATGGGAGTTGCTGAAATCCACAGAACCGGGCACGGCTTGCCCGTGACCAGGAGCACGCCCATGTTCGGCATTCGCATCTGTAGGCGACCATGTCACGGCCATGACGGGGTGCACGGCCTGGCCGTGTTGGGGTCTGGGGAACTCTGACTGAAGCGTAAATTCTGGGGAAAATTCCTGGGGCCCTGGGGAGTCTCCCCAAGTGTCTTTTGGAGGGGTTGGGCCATCCTCAAGTATGTTCACAGGCCCGTTTTCTCCTACATTAGCTTCCGCAGCATGATCTGATGGGTTCTCCTCCGGAGAACTATGAGGTAGCGGGTCGTCGGTATCAAATGGGCCCTCCAAAGGGCTGTGGAATGGGAGGAGGTCCGCCACATTGAAGACGGGGTGGATCCCCATGTCCTCGGGCAAGTCCAGAACATAGGTGTTGGAGCCGATCCACCGCACCACTGCGTGAGGTCCCATGTAACGTGGCTGAAGCTTAAAATGCGCTCGGTTGGATACACGCTCGGGTTGGATACGCACCCTCACCAGCTCACCTACAGAGAAATGACGTGGCCTACGATGCTCGTTGGCCTTCATTGCATTATGAATGTTGCCCGAAAAGATACGATGCCGGACCTCATCATGCAGACTAGCAATATGTTGGGCAAAGGAATATGCTTGCGGGGAGAGATGAGACTCCATGGGAAGGTCATGCAAGTCTGTAGGTTTACGCGGTTGATGGCCCGAAATGATCTGGAAGGGATTAAGACCTGTAGACCTATTAGAAGCACTATTGTACGCGAACTCGACCATGGGTAGGATGGAATCCCATGACCTCGGATGGTCCCCGATGAGACAACGGAGAAGATTGCCCAAACTACAGTTAACGACCTCGGTTTGCCCATCGGTTTGGGGATGATAGGCTGTGGAGAATTTTAGAGTGGTGCCCAAGAGGGCTCACAGTGAGCGCCAGAAGTGGCTCACAAAACGCGTGTCATGGTCGGACACGATGGTGAAGGGAAGGCCATGGAGACGCACAATCTCTCGGACAAAAAGATGTGCAACGTGAGAAGCGTCCGCTATGCGCGAACAAGGGATAAAATGGGCCATCTTCGAAAACCAATCAACAACGACGTAGATCGAATCAAAGCGGGAGGCGGTCCGAGGCAACCCAAGGACAAAGTGCATGCTCAGGTCACGCCACGGGCCGCTGGCCACTGGCAAAGGGTGTAGAGACCCGTGTTTGAAGGGTAGGCCTTGGACAACTGACACGTACCACAATGACGCACAATGCGCTCAACAACCTTACGGAGGGAAGGCCAAAAGAGGCGTTCCTCCGCCATCTCAAGGGTCTTGTCGCGGCCATGATGGCCAGCGACACCACCCACATGAAGCTCGAGCAAAAGATGATCTCGAAGCGAAGAACGGGGAATGCACAAATGATTCCCCAAGATGAGGTAACCCTCGCAATTGGTAGGGGGAGTCGGGGTCACTAGACTCGGTGAAAGCGGTGTATATGGCACCAAAATCAGAGCAAGTTGTGTACTCCTCTTTAACATGGTCAAAGGTATTGACGCGAGTGCGCATCACGCATAAGAGGGTCCGGACGCGACTCAAGGCATCCGGGACAATGTTCTCCTTACCCGCCTTGTGATTGATCACGAAGGAATACTGTTGTAGGTACTCGACCCACTTAGCATGGCGGGCGCCCAACTTCTTTTGGGCATTAAGGAAGGAGAGGGCCTGATGGTTGCTATACAACATGAATTCGCGGTGGAGGAGGTAATGCCTGCACTGCCGGAGGGACTGAATGATCGCGAAGAACTCCTTGTCATACATGGAGTAACGCTGTCCGACCACATTAAGTTTTTCACTAAACAAAGCCACGGGATGACCTTCTTGACTAAGGGACCCACCGATGCCGGACGCGGAGGCATCGCATGCTACCTCGAAGACTTTCGAGAAATCGGCGAGGCACAAGACAGGAGCAGTGGTCAGAGCGTCATTAAGCGCGTCAAAAGCTCGTTGAGCAGCAGGGGTCCACTCAAAGTCATCCTTAGAGAGACGCTAGGTTAAGGGGGTGGCAACTGTGTTGAACCCACGGATGAACCTGTGGTAAAATCCCGCAAGACCCAAGAAACTGCGGACCTCAGTCACAGTGCGAGGCTCGGGCCAATGCCGGATGGCCTCAACCTTCGCAGGGTCAACGGACAGACCTTGGTCAGACACAATGTATCCAAGGAAATATACGCTGTTGATCAGGAAGGCGCTCTTCTTCGTGTTAAGGAAGAGGCGCTCCTTGCGCAGGAGGTCAAAAGTGGAGCGAAGATGCTCCAAGTGTTCATCGCGGGTCCGACTAAAGATCAGAATGTCGTCGAAGTAGATGTTGTGCTCCGCAAGTGCACGGATACTCGAAGTAATATTTAAGATATCAAACCACAGGGACTTCATTGTTAAGTACAGACTAATTGAGTTTTCACTAGCTAAGCAAATCGAGAATTGTGTAAATAGTAATTGAATTGTAATTGAAGTAAATCAGAATGAGAGAATCGGGACTAGGGGTTCATTCTTCTTAATATTCATGACTAAATACAATTAAAGATTCATCAATTTATCTTTGTTACGGTTAAGATAAAATTCACTTGATAATCAAACTAACTCACTCTCGTGCAGTTAGCTTACAAAGAACGATCCTCACTCTCATGCAAGATCAATTCAATGCTAAATATAAGTGGATTTTAGCTAAAGTGATTAAGAATCACTCTCGTGCATTCTACCTCAATACCATGATCTCAAGCAAAACTAAGCACTCTCGCACTTTAGTTTCACAGGTTTTAATCAAAGCTTTCTAACAATCTAATATCTATCTCTAGAATGTTATGATATCTGAAACAACAATAAATTCTAGGTCATAACATTAACAAGAAATAAGCTTCTAAAATCTAAGGGTAAGAACACAACCAATCTCTTGCGATGAGTTCTTATTATAAATTCTAGGGTTCCAAGTTCTATGATATCATCTTCTCAGTCCATAGCATGAAACTCTAAAACATGTTAATGCATGATGCTAAAAATGATTGAAGGCATAATTCACTTGAGTAAAATAACCATAGCAAAGATATATTGATGTGAAAAAAGTTATCTTGTCATTGAAATAACAAGAGAATAACACCCCCATGTCCCAAGAGGAGTTTAAGCAAGCATGGTGAAGAAGTTACAATATTCCATGGTTTCAGAGGATAAAGGAAAAGAAGAGTTTAGAAAATACAGCACGGCTGTGAAATATTTCACAGCCGTATTTTGGAAGTTGAGACAATGAACAGTGTCGACGCCTCTTCTTTCTTTGATTTCTCTTCCAATTGACATCCTTTCGTTCTAAAACTTCTGGTACGTTGTCTCCTCCTCCAGGCGAAGCTTCAGTATGCATTTCGCTATCTAAGATGGTCTGGATTCGTCGTGATGGCGTAACCCTTGGCGGCAGCGTGAATTGTGATTTCTCTCTATCGATTGTATGAAAATTAGGGCTTTTGGTGTTGTCCTCTTCCTCTTGTTGGTTGCCTCCTTAT
This sequence comes from Costus lasius, assembly GCA_027563935.2. NCBI lineage: Eukaryota > Viridiplantae > Streptophyta > Magnoliopsida > Zingiberales > Costaceae > Costus > Costus lasius. The sequence continues at coordinate 67,696,878 of CM050448.1, read as the reverse complement.
TGCTTCTTACAGCATCGAATTTAAAGGTCTGGTCCACTCGCAATCGTCTCCGCAAAAATCGGGCGTTGAAATTGACCTAGGAGTTTGACACGTCCCGCAAGTGCACGGTTATGTCGAAATAATATAAAAGATATCGAATCCCACCGGGAACAAGGTTGAATACTAGAAAATCTGAGTCCTAGGCGAATCAAAATTGGGTTTTGAAGACAGAAATCGAAAACAAGCAATTGCAACTATGTCAGTAAAGGGTAAATATGAGAGAGATATCAGGGCTATGGTTTCCACCGCAATGATAATCTTAATCGCACAAGAAAGATATTAATTATTTGGTTTATTGGTTTTGAATAAGGAGTCTAGCCTTAGGGTACAAGGTGCCCTCTCTCGAGTGTACACCCAGTGTTCGTCTAAGACCGACCTCCTGCTCTCGCGGTGGATCATTCTAAGACCAACCCAATGGGTTCTATGGAAAACTGTGAAATCCTCGAGCGAAGACCAAGCACTCTCGTGTCGAGGTCTCGCAAGTTTTACTAAGAGATTCGACCCTTACGATCCTTCTCTCGATATGAATCGTAACGGCTAACACGTGAAAATACTCGGCCAAGGTAAAATCATGAAATAAATACGTCAAAGTAAAATATACTCACAATTCATTCCAAATAACAAAAATAGATACAAAGTTTGCGATCAAAATCATCAAAGGGCTTCAACCAAGCCCCGAAATAGGGTTTACGCTACAATCATCATTGTTATGCTCAAAATCTCTCTTTTAATGAAAGGGAAAGTACAAGGAAATGAATCTAAGAGGAAGGAGATGATGAACCGAAGGAATCCTGAAGAAATCATGATGATCTTGTGTCTCAATCTCCGAAAATCTCCAAAAATTGCTTCGTCGCCGTGTTCTTCCACCCTGGGCCACTTCCTTGCGTGATTCCTTGATAATTAGGGCAAGAAAATTTGGGATTTTATATCCTCTGCGTTCGCCTCTGAAAGAGCTTTCTATAGACACATCACTTGCCAAATTTGGACTTCGAATGAGTGAGAAATAGCTGAAAAACCGAGTCAAGGTCGGACTCGCGCGTGCCCTGGGTTAGAATCATGGGTGAACCCTGCGGGGTTCACCTGCCCGTGATTCATTCTGTAAATTTTGGCTGAAAGAAGCGCGGTGAACCCCGCCGGGTTCACCTGGCTATGCTTTTCTCTGTGCAGATCTCGACCTTCAAGAAAACCGGTGAACCCGGCAGGGTTCACCCGGCTATGATTCTCTCATTGAGTTCTGCTTGCTGGCGACTGGGACGTGGGGTTCACCTGGCCGTGATTTGTCCCATGGCTTCAGAATCTTCAAAATACGTCGAAAAAAGGGTGTTTTTACCTGAAATTTCATAAAAGTGCCAAAAAGTGAAGATTCCGAAGATATGAAGGAAATAAGGCTATAATGAGTATAAAAGTGTTAAAATAAGCCTAGATTTGACATGAAATATAACTGAAAAACACTACCAAAATGCGATGCATCAAAATACTCTAGACTTAAATCTTTGCAAGTCCTCAAGCAATAAAATAATATGAAATGCATGTTTGGTATAAGAGTAATCTTTCGTATCAAGATATACATCCAAGTTAGAAAAACATTTGATAATAATCCAATATCTAATCAAGAGAAATTAAGTCAATGGTTGCCTCAAGTGTTCAACAGTTTGATCCCACCATACTAGATGTCAAACAACCTAGTAAGCAGCAAACATACGAGTCAATCAAGCTTACACAAAACACTCATGCGATTCCAATCCTTTCTAGTCAAATCATTGGGGTTAACTCAAATGTTTAATCCAGGGTACGTTATGCCGATTATTGCAATAGACTTCAACTCATAACCTTAGGTACCATTGCCAATATTTCGCAATGCTAAGTAGAGGTGTCATTTTATTGTTTTCAATTTCACCTCCCTAGATTTCAACTCATGTTCTTCGGTACCACTGCCAATTTTGCGCAGTGCCAAGTAGAGGAATCTAAGGGTGAGAAAAATGAAATTATTATTATTTTTATGCTATTCTCAGCAGTTGATAACATAACATTTCTAACAAATGCAGTGTCTCCCCAACAATAGAAAGGAAATCAAAGAATAACTAAGTGAATATGTATCTCAATATGATTCTCATGTAAGTTGCAAGCTTGAGTTGATTAAACAATCATAGAAATGTTTGACCCACTAATGAACAACTCAAAATCAATCCAAATCACAAAATTTCTAAATCATAGGACATATAGATATGATCAAACAATATTCCAACAAGGAGGTATCACTCCAGACTTAATTCTTTGATTATTCCTAACCAATCATGCGTTCAACTCAAAATACTCAAAATTGTGAAATAAAATAGCCATGAGAGGACAAGACCCATGCAAAGCATGGAAAAATTTACACTGCATGAATGAAAAGCATAATGGCTATAACAAAGTGCGGACGCAAGCAAGAAAAATAGTGTCATACAAGTCTGTCACAGAGTGGGGCCTGAAGAAGTGGACCAGGCCCACGAATAAGATGGCATATAAGATACAATGCCACATAATATCCATCTTAAAATGAAAGTCTCAAATCCAAACATAGCAAAGTCAAGCAATCACAGTCAAATACCCACATGTAGCAAGAAAATAGAAACCGGAGTATAGAAAGCTCACCCACTCTAAAAGTTTGCATAGTCCTCTATGCAATACCATGATGTGAGAGGAGTGGATGATGATGATGCTGATGGTGATGGGAAGCTACCTTCGCTTATGCAAGCGAGAGCCAGAAGCCCGGGAGCTCTTGCTCTTTCCGCGTGCGCTATAGTCTGGCTCGGCCTCCTCGTTAGAAGAGATGTCCATGTGTGCCATGTTCTCCTCATTGATGAAGGCCAGCCTATCATCCATGCGTGATAGCTTCTCCCAAACAGAAGCCATCATTTTGTGTTGCCTCTGCATGTGTGCTTCCATCGACTCCCATTGTAAAGATTGGTTCTGCTAGATGTAGGTAACGGTGGTGTCCAGGTGATCGATCATCTCGCGCTAATGAAGCTGCTCCTCTTTAATTTCCTGCAATACAGACATCATAGAGTCGTGAGAGGAGGTGCCACCAAAAGAAAATGCTCCGGGTGCTGGTGGTGCAGTGTCGACTGGATCGGGCTGTGCGTCCTCAACTGGCTAGATGCGCCAGTTTCCACGGACTCTAACTGATGTGCGCTCCGGGTTTGGTAAAGGCAGGCAGAAGGGGTTTCCCTTGAATGTCATACAATAAGAATCTCCCTTGCGTAAAATCAGCTTCATGGCAACACAAGACTCGATGTCGAGCCTGTTGTTGCCGGTAGCTTCCAATGTGCCATAAGGAATGATGCCTAAGGAAACTGCCAAAGGTGTGATCAAGCCGCCAATTACTATCGCCCCCCCTCAAAGAATGGGCGACGCGGCTGAAATTCTTTGCCAGATAATACCCAGAATCGACTCTAAAACTGTGGAGCATGCACCAGATATAGAATAACTCAGTCTGTCATACCATACCATCACTTTCGCCGCGGCCAAAGAGGGTGTGGGCCAATACACAGTGAACGTACTTGATCACTAGGTTGCATAGACTGGAAGCATGAGCTACACGAGCGGAGTAGATGTGCTCGTTAGTGATAGCGCCCCAGAAGTTCTGCTCACTGTACTCGGTAGGGACTTTGCGTGAGGTTCTGGAAAATCATAAATGCTGCGAAATTGTGAAAGAGTGAGGATGTGTTCGATATTACCCAAGCGGAAAGACAGACGGCCTGGATCATCCTCAAGTATAGGATCAGCCTTTACTTCCAATGAACTCAGAAATTCCAGTGTGGTGCCAATGTAAGTGGGTGAGAATAGCTGCTAGAATTGCTCCCACCCTATGGCTGCATACATCAAATCAACGTCTCCTAGCATCCCTAGCATCTATAGTGTGGTTCGGTCAAGATACCTTGTATTGAGCACGCGGCATTGTCATAGTATCTGATACCGTGCCTCTTGCGCTACGTTCCGAAAGATAATCCCGAACTCGTTCGGGGGAGATACGTAGGGCTGTGGTCGGCTGGCAGGTGTGTGACCGTGACGAGACGAAGAGGAGCCTGGCGTAGCTAAAGAAGGCCGGTAGGAAGGAGGAGTAGGCGTCGGCTCGTACTCCTCATCGTCTGTGGCGGACGAATCTGAGAGCGCTTGCTGCGGTCGTGCAGTTCTTTTGCTAGCCATAGCTTTCGTCCTCGGAGGCATGATGGCTGATAAGGTAGGAAGATGGTTGGTAAGCGTCGGTGAGAAGATCTAGCTGGAGGTGCGAGGAAACGGAGATAGCGGCAGATCGTCGAAAATAAGCTTCGAAGAACAGGCGGAGGGAAGACCCACAATCTGATTCGACCGAAGTTTTAAATCCGTCTGGTGGAAGGGAAAAGTGTTCTCGAACTCTTGGAGAACTTCTTCGAGTGTTAAGAAGTTGAGAAAACTGCTAGATTCGATCGGCTGCGTCAAAATCGGGAGGCGGTGACGATCGGCTGAAAAATTCGAAGAAACTGGTGAATCAAAAATCTGGGACTGATTGAAGAAGAAGCTGGTTTGGATGAGAGGGGAAATCAAGATCAAACCCCTTAGAGATCCCTTCGGAGGCTTGGAAGAAGAGAAGGCGGCGAGATCGGTTGGATTTTCGTCAAGTATGGAAGGCAGCGGCAGATACCTCGCGTGCGTGCCCTAATTTTGGGCGAACATAAGATGAAATTCTAGTGAACCCGCCCAGGTTCACTCGCCCATGATGTTTGCTGTGGTTGGGCTGAAGCAACAGAAACACGGGTGAACCCGCTGGGGTTCACCGACCCGTGAAGCGTTCTGGAAATTTTTTGGTCTTCGGGAAGATGGTGAACCCCGTGGGGTTGACCTGCCTATGAAACTCACTGGATGGTTTCTGCCCAGAAAGAATACTAGTGAACCCACTGGGGTTCACCTGCTCGTGAAATTCTCTTGGTCACAAAGTCCGGGCACACCTGTACAGTACACATCACGGTGAACCCCATGGGGTTCACCAGCCGTGATGTTCACTGTACACTCGAGAAAATCTAAAAGAAATCTGGAAAAAATTCCCAACACTCCCTCTTCTTCCTACAACATATAGAGACATCAAATTAGTGGTGATCCCTTCTATAAAAGCAAAAATAAATGAAAAACAAATCAACGATCTAAAACACTAACTAATGACAAGAAAAAATTATGCATAAGAACTAAAATCAATCAAAAACTTGGGTTGCCTCCCAAGAGCGCTAGGTTTAGGTCGGTAGCTCAACCATAAGAGTTTTCAAAATTGCAAGTCCGGGGGGTCTGAAAGAGCAAGAACTTCCTCTCTTTCGACCCGCTCATCTTCAAAATAATGCTTGAGGCGGTGCCCGTTAACTGTGAAACTTCCAATTCTTTCTGTCCAAATTGTGATGGCACCATATGGTTGAACTTTCTGAACGGTGAAAGGGCCATACCATCTCATGCGAAGCTTTCCTGGAAATAGCTGAAGTCTTGAATTGAACAGAAGTACTTTGTCCCCCTCATGAAATTCCTTCTTTGCAATGCGCTTGTCATGCCAGAACTTGGTGTGTGCTTTGTAGCTCTTGGCATTTTCGTAAGCAAAAAGGCGCATCTCGTCCAACTCATCAAGTTATAGCTTTCTCCTTTCACCGGCGTTCTTAAAATCGAAGTTGATTTGCTTGACAGCCCAATATGCCCTGTGCTCAAGCTCAATGGGTAAATGGCATGATTTTCCATAAATAAGTTGGAAAGGAGACATACTGAAGGGTGTTTTGAGTGCGGTCCTTTAAGCCCATAAGGCATCCGGTAATTTCATTGCCCAATCCTTCCATGATTGCGATACAGTCTTCTCCAAATTTTGTTTGATTTCTCTATTGGAGACTTCTACCTGACCACTAGTCTGAGGATGATAGGGCGTAGCAATTCTGTACTTCACACCGTACTTTTTCAGTAGTGCCCCAAATTTCTGCTCAATGAAGTGGGAGCTGCCATCGCTAATTAACACACGTGGAACTCTAAATCGGGGGAAAATAGTCCGCTTAATAAACCTCATAACGACTCTAGAATCGTTTGTAGCTTCAGCGGATGCCTCCACCCACTTCGACACGTAGTCAACGGCGACCAGAATGTACCATTTTCCACATGAAGAGGGGAAGGGGCCCATGAAGTCTATACCCCATACATCAAAAATTTCTACTTCCATGATGTTGTTGAGTGGGAGCTCATCTCTTTTTGATAAGTTTCCAGCCCGTTGGCAACTGTCACAAGTGGAGACAAATTGTTTAGCATTATGGAATATGGAAGGCCAATACAAACCAGACTGTAAAACTTTAAAAGCTGTTTTAGAGGCCCCCGAGTGTCCTCCGTAAGGTGAAGTATGGCAATGGCTCAACACATAATGTATCTCTACTTCTGGTACGCATCGTCTGTACAACCCATCCACACATCTCCGGTATAGATATGGCTCATCCCAATAATAAAACTTCACATCATGTAGAAACCGCTTCTTCCTCTGAAAAGTGAGATCAGGAGGAAAAATGTTAGACACAATGTAATTAACAAAATCTGCATACCATGGGACTTGTTGATCTAATAAGGCATAAAGGTGTTCTTCAGGGAATATATCATTAATCTCTAGTTCTGCATCAATCTCTTTGTCTGCGCTGCGGTCATGTCTGGAAAGATGATCAACGACTAGATTTTCACTCCCCTTCTTGTCCCTGATCTCTATATTGAATTCTTGCAAGACGAGGACCCATCGAATGAGCTTGGCTTCACGTCCTTCTTATTGATCAGGTATTTTATAGCTGCATGATCAGTAAACATGATTACTTTCGAATTAACTAGATAGGAACGAAACTTATCGAAAGCAAAGACAATTTCTAGCAGCTCTTTCTCCGTAGTCACATAATTTATCTGAGCGTCGTCAACTGTACGACTAGCATAATAGATGGCATGAAGCTTCTTATCCTTCCTCTGACCCAAGACTGCCCCAACAGCTTGGTCGCTAGCATCACACATCAGCTCGAAAGGTAGCAACCAATCCGAGGGTTGAATTATTGGAGCCGAGATTAATGCTTCCTTTAGTTTTGAGAAGGCCTCCTCGCAATCCCTGTCAAAGCAAAACATAGCATCTTTAGCAAGTAAATTAGTTAAGGGTCGAGCTATCTTAGAAAAATCTTTAATAAATCTTCTATAAAAGCCAGCGTGTCCAAGAAAGCTCCTGATCCCCTTTACTAATGTAGGTGGCCTGAGATGTTCGATGACTTCAATCTTCGCTCTGTCCACCTCTATCCCTCATTCAGATACTAGGTGCCCAAGGACAATGCCTTCCTTGACCATGAAGTGGCACTTGTCCTAGTTCAAGACTTGGTTCACCTCTTCGCACCTATGCAAACCTTAGACAAATTAGACAAGCAATGATGAAATGAAGAACCATACACAGAAAAATCGTCCATAAATATATCCATGAAATCTTCGTTAAAATCAGAAAATATGGCCATCATTGCTCACTGAAAGGTCGTGGGGGCGTTGCAGAGGCCAAAGGGCATCCTTCTATACGCATATGTGCCATAGGGACATGTGAAGGTTGTTTTCTCCTGGTCATCCGGGTGGATAGGGATCTGGAAGAAACCTGAAAAGCCATCCAAAAAGAAAAAATAAGAGTTATGCGCTAATCTATCTAACATCTAATCTATAAATGGAAGAGGGAAATGATCCTTTCGCGTAGCCGAATTCAACTTCCGGTAGTCTATGCACATCCTGTGTCCCGTGACCGTGCGCGTAGGTATCAGTTCGTCTGCCTCGGTCTTTATCACTGTGACGCCGCCTTTCTTGGGTACAACATGTACTGGACTTACCCAAGAGCTGTCTGCAATTGGATATATAACTCCGGCGTCTAGTCGTTTGAGCACTTCTTTCTTTACTACATCCTTTAGATGCGGGTTTAGTCAGCAATGGAACTCTACAGAAGGTTTACTGTTGTCTTCCAATAGGATCCCGTGCATGCAAACAGAGAGGTTAATCCCTTTTATGTCATCTAATGAGTAACCTATTACCTTCCTATGGAGGTGAAGTTCATTAAGCAGTAATTCGGTTTGCTCCTTGTCCAACGCCGTACTAACAATCATAGGGCATGTAGAATCATCTCCCAAGAACTCATATCTCAAAATGCTGGGCAAGTTCTTGAGTTCAATTTTCTTCTGTTCCTGAGTCTCCTGAATTTCTTCTTTCTTGTTTTCAGGGCTTGCATCAGCGTCTAGCATTGTAACAAACATCTCAGCTTCCCCTTTTTCATCTTTGTCAATAGAGTTTATTAGGGCAAGCTCCAGTGGGTCAACTTCTCTCCTAGGCAGCTCAATATCCTGTGTGGCTTTTTCCACAATGTCCACCCTGTAGCATGTACTTGCAAGAGAAGGTTTTTTCAACGTGTCAGTAAGATCAAATTGGATGACATTGCCAGATATGTTCAAAGACAGTTTCCCATTCTTGACATCCATGACAGTGCCAGCAGTAGCAAGGAAAGGTCTCCCCAGAATGATAGGGAGTCTATCATCCTCATCAATCTCCAAAATGAAAAAATCAGCAGGGATAAAGTAATCTCCTACTTTAACAGGAACGTCCTCTAGAATACCAACTGGGTGACACATAGATCTATCTGCAAGCTGTACGGAAATACTAGTTGGTTGCAAATCCCCTAGATCTGGCCTTTTACAGAGTGATAGTGGCATGAGGCTAACGCTTGCTCCTAGATCACACAAAGCTCTCTGAAAAGACATCTCCCCAATCTAGCAGGGTATGGAGAAACTGCATGGGTCCTTAAGCTTCAGAGGGAGCTTGTTCTGAATGACGGCGCTGCACTCCCTAGTAAGTGCAACTGTCCCTTGATCCTCTAGCTTCCTCTTGTTCGATAAGATGTCTTTCAAAAATTTTGCATAAGTCGGCATCTGCGAAAGAGCATCAACGAAAGGGATGTTAATGTAAAGTTTCTTTAAAACCTCTAAAAACTTACCAAACTGCTTGTCCAATTTAGCCTTGACAAGCCTCTGCGGAAAAGGAATGGTGGCTTGTATGCAGGCGGGCTCACATAGGGCCGCTCCTCTTCAACTGGCTCAGGTGCCACCAGTGTTACATCTGAATGTGGTTCCGCAAGTTCTGGTGTCTCTTCATCTTTTCTGTCATCGGTCAGCATCTTTGGATCTTCCAGTTGCTTGCCGCTCCGAGTGGAGATTGCATTGTAGTGCTCCCTCGGGTTTACCTCTGGCTGGGATGGTAGCTGAAGGAACCCCAAAGATAAAGGGGGCAAAAACCCTAAGCATGGCGCTAATGAAAAATGATGCAAGCGGAAGCAAGGGTTTTAAAATCGTTTGCATGCCAATTGTTCAACTATCAAAGATTGATAAGAACAAGATCATACCATAGCCATGTAGATGGTGCGGCTTGGAAGAAGAAAGACCGAAGGGATCTTCTCCAAAGAAATCACACACAAGGGATGAAAGCTTCCTCCTTGCGCAAGTCTTGTGCTAGCAAGATTGGCAAGCTCTTTCAACCGTGTGTAGGAGATTAGATGAAAAGGGCTGCCTTCTTTTCGAGAGCTCTTCCTTCTTTTCGCAAGAACAACGCCTTCTCCAAGAGCAAGCCGTTTTCTCCACGCCCAAAGAGCAAAACCGAAAGCATTAGAGAGTAATCAAGCCATGAACGCATATGCGTTTAGCTTATGGAACTTTCCATAAATGGCAACGATTAAGAGTTGGCGTTCATGGTTCATGTTTCCATGAACCAAACGCAACCTCTTCTCCCTCTTGAACCAAGCGCTCAACCCATGAGCCGGTTCAATTTCATTGGTTCAATTTCGAAACCAAATCAGCCCAGAATTAAGTCTAGACCAAATTAGACCACAAGGTCCTAGATCTGACCCTTCATCATCTGACGCTTCTGATCGCACCGATCTAGCATCATCTCTCTCGATCGAAGCTTACCGATCTAAAGCTCTAATCAATCAAACATGATCAGACCAGATCTCACTTACAATCAGAGATTAAATCTCTTTAAACTGAACCAAAACAATTCAGTCCACACGATCTGACTTAAGGAAGCCATATCACCAAATTGTGCGACCCTGAGGGTTTCCTTTAAATGTCGGTAACGATAACTTACGTTATCACGATCAGTGAGGGGTATCTAGCAACACATCACTGTCTCCCGATATAAAGGAAAGAGTCTTCCAAGACTGCACCCAAAACACAGCACAAGTGTGACTCAATTCACAAGGCATACATTTGTCCTTTGCCACTGGATGTTCTTATTGGACAAGCATGTCAAGCTTGTAACTCCAATACGATGAGCATGATTAGATCAGATGAACATAGTCATCTGGGTATGGCCATACACTTCCTCAATCATCTCATATAGTGTGGCCCTATAGAACATCACACTCCTTAAACAAGGAGACGGCAATCCTTTATCTATCACAAGTGCCCTAACCTGATTCAAGCTCACCATCCAAGATAGTCTATAATCATTATATCTCAAATGATATTGAACTAGCTCAAGACAATGACAATCCTCATTTAGAAACACAAGTGATCTCAAGTCAGAGGACATGTGCCACTTGTTGCTTACAAGGATCATTCACATTGTGACAAGCAATGGAATATCCCAGTAGGGTCTGTCCAGTACATCCAATGTACCCATGAGTCTACATCTTATTCCATGCTCGAAGCATCCTATAAGATTAGCACTCATATTAGTCTCTATCATATCAAGGCTGTCTCATGTTCTCCAAGATATCTCGACTAAGGACTTATAGCCTGTCAGCCTAGCTGAACAGCTTTGAGACATTATTCAGAAGTACACTTATTACAGCAGACAAGGTAACAAGCTGAATAATAACCATGCCTTTTATAAACATAAGAGTTTATTACATGATACTATTACAATCCCAAAGGCCTCAAACATTAGCCTTAAGGGCATACTCCAACAATCTCCCACTTGCACTTAATCTAATGGTTGAGAAATCTCAAACCCATATTATTACAGTGCTTCTCATGCTTCTGCTGCGCCAGAGGCTTGGTAAGCGGGTCTGCCAGATTGTCATCTGTATGAACCTTGCAAATCTTGATCTCGCCACGATCAATGATCTCCCGGATCAAGTGAAACCGTCTCTGTATGTGCTTGGACTTCTGGTGCGACCGAGGTTCCTTTGCTTGTGCTATAGCTCCAGTGTTATCACAGAAGATAACCAAAGGATCTGCACTCGAAGGAACGACACCAAGTTCTCTCACGAACTTACGAATCCACACTGCCTCCTTGGATGCTTCCGAGGCTGCAACATACTCGGCTTCTGTTGTGGAATCAGCAACAGTAGACTGTTTGAAGCTTTTCCACACCACTGCTCCACCATTCAAGCTAAAAACATAGCCTGATTGCGATCGGAAATCATCCTGGTCTGACTGGAACGAAGCGTCAGTATATCCCTCTATACTGAGTTCTTCCTGACCACCATATATCAAGAACATATCTTTGGTCCTCCGCAGATATTTTAAAATGTTCTTGACCGCAATCCAGTGCGCCAAACCTGGATTACTTTGGAATCGACTGGTCACGCTTAACCCGTAAGCGACGTCTGGGCGAGTACACAACATCGCATACATTATGGACCCAATAGCCGAAGCATAAGGCGTATTGTCCATTTCATCTTTCTCAGTCTGTGTTTGTGGACACTGACTCTTCGAAAGATTCAGACCATGTCTGACTGGAAGATATCCACGTTTAGAATTCTCTAAATGGAATCTCTCCAGGACCTTATCGATGTAGGTACTCTGGCACAGCCCGAGAAGCCTCTTAGATCTATCCCGGTAGATCTTCACACCTAATACATAGGCTGCTTCTCCTAGATCTTTCATCTGGAAACATTTTCCTAACCATGCCTTAACAGCATGCAGTTCAGGAATATCGTTTCCAATGATCAAGATATCATCGACGTAGAGGATTAGGAATGTAATCACGCTCCCACTAAACCTCTTATATACACACGGGTCATCTTCGTTCTTGATGAAACCAAACTCAGAGATTGATTCATCAAAACGAATGTTCCAGCTTCTTGATGCTTGTTTCAGTCCATAAATGGACTTCTTTAACTTGCATATTTTATGACGATCTGATGGACTAGTGAAACCTTCCGGTTGTGTCATATACACATCCTCATCCAGATTTCCATTGAGGAAAGCTGTCTTCACATCCATCTGCCAGATCTCATAATCGTAATATGCAGCTATCGCGAAAAGAATCCGAATAGACTTAAACATGGCTACTGGTGAGAAAGTTTCATCATAATCTAACCCGTAGATTTGTTTGAAACCTTTCGCAACTAGCCTGCCTTTATAGGTAACCACGTTACCATCCATGTCAATCTTCTTCTTGAAGATCCATTTACAGCCTATAGGGATTACTCCCGGAGGCGGATCAACCAAATCCCAGACTTGGTTATCTGACATGGAGTCCATCTCGGCTCGCATAGCTTCAAGCCATCTAGCTGACTCCGGTCCACTGACCGCATCCGCATAAGTTAGGGGTTCATCATTATCAATGATGTAGACTCCGTCATAGCGCTCAGGCTGTCGACGGATCCTACCCGATCTTCGCGGTTCCCGTGATATTTGAGCCTCAGGTTGTTCAATAACCTGATCTACCGGCTCAGGCTCATCCAACTGTGCTTGACTACTTTGTCCTTCTTCTGGATTCTCATCCAGCTTTATTTCTCTCCCACTGGCCTCTTGCAGAAGAAATTCCTTCTCAAGAAATATGGCCGTCCGAGCAACAAAAACCTTGTTCTCCTTGGGATCGAAGAAATAATAACCCTTAGTTTCCTTAGGGTAACCGACAAAGATGCATTTGTCAGATCTGCTCTCTAGTTTCCCAGAGGCGAGCTTTTTGACATAAGCCTCGCAACCCCAGATCTTGATAAATGTCAAGCTAGGCTGTTTCCCATACCATAACTCATATGGCGTCTTTGAAACTGCCTTGGATGGCACTCGGTTTAGTACCTTTGCAGCTGTTTCCAGTGCAAAACCCCAAAAGGAGTATGGAAGAGTAGCCTGACTCATCATAGAACGAACCATATCAAGTAACGTTCTATTTCTCCTCTCGGACACACCATTCCACTGCGGTGTTCCTGGCGGAGTGAGCTGTGAGATAATCCCACACTCTTTCAGATAGTCAGTAAACGCATGACTCAGGTATTCACCACCTCGATCAGAACGAAGTGCCTTGATATTTCGGCCTAACTGATTTTGTACTTCATTTTTGAACTCTTTGAACTTGTCAAAAGATTCATTTTTATGTCTCATTAAATAGACATACCCATACCTACTGAAATCATCAGTAAAGGTAATGAAGTACTGATAGCCACCTCTGGCTTGTTTACTAAAAGGCCCACACACATCACTGTGTATAAGGTCCAGTAAACCTGAAGCCCTTTGACCTTTGTGAAGAAAAGGTGACTTCGTCATTTTACCCATCAAACAAGCTTTGCATGTATCAATCTCCTCATAGGAGAAAGATCCCAGCAGTCCATGATTATGCAACCGCTTAATGCGCTTCTCGTTTATATGGCCTAAACGACTATGCCATAACAAGGTGCTGTCATCAGCATACTTGGCTTTCTTATTATCAATGTTTTGTATAGAATTTTCCATGTCCAACATGTATAACCCATTGTTAATTGAACCAGTCGCATACACAATATTATCATAAGTCAAAACACACTTTGAAATCTTGCATTCAAAGGCAAATCCTTTCCTGACAAGAGCAGGAATAGAGATAATATTCTTGGTAATACTGGGTACAAAGTAACAATTGTTTAATTCTAATACAATGCCAGATGGTAAAGTAATGAAATAGTCTCCTACAGCAACAGCAGCAACCCGTGCCCCGTTTCCAACTCGTAGGTCTACCTCATGCTGTCCCACCTGCCTTCTTCTCTTGAGTTCCTGCACATTTGAACAAATGTGAACTCCACATGCGGTGTCCAACACCCATGATATAGTAGAAGAAGATAACATGACCTCAGTCACATATATACCTGAGCCAGAAGCGATGCTTCCCCTCTTATCTCCTTGGAGCGCTTTACAGTCCTTTTTCCAGTGACCCAGCTGGCCACAGTGGAAACACCTGTTGTCCTTCGACCGCTTCACCTTCTGTTTCAGGGCCTTGCTGTAATTCTTGACAGGGGCCTTGCCCTTCTTCCCCTTCTTCTTGTTCCTAGAAGGAACCATTAAGACAGAGGTTGAAGGCTTACCCTTCAGAGTTTCCTCAGTTGTCAAGAGCATATTCAACAGCTCTGCCGGCGTACAATCGATTTTGTTCATATTATAGTTAATGATGAACGCATCGAAAGAAGGCGGAAGAGACTGTAGAATTATGTCTACAGCAAGCTCCTGGTTGATGGTATGCCCCAGTTTATCTAGAGCCTCCTTGTGCCCAATCATCTTGAGCACGTGAGCTCCCACTGGGCTCCCCTCAGCCAGTTTGCTCTGAAAGAAGAGCTTCGTCAGATTATAGCGCTCAGTCCTCGCCTGTGCAGCATACAGCATTTTGAGGTTCGCTATAATCTCTATAGCTGACATATCCTCATGCTGACGCTGCAGCGGTGGCGTCATAGACGCTAGCATCAGGCAAGCGACATCAATGCTATCATTGACGTGCTTTTCGTAGGCTTCCCGAACCGCCCTTGCGGCGTTCGGAGCGGGCTGCGGCGGTATCGCCGTCTCGAGGACATACAGTTTCCTCTCTGCCTTAAGAACAATCTTAAGGTGTCCGAACCAGTCAGAGAAGTTCGGCCCAGCAAACTTCTCCCTTTCCAGTAGGGATCGCACATTGAAGCTCATGGTGTTCGTTGCTGCAGGAATCTACAACAAGCAAGAACAGCAAGGTCAGTATCAATGTTTAGAATCAATCCAGGACTTAAGAAAGATTCTTTTCTCACTATTTTGTCTGACTGAAAAATCCAGTAAACAGTCCGAAAGAGTAATACTCTTTTAGTGAGATGGGATCCAGATTTCATACTTGGTCTCCGCGTCCCGCTCAGGCGAGATAAGATGCACAGAGATAACAAGCACTAATTTCTGGTAGGCTGTCCCAGCCAATCGCCAACCCGTGCGATTCCCCTTCATCTTGGCAATCCAGCAGACTGTGCCAACTGAGTTGGTACAACACAGTCTCTGATCCCAGAGATGGCTGCCTCCATGTGCTACCATATGCGCCACATATGTAGCCAACATGGTCAAGCTGACCTGACCTACTCCCTGGACCACCACGTGCTATGCTGAGCAACGAGAGGGGATAAATCCCAACTCTGTAACACGCAGGTGAAATCCAGCACCGTCTGAAGATAGATGGACGTGCCCACTGAGTGGGTTCAACACGGCTCCAACGATAATCAGAAAGGTGAGGTTTCGCGTCAGAAGGCTTACGAGCTTGATATATTAGCGTTGGATTTTATCGGTCTTTTATCTTCTTAACTATCATGCAAGTCCTATGGTGATAGCAGAAGATAAACTTAAACATGCAATTCTAATTATAAGCAATAAGAAGAAAGCATGATCTTATGTGGTAAAAGCCCATGAACCCTAGTAAGACCTTAATTTACTTAAGTCTTCACTTGAGCTCCTTGGCATCTCATCTGGTCCAACCTAGGGCCCTAGCGCCAAGAGCACCTCAGGTGCGTTACCAGCTGAATGCCCCTTTGGGATGTGTGCCTTTGCTCTTGTCTAATCAAATACATTTGATCTATCTAGACAAGGTTGACTCGCAGGTCAACTACATATTATAAATTAAGTACAATGTGATTCGCAGATCACAAATTAATTTACAATTTTAAATCCAGGCACGCAGGCCCCAGCACAGCACACAATAGGGCAACCCACATAAGACTAAATAAACAAGCAAATGGTTCAATCAACATGTGATCCAATCATCTTGAAATTAAAAGTTTTGAAAAACCCCATGGCATCAATTTTAATTTCCTTATGATCCCTATAACCTTACAATGGTCCATTGATGGGGATCCACTCATCCATCTAGCTAGATCCTTTGCCCTTGCATGCACCGAGTCCTAACTGACCCGAGTTGACCTAATGGTCAACCATGCATGCCCCAAGGGCTGAACCACCCCATGAGTTTTGGCAAGCGGGTGTGACCCCGAGCCTAACTCAAGTGTGTTCAGTAGTTGTCTCAACCAGACCTCGCTACACGCCCTAGATGCAGTCAACCTATAGCCACCTTGTGCTTGCGCATAGGTGCTATTGGGTCAACCCATCTGAGCTGTCAGATGGTCTGATCAGACTTGGATCTAACCTAGTGGTGACTTCAACCCCATCAACCCATCTAAGGGTTTATTGTAGGGACACCTTAGATCTAATCATGCGCGCAAGATGTAAGTTTGTTTTTAAAAACATCTAGTACATGCGCAAACAAACAAACAACATGCTTGATAACCCTTAGATCTAAGGGGGTCCCCTTCAAGGGGGAGCGCAAACTTCAGGGAGTCCCCTTCAAGGGGGAGCGCAAACTACATGTCATCAAATGATACATGCGCAACCTTCATGAAGCCATGATACAAGCGCAACTTTCATGAAACCAAACCAAGGTAAGCGCATCCAACATGTAAACAAAGTAGGCGCAACAAGTATGGATCACATTAGCAAACAAAATAGCATGCAAAGAGCCAAGCTCTGATACCAATTGAAGGAACCCCAAAGATAAAGGGGGCAAAAACCCTAAGCATGGCGCTAATGAAAAATGATGCAAGCGGAAGCAAGGGTTTTAAAATCGTTTGCATGCCAATTGTTCAACTATCAAAGATTGATAAGAACAAGATCATACCATAGCCATGTAGATGGTGCGGCTTGGAAGAAGAAAGACCGAAGGGATCTTCTCCAAAGAAATCACACACAAGGGATGAAAGCTTCCTCCTTGCGCAAGTCTTGTGCTAGCAAGATTGGCAAGCTCTTTCAACCGTGTGTAGGAGATTAGATGAAAAGGGCTGCCTTCTTTTCGAGAGCTCTTCCTTCTTTTCGCAAGAACAACGCCTTCTCCAAGAGCAAGCCGTTTTCTCCACGCCCAAAGAGCAAAACCGAAAGCATTAGAGAGTAATCAAGCCATGAACGCATATGCGTTTAGCTTATGGAACTTTCCATAAATGGCAACGATTAAGAGTTGGCGTTCATGGTTCATGTTTCCATGAACCAAACGCAACCTCTTCTCCCTCTTGAACCAAGCGCTCAACCCATGAGCCGGTTCAATTTCATTGGTTCAATTTCGAAACCAAATCAGCCCAGAATTAAGTCTAGACCAAATTAGACCACAAGGTCCTAGATCTGACCCTTCATCATCTGACGCTTCTGATCGCACCGATCTAGCATCATCTCTCTCGATCGAAGCTTACCGATCTAAAGCTCTAATCAATCAAACATGATCAGACCAGATCTCACTTACAATCAGAGATTAAATCTCTTTAAACTGAACCAAAACAATTCAGTCCACACGATCTGACTTAAGGAAGCCATATCACCAAATTGTGCGACCCTGAGGGTTTCCTTTAAATGTCGGTAACGATAACTTACGTTATCACGATCAGTGAGGGGTATCTAGCAACACATCACTGTCTCCCGATATAAAGGAAAGAGTCTTCCAAGACTGCACCCAAAACACAGCACAAGTGTGACTCAATTCACAAGGCATACATTTGTCCTTTGCCACTGGATGTTCTTATTGGACAAGCATGTCAAGCTTGTAACTCCAATACGATGAGCATGATTAGATCAGATGAACATAGTCATCTGGGTATGGCCATACACTTCCTCAATCATCTCATATAGTGTGGCCCTATAGAACATCACACTCCTTAAACAAGGAGACGGCAATCCTTTATCTATCACAAGTGCCCTAACCTGATTCAAGCTCACCATCCAAGATAGTCTATAATCATTATATCTCAAATGATATTGAACTAGCTCAAGACAATGACAATCCTCATTTAGAAACACAAGTGATCTCAAGTCAGAGGACATGTGCCACTTGTTGCTTACAAGGATCATTCACATTGTGACAAGCAATGGAATATCCCAGTAGGGTCTGTCCAGTACATCCAATGTACCCATGAGTCTACATCTTATTCCATGCTCGAAGCATCCTATAAGATTAGCACTCATATTAGTCTCTATCATATCAAGGCTGTCTCATGTTCTCCAAGATATCTCGACTAAGGACTTATAGCCTGTCAGCCTAGCTGAACAGCTTTGAGACATTATTCAGAAGTACACTTATTACAGCAGACAAGGTAACAAGCTGAATAATAACCATGCCTTTTATAAACATAAGAGTTTATTACATGATACTATTACAATCCCAAAGGCCTCAAACATTAGCCTTAAGGGCATACTCCAACAGTAGCTTCCCTGGTGCTCTCGAAGATGAGCTAGCTTGCTGGGCTAGCTGACTCTCTAGCATTTTATTGTGTGTTTCCAGGGAGTCCATCCTTGTCATCATCATCTTCATCATGTCAGTAAGTCCTTCAAGTTGCTTGCTCAGATTTGAATCATTGTTGGGCCTTGGCTGTGGTGGTGATGCATTGTAGTTCCTAGCCTGAAATCCTAGCGGTCTAAAATTGTTTTGTTAGGGATGCCTAAAGTTTCCTTGTGGGGGCTGGGTTTGCTGTGGTGGAATTTGTCCAGGCTGAATTGGCTGAGTTGTTCGGTAAGAGAAATTTGGGTGGTTGCGCCACCTTGGATTGAATGTGTTGGAGTATGGATTATTGTTCGGGTTAAAATTTCCAACAGCATTCAATTGCTCAGAGTTGATCGCAGCCATCTGTCCATCCCCCACCTGGCAATCTGCCCCTGCATGTCCTGCAACTCCACAGACCTCACAAGAAATAGCGTTAACATTTACAGAATTAACAGACCAAGAATCAAGCTTTCTAATTAGATTATCAACCTTAGCCATGAGAGCAGTCAGAGAGTCTAGGTCATAGTTGTTCCCCATTGGTTGTTGTACTCGGTCATTGTTCACATCAATTTGAATGTGTTCCATCTGATTGTCTCCTTCTGGATGGTTCATGACTTCTTTCTTCAAAATTTGATTTTGCTTCCTTCTTGTCCTGAAGGTGCCCTAGAACTTCTTCGCATAAAAT
This sequence comes from Costus lasius, assembly GCA_027563935.2. Lineage (NCBI taxonomy): Eukaryota > Viridiplantae > Streptophyta > Magnoliopsida > Zingiberales > Costaceae > Costus > Costus lasius. The sequence continues at coordinate 67,677,653 of CM050448.1, read as the reverse complement.
GGTCAATCAAAATTATAAAGTTCTAAGACAGTAAGTAAATAAACAGAAAAAGAAAAATAGCAGTGCAATAAGGAAAATCTAACCTAAGGCCTAGTCTACCAATTCTCAGAAATATACTAATATCAACCGTTGTTCCCCGGCAACGGCGCCAAAAACTTGACACATCCCACAAGTGCACGGTTATGTCGAAGTAATATAAATGATATCGAATCCCATAGAGAACAAGGTTGAATACTAGAAAATCCAAGTCCTAATAGCTAGGCGAATCTAAATTAGGTATTGAAGACAGATATCGAAAACAAGCAATTGCAACTACGTCGGTAGAGGGTAAATATGAGAGAGATATCAGGGCTACGGTTTCCCCCGCAATGATAATCTTAATCGCACAAGAAAGATATTAATTATTTGGTTTATTGGTTTTGGACAAGGAGTCTAGCCCTAGGGTACAAGGTGCCCTCTCTCGAGTGTACACCCTGATGTTCGTCTTAGACCGACCTCCTACTCTCGCGGTAGATCATTCTAAGACAAACCCAATGAGTTCTATGGCAAACTGTGAAATCCTCGAGCGAAGACCAAGCACTCTCGTATCGAGGTCTCGCAAGTTTTACTAAGAGATTCGACCCTTACGATCCTTCTCTCGATATGAATCGTAACGGCTAACACGTGAAAAATACTCAGCCAAGATAAAATCACAAAATAAATATGTCAAAGTAAAATATGCTCACAATTCATTCCAAATAACGAAAATAGATACAAAGTTTGCGATCAAAAATCATCAAAGGGCTTCAACCAAGCCCCGAAATAAGGTTTACGCTACAATCATCATTGTTATGCTAAAAATCTCTCTTTTAGTGAAAGGGAAAGTACAAGGAAATGAATCTAAGAGGAAGGAGATGATGAACAGAAGGAATCCTAAAGAAATCGTGATGATCTTGTGTCTCAATCTCTGAAAATCTCCCAAAATCGCCTCGTCGCCGTGTTCTTCCACCTTGGGCCGCTTCCTTGCGTGATTCCTTGATAACTAGGGCAATAAAATTAGGGTTTTTATATCCCCTACGTTCGCCTCTGAATGAGCTTTCTACAGACACCTCACTTGCCAAATTTGGACTCCGAATGAGTGAGAAATCGCTGAAAAAGCGAGTCAAGGTCGGACTCGCGCGTGCCCTGGGTTACAATCACGGGTGAACCCTGCGGGGTTCACCTGCCCGTGATTCATTGTGTAAATTTTGGCTGAAAGAAGCTCGGTGAACGCCGCCAGGTTCACCTGGCCATGCTTTTCTCTGTGCAGATCTCGACCTTCAGGAAAACCGGTGAACCCGGTGGGTTCACCCGGCTGTGATTCTCTCTATGAGTTTTGCTGGCCGTGATTCTCTAGCAAACTCCGAATGAGCTCAAATTTGACGGGCGGCTTCGTTTTCACACAAGAAATCATCCCATAGCCTCAGAATCTTCAAAATACATCGAAAAAAGGGTGTTTTTACCTAAAATTCCATAAAAGTGCTAAAAAGTGAAGATTCCGAAGATATGAAGGAAATAAGGCTATAATGAGTATAAAAGTGTTAAAATAGGCCGAGATTTGACATGAAATATAACGAAAAAACACTACCAAAATGCGATGCATCAAAGTCGCGTTCAAAAACAGAAATACGGCAGTGTAATAGTTCACGGCCCTACCATAAAATCGATCGAGCGTTCTGTTCTGAAAGTGCTAGGAAATATGGCACCGTAATATGGTTCACGGCACTGCCGTAAAATCAGCAAAACTCTCTGGTCGGAAATGTCTGGAAAATACGGCCCGTGAAATAGTTTACGGTAGTGCCATAATTTCAGCAATAGTCTCTGTTCCAAAAGTGCTCCAAAATACGGCCGTGTAATTCTTTACGGTGGTGCCATAAAATCCGGGAAGTTCTCTGTTTGGAAAATCACCAAAATACGACCGTGCTCTCGATAATACGGTAGCCGCGAAAAATACGGTACCGTATTATAAATACGGCCCTACCGTATTTTGGTCCTTAGCCTCGATTTGCGTGAAATTTCTTATGTGACCTCTTCTTGATGTTGAGAATTCTTCTATGTATTTGATTTGGCTCGAAAACACCCTAAAATGATGTATTTTTACCTGAAAATCATGAAAAACCAAAATAGGAGTAGACTTTGCAATATTTGATGGATTTAGCATAAAAACAAGTAAAAGATTCTCAATTTAGCATGAAAAGGTATCTAAAATGATACAAAATATACTCTATATTTTGGTGTTATCAAAATACATAAGGCTCAAACTTTGCTTGTCCTTAAGCAAAAATCAAGACTTGAAATCAAAATTTTTGATTAAAAGAATAACCTTTTCATACTCAATAAATTTCTAAAATACAACTTATCGATGAAAAATTCTATCAATTGATTTACAAAACTTTAAATAAGCATATTGTTGTGTCCGCAAGTGCACAGATACTCGTAGTAATAAAATAGATATCGAACCACAGAGACCTATGTGTTAAGTACCAAATAATCGTTTTATCACTAGCTAAGCAAACCGAATATGATGCAAGCAAACTATCAGAAAATACGCTAAAATATAACCAGAGAGAAACTGGGACTAGGGTTTAATCCACCTTAATATTTATGACTAGATATAATTAAAGGTTCATCAATCTATTTTCGTTATGGTAAAGATATAGCTTACTTAATAAAGAAATTAACTCGCTCTCGCGTAGTCAATTTACAAAGAACGATCTTCACTCTCGTGCAAGATCTATGCAATGTTAAATATAAGTAAACTTTGATCAAAGAGATTAAGAATCACTCTCGTGCATTCCATCTCAGTATCAAGATCTCAAGCAAAACTAAGCACTCTCGCACCTTAGTTTCACAGGTTTTACTCAAGGTTTTTGAACAATTCAATATCTATCTCTAGCATATTTTAATGTCTAAAACAGTAATAATTTCTAGGTCAGAACATCAACAAGAAATAAGCATCTAAAATCTAAAAATAAGAACACAACCAATCTCTTGCGATGAGCTCCTACCATAAATTCTAGGGTTCCAAGTTTATGCGTATCATCTTCTCAGTCCATACACAAAAACTCTAAAACATGTTAATGGATGACACAAGAAATGATTAAAGACAATAATCTCTTAAGTAAAATTACCATACCAAAAATATTATGATGAAATAAAGATTATCTAGTCATAGAAATATCAAGGGGGATTACACCCTTTGTCCCAAGAGAAAGTTTAAGCTTGCATAGTGAAAAAATTACAATACACCATAATTTTAGAAGACCAAAATATGAAAGGGAAGAGGAAAAGTTACAAAACAGGGTTGTAATTGAATTACAACCCGTAATTTCGCGTGTGAACAGTGTTGTCACCACTGTTCTGATGATTTCTCATCCGATCGGACTCCAAATGCTCTAAAACTTCTGTGGCATCCTCCTCTCCTCCAGGCGAAGCTTCAGTGAAAACATCACGGCGAGAGATGGTCTCCACGCCTCTCGGCATGAGGCCCTACCCTAACCCCCGTTCTGTCAATTTCTCCCTCAATACTCGATAACAGTTAGGGCTTTCACTTTGTGTGTCTTTGCCTCTTAACGATGAGTTCTCAACAACTTTCGGATCTCAATTTGGTCTTCTGGATCAAAAGTTATGGCCCACGCAAGAATCGGACCCGAAAAACTCTCGAAAATCCTCCACCAATACGACACCGTGAAAGTTTTACCACAAAATACGGTAGTGCCGTATTTTTGCCTCTTGATTTCTGTAGAGAATTATCTGGAAATATGGCACCGTAAAAATTTCTCCCAAAAATACGGTAGTGCCGTATTTTCTTCTATGAATTTTGGGCGGAAAATACGGTGCTGTGAGAGTTGCGCTCAAAATTACGGTAGTACCGTATTCCTGCTGAAACATTCTGTTTGAAAATGCTGAAAATTACGGTACCATGACGTTTCATACGGCAGTGCCATATTTCACTCAAAACGTCTGCTGAGAAATACGGTACCGTGAGAGATTGTCCAGAAAATACGGTAGTGCCGTATTTTTGCAAATTAGCTCCAAATTTCGTGAAAATTGATGGGTAGCTTTGTTTCGACGTCTGGAATCCATTGGTGTGCTCAAATCTTTTAAAATCCATCAAAATATGGCACTTTTAACCTAAATATGATCAAAAATAAGAAATGGTGTAGATTCTGTAATATTTGACAAATAAGGCTTAAAAACAAGCAAAAGAGCATAAATATGACACAAAAAGACACATGAAATGACACAAAATATAGTATGAATTTTGGTGTCATCAAACACATAAGGCTCAAACTTTGCTTGTCCTCAAGCAAATAAATAAAGAATAATGCTAAGTATGGAGAATATGCTCTTTTGTGAAAAATAAATTTCTAAAATATAATCACTCATGAAATATTTCATCAACTTTTTGCACAAATTTCAGATAAATACATCATCCAATGAAATTAATCTTTAAGATCTACAACTTTGATCAAATAAAACTTCGCAACTCGCATAATAAAAAGAATCTCAATCTCATGATTTCACCTTTGTTTTAGTTTAAATCTATCATACCTTTGTTTATAGGAATAGGATATCCAAAATCTTTTTCCACTCAAAATCTCTTTTTCTCTCTCTCTTTTTTTTATGTGTTTTTGATGGTATGTACCCATATAGATACACACTTTTTATTTGGACTTCAACTCTTATCTTCGGTACCACTGTCAATTTTACACAGTGCCAAGTAGAGGAGTCATTATCTCATGCCTACCCAAAATTTTTCTCTCATCAAATACTTTTTTATAATTTTTGACTTCAACCCATGTCTTAGGTACCACTGTCAATTTTGCACAGTGCCAAGTAGGGGAGTCTCTTACTCTTTTTGTGGATCTTGGATTCTTTCTTCCCAACAAATAGTAAGATAAACTAAACATCAACTAGGCTAATCAATTGACATCAATTCAAAAATTACACTCATATGCTCATTTTATTCAAGAAAGATGCTTCACTCTTAGATTGCATTCATCAAACAACATACCTACCCAAAACATATGCATTAATCAATGAATAATTTCAACAAGTAGATATATATTGAAGAAATAAATTCAACATAATAGGTATATCTTCATTTACAGGCATTAGCATGAACTTTCATAATCAATGTTTAATCTACACATCTCTTATCTCATGGATTCAAGTCATAAAAATTTTTAAACCTCAAAATATGTCAAAATCAATGAAAAAGGTGTGAAGCATGAAAACTCATATAATCATAGTCAAAAGTGTGACATGATTGGTCCATCTAATCACATAAGGCTCAAACAATGCAAAGGCTGTAAAGTGACAACAAATCAAAGATGCAACCATATGAAAAATCATGAATACAAGAGAGTGTAAACAATACTCACAAAACTATATAGCAAGCTCTGACCAAAGATACATAAGGCTTAGACCAAAAATAGTGTCGGGGCAAATGCTGCTAGGTCCAAAGATGTGCCTTTTGAAAAATTTTATCTGCAAAATTTAAGGTACATAAGGCTCAATCTAAAAATAGTCTCTAAAAATAATAATGATAAAAATAATTTTCTAAAAGAAGAATCAGATATATCATCGATGGTCCAAAAGAGGATGCCGGTAGAAAGAATCGAGCAGAGGTGGAACAGAGGCTAGCTGAAAAGCTACTAGCAATGATGGTGATGGTGCCGACAGTAGAGTGAGTAATCTCTAGTGGCCTGTTAGAGAATACAGTCCTTGAGGTGAGATCGTCGGCTGGTGAGTGCAAGATATAACACTGCATAAAAAATCAGAGTCAATGATAAAGTGTCTACTGCATAAATAAATAAAATCATGGAATAAGGGGCAGCAAAAGAAATAAGAATCTGCTGGGCTAGAGACAGTGATGTCAGAGGCAGATGCAGTGGTGGCTAGTGATGATACTGCATAAAAAAAATAAATCAGAATCAATAATAAAGATTTTGCTGCCGCTGAAAAGAAATAAATAAATAAAATAAAATTTCAGCTTGTAATAGCGAATGTAGAGCTGGTAGATGCTGCATAGCGTAAGCTGCTGGAAGAAACTTTAAGAACAGCCGCTGATGATGATTGCTAGCAGTGGATTCGGAGAAAAAGGCAGCTGACTGGAAGATTCGGCAAAGTTGCAGCAGCTGGCTGGTGAGGAAGAAACTGGAAGCGGAGATATAGGCTTGCTGGAGACGAAGTATGGCAACCAAGCTGCCACAGATGGATGAAAGCACCTGCAAATTTGGAAAGCTGGTATTTGAAGAGGCGGTGGCGTTAGAGAGGCTTTAAGCTGGATCAGATTCAGGGGAGTCATAGTAGAATTCTGGAGAAGAAGTCGGCTGCTGCTTGAGAAGAAGAAGAATTGTTGTCGCTAGAGTCTGTGAGGGTGAAGAAGTTGCGACGGTGGCTGAGCTATTGTCACTAGAAGACGCCGGAGGCAGCAAAACTTTTGGGGCTATAATTGCTGGGAAAATAGAGGTTGGTCGTCTGATAGCTGGAAACGATGGCGTCCATTATTGTTGGCTAGTAGACTGCCTCCTGGTAAAAGAGACGGCAACAGATGCTGAGGTGGCATAGAAGAATCTAGAGAAGATTCTTTTGGACGGCGGTGCCTAAGACAAGCTGCTAGCATCGAATCTAGATATAGGAGGAGACAAGTGGCATTGGCTGTAGCCCAGTGCTTGTGATGGCGGAAGCAGAAAGTGGAATAGAGATGCCATGGCTGAAAATCCCGTTGGCTGGTTGAATGGAGCTGTTGGTCTCGATTCCTTGGCTGCCCTGTCTGGCTAGAATCAATTGCTGCAGGATGAAATTTGTTGGTTGAGAAAGAAGCTTCTTGCTGGATCAGATCGCCTACTGGAATGAAGTTGCAGATGCTCCTACTGGCTGCGAACCAAGATGCTAATAGCAGTTTTCTAAGGAGGCTGCTGATGGTTGCTGCTGGAATCAGAGGAGAACACCACCTTTGGGTTACTAATGCTGATCGTTGGACTACAAATCAGAAGAGCTGGAAAAAATTTCTGGCGGCAGATATGTGCAAGACAAATCCGCTGCTTGCTGAATGAAGCTAATGGCTGAGAAGAAATAGCTGATGGTGGCGTTGCCGAAAATAGAAGTGAGAGCAGGAGAACGATGCGCCGGCGACTGGTCTGGATGTGGAAGGCTCAAGTGGGTCTTGGCAGATCTGGAAATGGAGGTGTTGGCCGGTGGTTGGATGATGCTGCACTTGCCTAGTAAAAGCAAAGGTGTTGCCTAGTCTAGATCTGGGGTAAAAAGAAATAGTAGCATATTCAAAGCAAACAGAGCAACCATTGTTTTATTTGTGAAAAGTGGTTATACCCTAGAATAAGATTTAATGATCCAAATAGAAAATGGAGAAAACCATGAAATAGAATAAGATATGTTCTTTACAGAAGTATAAAAATCAAAGGATCAAAATCTGTTAGGAATTTAGGGTATCAGCAGAAAGAAGGCTACTCAGATTACAAAACTGCAAAACGGTAAAAACTACACAAAAGTTAATCAGATTCGAAAAGTTGCTATGTGTCCTAAAATGATCAGAAAATATTTTCATGAAAACAATTCATCCACAAGATAGAATGACATACGAACTTCATATTCCAAGTGAAAAATCATGATTTCCAGTCATCAAAGCACCTTAAAAACTCGCAGCAAAAGTGCTAATCAGATTAGTCAAAAGAAAACTGTTGCCGAAATTAATCAGAATCGAAAAGTTGCTAGGTGCTTTTGAATGATCCATGGACTTTAAAATTCAATAAAAATATCCAGATGATAGAAAAAGATGAGTACTTCGTGATGGTGCAAGAGATCAAAATTTTCGCAACCTAGTTTCTTAAAATCGCAGTGAGAAAACACCTACTCAAATAAGCAAACTGCAGATTTCAAATATGGTACCGTGCAATTCCTCACGGCAGTGCCATAAAATGCATAAAACTCTCAGGTCAGAAATTGGCAGAAATACGGTACCATGAAAGATTTTCTCAACAATACGGTAGTGCTGTATTTTGCGCTTTTTTTTGCATAAAAAAAAAGAAAAATTAGAAAAATTAATTCTAAAAATAAAATAAACTAGAATAAAAGAAACCAAACTAAATAAGAGTACTTAGGTTGCCTCCCAAGAAGCGCTAATTTTTAGGTCATTAGCTTGACCAAATCCAATATCATGGTGAAGCAGGTGAATCAGTACCAAAGTAGATTGCATATAATTTTCTCTTTTTCCACTGTCCAAAAAGCTTAGCCACTAATCTAAATATCCAAAATTTCATATAAATCAAGATTGACATGGCTTTCTCAAATATGCGGAAATCAAAATCAAAATTTTCAACTCCAATCGAAGGATATTCAATTATCTTCCTATGTTTATCAAAATGTAAAATCATAAGTCCTTTCTTCAAATTTAAATCTTCAATTGCAATAGAAATAGGACTTTGATCAAAATAATTAAGCATTGGATCATCATAATAATAGTCTTTATGTCTTTCATTAGATTCCTCAATAAAGCATGAATTTTCAAATAAATCAAAAGATTCAACAAAAGATATGGGCAAAACATTAGAGTGAGATTCATCAGTGTTTGTATTTTTCGAATCTTTTTCAATTTCCTCATGTTCATCATCAAACAATTTTTAAATATCAAAATTATTAACAAAATCAAGATGAGACTCTTTAAAATCAATTTCCTCATGCCTCCCCACAAATAATTCATCATCAGAAGAGTCAAAATCAGAATCATATGAAGAATCATGAGATTTATCAATGTTAGCAAAAGAATTAATAGAACCAGAGTTAGCCATAAAAGATTTATCATTAATTTCAACAATATCATCAAAATCAAATTGAGGTACATGAATATCACAATTTTCAAACTCATCAGATTTAACAATAAATGATATATCATCAAAAGCATCAATTTCATCAAAAGAGGGTTTTTCAATTTCAATTTCCTCAACTTTTTTCAATAATACAATATCAAAGGAATCAATTCATAATTATCAAAATCAGAGTGAGATGCATTAATGTCAACATAAGGCTCAATCTCAAAACAATCATAATCAGTGGGGGAATTTTCTAAATCAATCTTTTCAGCGTCCAAATCAAACTCAAATAAACATGCTTGTTGTGCTAATTGGGTTTCTAAAATTTCATTGTGTGCAACCATGTCATCCAACTTATAATTGATTTGTTTGTGGGTCTCACTCACATCTTGTTTCATGAACTTTTCAAACATAATCTCTAGGCTAGATTTTTCAGTTTTCTCAAAGCATGGTTCAGAAGTATAGTTTGAGCAATCATCATAAAAAGATCTAGAATCATATTGATTATCTTGATACCATGGTGAATTGGAATTTAAAAATAGACAATTCGAGGAACAATGAATAAAATATCCACAAATTTCACATCTAACAGGAGAATAAGATGTCCTAGAAGATTGCATAAAAGAGTTAAACGTATCTACAAGAGACTTACTTGGTGCCATGTATACCTCACCTCTATCAGTTGCCTAGGAGTTGTGATTAAAAAACATATTTTCAAATCTATCAATAACAGAAAGATTATCCAACACCAATCAATAAGATTTTTTTTTTCAGAATATCTAAAAAATTTAAAAAGAATAAAACACAAGCAATTCACAAATTTAAGAATTCACAGTTCTGTCATAACTGTGAAAATCCAAAACCTGCAAAAACAAAAAACAAAGTTAAATCTAAAATAAATAAAACTTAGTCTAGTAATACTAACAACTATTTTGATATTAACAAAACTAAGGTCCCCGGCAACGGCGCCAAAAACTTGTTGTATCCCAAGTTGTATGGCGTGTACCTTGGACTAATCCCCGGCAACGGCGCCAAAAACTTGTTGTGTCCGCAAGTGCACAGATACTCGAAGTAATAAAATAGATATCGAACCACAGAGACCTTGTTGTCAAGTACTGAATAATCGATTTCTCGCTAGCTAGACAATCGGAAAATAGTGAATCAAACTATCGAAAAGAGCACGGAGAAAATATCAGAGAGGAAATCAGGACTAGGGGTTCATCTACTTTAATTTCTAATGACTAGATTAAGATAAGTATTTGTCAATCTAATTCTATTATGGTAAAGGTAAAATTTACTTTATAAATAAATTGTCACTCTCGCGCAGACAATCATACAAAGAACCGATCCTCACTCTCGCGCAAGATCTATTCAATGCTGAAAATAAGTAAACCATCAGCTAAGAACTCAAGGATCACTCTCGTGCATCCGAATTCTAGGTTGATCACCTCAAGTGGAAACTCAAAGATCACTCTCGTGCATCCGAGTCTCAACACTAGTTTTACTCAAGGGTTTCCAACGACTCGATACTCAATCTCCTGCAATATCAAATCAAGTCTACACATTAACTCAATCCAAAGTATCAGAAATTCAACATGGCAATAAAATCACTAAAAATCAGAATTCGAAGAACTACCTAATCTCTTACGATAGTTCCAAACTCAACAATTCCTAGGGTTCCGAATTTCAACAATCAACCTCTCGGTCTATTTCGCAAAACTCTAAAACAAGCTGATATTTAAGATACAAAGGAGAATCAAAGAACTATCAATCACAAGAGTAAAATTATCATAAAGAAATTAGTTTGACAAAGTTAAGATTTTATAGTCATTAAGGAACAAAGAGATTACACCCCCATGTCCCAAAGAAAGATTAAGCTACCATGATGAAGGAATTACAATAAAACATGTTTTTGTATGAATAGGAATCAAAAAGATGAGAAAACAGTTACAAAATAGTGCTGTAATGAACTTAAAAGACGAGCTTCATCGTATTTGCCTGGAATTAGCACTATCACCGCTGTTTCATTGATTTCTCCTCCAATAGGAATCCTTTCTCTTTGAAACATCAGATGCACATTCTCCTTCACTAGGTGAAGCTCTCTGTCAAATTTTGTTGCCGGAGGTGGTTTGTAGGTGGAGAACCGTCGAACCCTAGCAATTCTGCCTCTCCCTCAATTTCTCTGTGGATTCATGATAAAATTCATCCCCTTCACTTTCTGTGTTTTCGCTTCTTAAAGAAGAGTCCACCGCCTCTTTCAGATCTCAATTTGGAAGTCTGGATCAAAAGATATGGTCTTTGTAAGAATTGGGCGGAAAGATCGAAATTCTGAGTTCCAAAATACGGCACCGTGAGGCGTCATACGGCAGTGCCGTATTTCATTCTGTGAGTTCTGTGTAAATATTACGGTGCCGTGATAATGTTTCTCATAAATATGGTAGTGCCGTATTTCTGCCAAATCCTTTTGGTCAGAATTTGCACAAAATACAGCACCGTGGAAACTCTCATGGTACTACCATAATTCTTCCAAAAGTCTCTAGTCAAAATCATCGAATAATACGGCACCATGTAATTTCCCACGGTAGTGCCGTAATTCTGTCAAAACTTTCTGTTTGAGAATGCTAAAGAATACGGCATCGTGAAGATTCATACGGCAGTGCCGTATTTCGCCCAAAACTTCTGCTAAGAAACACGTTACCGTGAGAGTTGCGCTCAAAAATATGGTAGTGCCATATTTTTGCAATTTGGCTCCTTTTTTCTTGAAATTTGATGGGTAGACTCCTCTTGATGATTAGAACTCATTCATGAATTGATATTGCTCGAAAACCAGTGATAATAATGCCTTTTTACCTGAAATTGATTAAAAACCAAAGATTGTGTAGATTCTGAAGTATTTGGTAAAAAAGGGTATAAAAGCAAAGTAAAAGAGTAAGACTATGGCTCAAAAGACTACCAAATAAGTATGAAAAACACTATGAAATTTGGAGTCATCACATATCATTCTTATAACTCAATCCTCTAGATCTACAACTCAATCAAATAAAACTTCGCAACTGTATAATAAATAAAATTTTCTATCTCAAGACTTTACCTAATTTCAGTTCAAATCTGTTATGCTTTTGGTTACAGGAAGCAGGTTTCCAAGATCTTTTTTCACACATATTTTTTTTCTTTTTCATGTATTTTGTCATTTTTGCATAGATGGCATGTACCCGCATAGACACATACTTCTTATTTTTGACTTCAACTTTTTTCTTCGGTACCACTGTCAATTTTACATAGTGCCAAGTAGAGGAGTCTTATTATCATTTTCTCTCATTATCTTTTTGTTATAGACTTCAACCCATGTCTTAGGTACCACTATCAATTTTACATAGTGCCAAGTAGAGGAGTCTCTCACTATTTTTTTTTTATAGATCTTGGATTCTCATTTACCACAAAGAGCAAAATAGACTAAACATCTACTAGGTTGATCAAATGATTTCAATTCACAAATTATACCAATATACTCATTTTATGCAAAAGAGAAGTTTCACCTTTAAATTTTATTCTTCAAATAATACATCTACCTAAAATCTTATGCATCAATCAACGTCATATTTCAATAGACAAATATGTATTGAAGAAATAAATTTAACATGATAGGGTTATATCTTCAATCATAAATTTGAGTTCATTTATCATCAATCAAATCATCAAGAAAATACTTTATCATCATCATCAATGAAAATTTTTCAAGATAGAAGCAACAAGCAAAGTAAATCACATGCATCCAACAATCTCAAGAAAAATAATATCATCATCGCATGGTACAACCATATCAAAAAGTAATCATCAGTGTAATCATTATTATTGTACAACCACATCGAAAATATAAGCATGTCAAGAATAGCAGTGGGGGCGGTCGTAGAGCATCATCCTTCCCTTCATCATATGAAACAACAATAAGATATAGAAAAATATAGCATAGCAAAGAAATAAAGGTTGATAATACTCACAAAGCATCTACTCATCGCCATCTGATCGTGTGGCCTCAAAGTCCCTTGCAGTAGTCTCCATGGGATCATAGTATGGCGTCCCTACTTGATCACCCTCATATCCATAGTCTCTGTGATCTGCATAACCAAAACGGTCATAAAGGAAGTTGCCCATGTCTTCCATATGATTACACAATCTCTCCATATCCTTGTGGATGTATCCCAGAGTCTCTTGCATCCCATCCAGGCGGCGTTCTTAGTTGTACATCTGTGCTGTGAGCACTTGAAAACCTGGATTGTGATGGCTAGCAAAACTACCCCTCGTCCCATGTGAGGAAGTACCAGCGGGCTGCGAAGAATCATGAGGAGGTGACTCCATCCCATAGGGATCACTCCTTCTACCCCAGGTGGGTGGCTGTGGAACTGTATCTAGCGGTGGAGTAAAAGCTGCCTCAGTCGCACAAGGAGATGACTTCCAGTTGGCCCTTTCTCAGACCGTGGTCTTCTCGATGTGAGGTAAGGGTAGAGGAGGGATATTTGGTCCAAGGACCAAACAAAAAATGTCACATTCTCTAATAATCATCTTCATTGCTATGCAAGACTCAATGTCTAGTCTTGCATTCCCTTTTGCCAACTCAGTTCCATAGGGCTCTATCCCAAAATATCTAGCTATAGGAGTGACCAAGCCTCCTATCACCACAGATCCTCTACTCGCTCTGGCAACCTTGTCCATGTGTTTTGTCATGAAGAAAGCCACATCAACAGCAAATCCATTGAGCATCCCCCAAAGAAAATAGAGTTCATGTTGACGGACCATGCCGTCGCTATCTCCTCTTCCAAACACAATGTGTGCTAGAACCCTGTGGGCATACTTAATACATGGGTTCTTGATCTTGCTAGCTCTAGCAGAAACGGCATAGAAATGACTCTCATCTGTAATTTGCTTCCAGAAAATGCCTTCCATGAATCCAAGAGGCACCTCAGTATATCCTCCTGTGCTCAACTCAAAGATATCTCTTACTTCTTGCAATGTAAGCTTCCTCTCCTCATTGGCTAATCTGAAAGTGATTTCCCCTTTTGCAGGTCCATTAAAAAATTCCTTTAAGTCAATTATTAAGCTGCTCAAGAACTCCAGAACAAGTGGTAGATAAGTGTGCGGAGTCATCTGGAAGAACTGCTTAGCCTTGATCCTCTCAAAAATCCAAAGCACGTCCTCATAAAGCCCCAAGGCTTCCAATGTTCTTCAATCAGCATACTTAGTGTTGACGATTTTTCTTTCTAAAATGTTGTTGTATCTGGATTCCTGCATTTCATTTCTGAAGATTATCCCATGGGGGTTATGTGGTTGAGATGATTCAGCAGGGGCTTTCCCCTTTTTTCTTGGACAAATTGACTTTCTTCTTGGTGCCATGAGTATGAACTCAAGCTGCAATTTTCAATTTAATGCAAATACAGCAAATATATGACATTGTATCATACTCTCAACATCATCAGAATTGTTAATCAAGTTCATTGGAAGCGAAAATCAACTTAGAACTCAGGCTTAAACTCAAGAAAACAGAGTAAACGTCAATGAACAGTAACTTCGAGTAAGTTCAGCGTACTTCAGTTCAAATCGGTGACAGAAATTGGTTTAAATTCTTCCAAACAGCAGAGGATCAATACCTATCCTCTAACGAGTAAATGAAAACAAGAATCACTAAAAATGGTTGAGAAACGAGTGAAAATGAGTCAAAGGGGCGAAACTTGATAAAAACTCGTCAAATTAGTAAAATCGGTGAAATGAGTACCTAATCGACGATGAAAGCTGAACGGGGAAGGTCGCCGGTGTCCCCAGGTGGTCGGAGATGATCAGAAATCCAAGAATGGCTCAAAAATGAATGAGAAGGAGGGTAAAAACCCTAAAAATGGTCCTGTCAAAACTCTAAATATGGCACAGAGCTCACATGTAAGAAAATGAAATATGGCAGTGTAAAGTCTTACGGCACTGCCGTAAAATTACGACTGCTCTCAGGTTAAAACTGGATCAGAAATACGGTACCATAAAGTAGTTTACATACTGCAGTAAAATCTCGGCAGTGTTCTGTTCAAAAATGACTCAGAAATACGGTACCGTGTAACACGTTATGGTACTGCCATAAAAATCAAGGAGCGAAAAGAACTTTTTTTTTTTTTTCAAAATATGGTACCATAAACTAACTTACGATGGTGCCGTAAAAATGAGGAGACTCTCTGGTCGATTTGTGCAAAAAAATACGGTACCGTGTAAGTGTTTATGGTAGTGCCGTAATTTCGTCGCAACTCTCTGGTGAAAAGTGGACCGAAAATACGGTACCGTAAAATACTTTACGGCCCTGCCGTATTTTGTGTTGAATCTTGATTTACCTACAAAAATAAAAGAAAATTTAGTCCCTAGCATAAATTGAAACAAATAGAGGTTAGAAAGCTTGGGTTGCCTCCCAAGAAGCGCTAATTTTAATGGTCTTTAGCTTGACCCTTTCACTCTTGGATCTGCTTGTATTTCATCAAGTAGATAATTCTCCTCTTCTTCAATCTGATTTCTGTGATAGTAGTGTTTCAATCTCTGTCCATTAACTTTGAATACTCCTTTCTCTTGACTCCATATGTCGACGGCTCCGTACGGATAAGTCTTCTTCACCTAAAAAGGTCCAGACCATCGAGACTTAAGTTTACTAGGAAAAAGTCTCAATCTAGAATTATACAAGAGAACGAAGTCACCTGGTTGAAATTCTTTTCTGAGTACGTGTTGATCATGCCATCTCTTGGTTATCTCCTTGTAGATCTTTGCATTTTCATAAGCAGAGAGTCTAAATTCATCAAGTTCACTCAATTGCAGTTTCCTCTATTCACTTGCACTCTTCAAGTCAAAATTCAATGCTCTGATTGCCCAGAATGCTTCATGCTCGAGTTCTACAGGAAGGTGACATGATTTGCCATAAACCAATTGAAATGGTGACATACCTATTGGTGTTTTAAAAGCAGTCCGGTATGCCCAAAGTGCATCATCAAGCTTGAGCGTGATGAAACCCCTTTCAAGAGGGGGGCAAAAACCCTAAGCATGGCGCAAATAAAATTTTGCAAGCGGAAGCAAGGGTTTGATGATCTTTTGCATGCCATATGATCAACTATCATAGATTGAATAGATCAAGAGTAGATTATACCAATGCCATCGGTTTGGTTGGTGCCTTGGAAGCAAAGACGCAAGTGCTCCTTCTCCAAAGGTGACGCACACAACAAGTGAAGATGGCTTGCTCCTTTGAATCCTTTGTGCTAGCAAAGTGCTTCAATGGGACCTTGTCGCGTGAAGGAGAGGATAGAGATTGCTTTTCTCGGCCGAATGCCTCCTCTTGTCGTCAACACACTCTCCTCTCCACGAGATTGCAAGCGGTCATCATCCAAGATAAGCGTTGAGGCATTTTTACAAAGTCGCCTTGATGACTTTCCATAAATGGAATGACATGAAGTAATGCTTTGAAAAACGACCAAAACGCTTAAGCATTGAACCAACCGTTCACACACATGTGAACCGGTTCATGCTCAATCGATCCAATTGACTTTGGTCCAAAAAACCAAATCAAATCAGCCCAAGCCATGGTCTAGACCTCATTGAACCAATAGGTTCCAGATCTAACCGTTCATCTCCTGATGCTCCTGATCTTACCGATCTAGCATCATCTCTCTCGATCGAAGCTTACCGATCTCAAGCCCTAATCAATCAAACATGATCAGACCAGATCTCACTTACAATCAGAGATTAAATCCCTTTAAACTGAACCCAAACAATTCAGTCCACACGATCTGACTCAAGTAAGCCATATCACCAAATTGTGCGACCCTGAGGGTTTCCTTTAAATGTCGGTAACGATAACTTACGTTATCACGATCAGTGAGGGGTATCTAGCAACACATCACTGTCTCCCGATATAAAGGAAAGAGTCTTCCAAGACTACACCCAAACCACAGCACAAGTGTGAATCCACTTCACAAGGCACGCATGTTTCCTTTGCCACTGGATGTTCTTATTGGACAAGCGTGTCAAGCCTGTAGCTCCAATATGATGAGCATGATTAGATCAGATGCACATAGTCACCTGGGTATGGCCATACACTTTCTCAATCATCTCATCTAGGGGGCCCCTATAGAACACCACACTCCTTCAACAAGGAGACGGCAATCCTCTATCTATCACTAGTGCCCTAACCTGACTCATGATCATTATCCAAGATAGTCTATAACCATTATGTTTCAAATGATATTGAACTACCTCAAAACAATGACAATCATCATTTAGAAACACAAGTGATCTCAAGTCAGAGGACATGTGCCACTTGATGCAATCAAGGATCATTCACATTGTGACAAGCAATTGAATGTCCTACTAGGGTCTGTCCAGTACATCCAATGTACCCATGAGTCTACATCTTATTCCATGCTCGAAGCATCTTATAAGATTAGAATACATATTAGTCTTAACCATATCAAGGCTGTCTCATGTTCACCAAGATATCTCGACTAAGGACTTTATAGCATGTCAGCCCAGCTGAACAGCTTTGAGACATTATTCAGAAGTACACTAATTGCAGCAGAGAAGGTAACAACCTGAATAATAACCATGCCTTTATAAACACAAGAGTTTATTACATGATACTGATACAATCCCAAGGCCTCAAACATTAGCCTTAAGGGCATACCCCAACAATCTCCCACTTGCACTTAATCTAATGGTTGAGAAATCTCAAACCCATATTATTACAGTGCTTCTCAAGCTTCTGCTGCGCCAGAGGCTTGGTAAGCGGGTCAGCCAGATTGTCGTCTGTATGAACCTTGCAGACTTTGATCTCGCCACGATCAATGATCTCCCGGATCAAGTGAAACCGTCTCTGTATGTGCTTGGACTTCTGGTGCGACCGTGGTTCCTTTGCTTGTGCGATTGCTCCAGTGTTATCACAAAAGATAACCAAAGGATCTGCACTCGAAGGAACAACACCAAGTTCTCTCACGAACTTACGAATCCACACTGCCTCCTTGGATGCTTCCGAGGCTGCAACATACTCGGCTTCTGTTGTGGAATCAGCAACAGTTGACTGTTTGAAACTTTTCCACACCACCACTCCACCATTCAAGCTAAAAACATAGCCTGATTGCGATCGGAAATCATCCTGGTCCGACTGGAACGAAGCGTCAGTATATCCTTCTATACTGAGTTCTTCCTGACCACCATATATCAAGAACATATCTTTGGTCCTCCGCAGATATTTTAAAATGTTCTTGACTGCAATCCAGTGCGCCATACCTGGATTACTTTGGAACCGACTGGTCACGCTTAACCCGTAAGCGACGTCTGGGCGAGTACACAACATCGCATACATTATGGACCCAATAGCCGAAGCATAAGGCGTATTGTCCATTTCATCTTTCTCAGTCTGTGTTTGTGGACACTGACTCTTCGAAAGATTCAGACCATGTCTGACTGGAAGATATCCTCTTTTAGAATTCTCTAAATGGAATCTCTCCAGGACTTTCTCGATGTAAGTACTCTGGCACAGCCCGAGAAGCCTCTTAGATCTATCCCTGTAGATCTTCACACCTAAAACATAGGCTGCTTCTCCTAGATCTTTCATCTGAAAACATTTTCCTAACCATGCTTTAACAGCATGCAGTTCAGGAATATCGTTTCCAATGATTAAGATATCATCGACGTAGAGGACTAGAAAAGTAATCACGCTCCCACTAAACCTCTTATATACACACGGGTCATCTTCGTTCTTGATGAAACCAAACTCAGAGATTGATTCATCAAAATGAATATTCCAGCTTCTAGATGCTTGTTTAAGTCCATAAATGGACCTTTTTAACTTGCATATTTTATGACGATCTGCTGGATTAGTGAAACCTTCAGGTTGTGTCATATACACATCCTCATCCAGTTTTCCATTAAGGAAAGCCGTCTTCACATCCATCTGCCAGATCTCATAATCGTAATATGCTGCTATCGCGAAAAGAATCCGAATAGACTTGAACATGGCTACAGGAGAGAAAGTTTCATCATAATCTATCCCGTAGATTTGTTTGAAACCTTTCGCAACTAGCCTGCCTTTATAGGTAACTACGTTACCATCCATGTCAATCTTCTTCTTGAAGATCCATTTACAGCCTATAGGGATTACTCCCGGAGGCGGATCAACCAAATCCCAGACTTGGTTATCTGACATGGAGTCCATCTCGGCTCGCATAGCTTCAAGCCATCTAGCTGACTCCGGTCCACTGACCGCATCCGCATAAGTAAGGGGTTCATCATTATTAATGATGTAGACTCCGTCATAGCGCTCAGGCTGTCGATGGATCCTTCCCGATCTACGCGGTTCCCGCGATATCTGAGCCTTAGGTTGCACAATAACCTGTTCTACCGGCTCAGGCTCATCCAACTGTGCTTGACTACTTTGTCCTTCCTCTGGATTCTCATCCAGTTTTATTTCTCTCCCACTGGCTTCTTGCAGAAAAAACTCCTTCTCAAGAAATATGGCCGTCCGAGCAACAAATACTTTGTTCTCTTTGGGATCGAAGAAATAATAACCCTTAGTTTCCTTAGGGTAACCGACAAAGATGCATTTCTCAGATCTGTTCTCTAGTTTCCCAGAAGCGAGCTTTTTGACATAAGCCTCGCAACCCCAGATCCTGATAAATGTCAAGCTCGGCTGTTTCCCATACCATAATTCATATGGCGTCTTTGAAACGGCCTTGGATGGCACTCAGTTTAGTACCTTTGCAGCTGTTTCCAGTGCAAATCCCCAAAAGGAGTATGGAAGAGTAGCCTGACTCATCATAAACGAACCATATCAAGTAACGTTCTATTTCTCCTCTCGGACACACCATTCCATTGTGTTGTTCCTGGCGGAGTGAGCTGTGAGATAATCCCACACTCTTTTAGATAGTCAGTAAACGCATGACTCAAGTATTCTCCACCTCAATCAGAACGAAGTGCCTTGATATTTCGCCCTAGCTGATTCTGTACTTCATTTTTGAACTCTTTGAACTTGTCAAAAGATTCACTCTTATGTCTCATTAGATAGACATACCCATACCTACTGAAATCATCAGTAAAGGTAATGAAGTACGAATAGCCACCTCTGGCATGTTTACTAAATGGCCCACACACATCACTGTGTATAAGGTCAAGTAAACTTGAAGCCCTTTGACCTTTGTGAGGAAAAGGTGACTTTGTCATTTTACCCATCAAACAAGCTTTGCATGTATCAATCTCCTCATAGGAGAAAGATCCCAGCAGTTCATGATCATGCAACCGCTTAATGCGCTTCTTGTTAATATGGCCTAAACGACTATGCCATAACAAGGTGCTGTCTTCAGCATACTTGGCTTTCTTAATATCAACACTTTGTATAGAACTTTCCATGTCCAACATGTATAACCCATTGTTAATTGAACCAGTTGCATAAACAATATTATCTAAAGACAAAACACACTTTGAAATATTGCATTCAAAGGCAAATCCTTTCCTGACAAGAGCAGGAATGGAGATAATATTTTTAGTAATGTTGGGAACAAAATAACAACTGTTTAGTTCTAATACAATGCCAGATGGTAATGAGATGAAATAGTCTCCTACAGCAACAGCAGCAACCCGTGCCCCGTTTCCAACGCGTAGGTCCACCTCATGCTGTCCCACCTGTCTTCTTCTCTTGAGTTCCTGTACATTTGAACAAATGTGAACTCCACATGCAGTGTCCAACACCCATGAA